>JAQPZY010001423.1:0-447500 GCA_029931535.1 Margaritifera margaritifera | reverse complement strand
TTCTGCCTTAAACAAGTTTCTTCAGGAGGAACCATTCAAGATGGAAACTAGTTTCAGTCAGGAATGCCATAAGGCCTGGTAACTGGGTAGTCTCTACCGACCTTCATGATGCATATCTTCACATCCCAATTTTTCCTTCTTGCAGGAAGTACTTCTGGTTTTGGCTAGACTGGGAGGTTTTTCAATTCTGTACTCTACTATTCAGCCATGCCTCCGCCACCAAAATCTTTACCAGAGTGTTGGGAGTAGTTGTTGAGGTTAATGGGGATCTTTATCTTCCAGTATTTTGATGACTGTTTGAGCCTCAATGTCTTCTTCCCTTAGATAAGATATTTCCCACTGCTGGTCCTTAGTGACCTGGCTGGACTTATTCCAAACCTATAGAAATCGGAGCTAGTACCATCTCAGGATTTCATATATGTGGGAATGAATTTGTTGTCAGCTCACTTATGTCTATCCATACTGGGGACCTGGTTCCCCAGGAGGACTGACTTGCACTCCTCCAGTTTCTCCTTGTGACAAACTGGAAACCATACAGGGATCCCCTGATAGCTCAGATTTCTGTAGGTTCAGAATTTCACCACCACTTGAGTCGGTGGGCAAATCGGAACAGGTTTATGAATGGAATCCCTATGCACGCCCCAGAACCCCACTCCTATCTGTTCACGGATGTGTCTGATTCAGGGTGGGGTACTTGGAGCCAGAAGGGCTACTTCTTCAAGGTTTGTGGTCCCTGGAAGAAACTACCCTCAACATAAACCGTGGAAT
The DNA here is from genome assembly GCA_029931535.1 of Margaritifera margaritifera. Taxonomy (NCBI): domain Eukaryota; kingdom Metazoa; phylum Mollusca; class Bivalvia; order Unionida; family Margaritiferidae; genus Margaritifera; species Margaritifera margaritifera. The sequence continues at coordinate 446,732 of JAQPZY010001423.1, read as the reverse complement.
CAGGGCAGTCATTTTAGCCCTACAGGGATGTGTCAACCAAGTAAGGAGCCATGTGATGGTCTCTGACAACAACATGTCGGTAGTAGTGTACCTCAGGCGACAAGGAGGCATATATGCTCCATCTCTGTGTGTGGCAGTTTGTAACCTTCTTCTCTGGACAATCTTGGAAGGGATTATCCTCCAGGTTCATCATATTTTTGGCAAGAAGAATAGTCCGGCAGACAGTCTGTCCAGGGGAGGCAAAGTAGTCCTCACAGAATGGTCTCTACACCAGTCCATAGCAGAGTCCCTGTTCAGAATGTGGGGGAAGCTCTTGGTGGACTTTTTTGCGATGAGACTGAACAGCAAGCTCCCCTTTTATGTTTCCCCAGTCCCAGATCAGAGAGCGTGGGCAGTGGATGCCTTCAGTCTGAGGTGGGATCATCTGTTAGCTTATGCATTCCCACCATTCAGAATGATTCCACAAGTCCTCCACAAAGTCAAGATTTTCACTGCTGAGCTCATTTTGATAGTCCCTCTGTGACCTCAGTGATCATGGTTCAACAATCTTTTTGACCCATTAGTAGACCAGCCCAGGTCATTGCCTCAGACTAGAGACTAGATGTCGCAGCACAGGGGCCTCTTCTAAACAACAGTTCACAGATTTGCCACCTTCACGCTTGGCTCATCTCAAGCATTCTATCCACCAGGACAAGTTTTTGAACAAGGTTGCCAATTGCAAAGTTCAGGCCAGGAGACAGTCCACATCCAAGGTCTATGATGCAAAGTGGATAAACCTTTGTGATTGATGCAGTAGGAAACACGTTAATCTTAGCTGTCCCTCTATAACTGCAGTGGCTGACATTCTTCTATTCCTGTTTGAAGAGAGAATGCTTGGTTTCTAATAAGGGCTAGGGCTATAGGGCAGTCCTTTCCAACATGCTCAAGTTCTCAAAAGACACAGTCATTGGTTCGGACGCTCATATTTCTGATCTTACCAGGTATTTTGAGCTGCAGAGACTGGTGTCTCACTCACTAATACCCAATGGAATTTCTCATGTGTGTTGTGGTCTTTGTCAAAACCCCCTTATAAACTTGAGTGTAAGTTCTTTATAGAACCTTACCCTAACAAGTGTTTTTCTGCTCTCTTTGGCATCTGCAAGACAAAGGAACAAGCTTCATTCCCTGTCTATAGAAGAAGGTTGTTTATGGTTCAAAAGCAATTCTGAGTCTGTTTCTCTCCTTTGTCAAGCAGTTTTTTTTAGCAGAACACCAGTTTCCTTTGGTAGCTACACTCCCTATAGAGATCCCCAGTCTCAGTTGTATCGCTGCTGGGTATGATCAAGACTGACTCTTATGCCCATTTAGGGCTTTATGGTTCTATTTGGTCACTTTGAAAGTGAGAGGGAAGGGTAGAAAATGTCTTTTCCTCCCTCTTAAGGGCTCTTTTGATATCTCGGCATCCACTATCTCTAGTTGGATTGTTTTCAGGATCAAGGGAGCTTATCAGTCGCTTTCTGAGAGGGACCTTTCGTTCATGAAGATTAAAGACCATGAGCTCTGAGCTATTGCTACCTCATGGGCCTGTCTAACTAATTTGTCATTGAAGGAGGTTATGAAAGTCACATTTTTGTGGTCACACTACTTTCTCCTTCTCCTTCCTTTGGTCTTTGGTGAACCAGAGAGAAGGCACATTTTCCTTGGGGCCAATAGTTGCAGCACAAAAGGTGGTCAAAGTTGATACCAACTAATAGTAGTTGACATTCCTACCATAAAGGTGAGTATATCCTTTTTTATACCAGTTCATCAGCCTCACACTGCACTGGCAAATTTGGCAATGCAATAGTGAAAGGTATGTATTACTGATACTAAAAAGTAGTTTTTAGGAAGGGGGGGTAAAACTCATTTTAATGATGTAATACTTACCTGTTGCTATTGTCAGATTCCCTCCTCCCACCCTGCTGTTATGTCCCACAAGTAGTCAGTGTCACTAAGAAAGAGGATAGCTACTGCGAATTTAAGCTGAGTCTGTCTTCTTTCTAGTTCTGGACTTCTAGAACTTTCCATCAAATGGGAGGATGGAATTTTCTTATATGGACAAGGGTAATTTCTGTACTGGAAAGGTAAGCAACGCAATAGCGACAGGTAAGTATTACCTCATTAAATCAGTTTACACCCCCCCCAACCCCCTACCCTGACAGCCACTACATTTTCATCATTAAGTCATCTTTTGGCATTTCTGCCATCAATTGTATTTGTGTTGCTTTTGTTATTTTCTCCCATTCATTACATAATTTTTGTGTATGTTTGTCCTGTTTCATAGAATTTGAGGGTTTTTAGTACCTCGCTAGTGAAGCAGTGCCTTTTCATTCTGTAATTAGCAACAGTATACCTCAAGGTGTGGGTAAATGCTTTCATAAAAGGCTGCTTGGGACATGCACCTCATCTGCTTAGTGTATTGTTACGGAATTATATATAATTTTTCTTTTAATACTGGTATAGTTTATTAGTTTATGATCTCTGTTCTTAGTCTAAACAGCTGTCGTCTTGTGAGTACACATATGGTAATTGGATCAATATTTCACTGAGTACATTGGACTTGGAATTTGTCGCTTGTAGCATCAGTACATCACATGTTAGCTCATGAGGTTGAACTTTTGACCTAGATTCTATGATTCTTCAGTGTCAATACGTTATTTACTGTTTAAAACATTGGTACTCTAGTACTTTAGAAATGTCACTCATAACCTAATTTCTGATTGGTTTGGAGAGGGTTGCAATATTTCTACATACCCTAGTTTGTTTAAGATGTGATGGGTTTTTATATTGTTTATGCGCAGTGGGAGACTATATTATATAATTAATAGCAGTATTCTTCATTCTTCATAGTTGTATTGAATAGAGAGGTCATAATGAATTTGGTTCATTTTGTGTGTTGGATATTATTCTTTGGAGATTTATTGATATTAATACAGTGCATTTTGGATTAGTACTGTGTCTTCAAATTAATTATTATACAGCTCCGTGGAATTATCGGAAACATTTCTAGAACTTGTGAGATTCCACATTCGCAAGGATTATTTGGATATAACTTTATTCTTATCAACATATTAGCACAGTAAAGGTTACTTCATTCGGAACATACATTCGGAATATTTGGATTAACTTCTGGAACAGAACTTTAAAACAATTTAGGACTTTTAAGGATATTCTATACTGTAAGTTATTTTTAATTCTTTCACTTTGATTGTTTGTTGAAATATTTTAATATTTTAGGAAATTAAAGATTTGTATTTTAAATCTTGAAAGCTTGTTTGTGTCTTTTCTTTTGTTACATTACCCCTAGTCATAACAGTATACTGCGTGTTTACACATGGATGGTTGTCCTATTTGTTATCTTTGGTCTGACAACGTTTGGGACTTGGTGGAAAGTTGCCATGCCAACAGGGCCAGGAAGAAGGGACCTGCTTCTTTCTGCTTGTCTCTGGAAGACCACCTCCATTCCCAGGAGGGGTCTACGACCAATTTAGGAAAATTGCCATTTCTCGTAAGAGAGGGGTCCATGGCTCTTTCCAGGGTATGGAAATTGTTGGCTTCCACCAAAGTGGGATCACTGACATATGGAAGGAAGTTGTCATCTCATGTGAGGTAAGGGTCCTCAGCACTTTCTGGTGGAGAGAAGGTGCCATCACCTGGTAGAGGGACCTGCCTTCCCAATGTGGTCTTCTTCTCACTTGAATAGACATGTGTTTAAATTGAGGGGATCTTGTTTGTTGGAGTCGAGTTCCCCAGATACTCCCCAATAAGATCTACATTGTCTGACCAGTTATTTCCCAGTGACTGAGCACCAGACACCTGTTTCAAGATGGAGACATCTGCCTCAGTCAGGAATGCTGTCAGGCCGAAAAACTGGGCAGTCTCCAGGCATAGATCTCCAGGATGCCTATCTTCACATTCCCATCTTTTCTGCCCATAGGAAATTCCTGTGGTTATATCAGGGACAGGAGATGTTTCAATTGTGGACTCTTCCATTTGGTCTAGCTTCCACTCCCAGAGCCTTAACCAGGGTGATGGGTGTAATAGCGGCTCATTTAAGGTCCTTACAGGTTCCCATCCTCCAGTACTTCAAGGACTGGTTGATGCACAACGTCCTCAGACAAAAACTTTTGAATGATCTGTTTCTCTGTTAGGAGACCATGACTCATCTAGGCTTAATCCCCAATCAGGAGAAGTTGGATCTGATCCCATCTCTGAATTTTGTTTATCTGGGGATGAATTTTCTCACCTGTCAAGGGACAGTCCATGTTCATCATAACAGAATCTCACAAATACTTTCTCTCATAGCAAGACTGGATAAGAAAACTTCATTGCTTGCTTGCCACTCTCTACTCAAGACTTTGTACACAGCATAGGACTTGGTTCCCTTAGGAAGGCTTCATATGCAGCCTTTCCAGTTCATGCTTCTAGCAAACTGGAGACCTCATAAGGACCCCCTGTCCACTTAGAGCCCCTTAGGATCCAAATTTCATCTGGATCTGAGTTGGTGGAAAAAATAGGACAGGTTTCTGACCGGAGTTCCAATTCAAGCACCGGAACCTCACTCCTTCCTTTACACTGATGCCTCAGATTCAGGCTGGGGTGTTAACTTAGAGACCAAGGGGTAGGTCTGCAGGGCCTGTGGTCTCAGAAGGAATCTTTCCTTCTGGTCAACAATTTAGAAATGCAGGCTAATTGCAGAAAATTTTCAGTACAGTTTGAAATTAATAAATCATTGGTTTGCACATTTCTTTTAGTATGTTATGGAGCTGATTTCAGCAGTTGTGATTTTGTTTGAACACCACTTAACAAGTGATGTAACTTTCATGGTCATGGGAGGGTTTGCGATATTGGCTGTTATTTGAGAAATTACTTTGGGATATTTTTTTTCCCCAAGGGTTTAAAATTTACTAGTTCCTGGTACACTTTCTTTATTATTACTCCAATGCCATTGTAGTTAGATCCATAATTTATGAAAACAAAGGCCATTTGGTACATTTTATGGTAGTGGGAGAAATGGAGGAGGAAGGGGGAATGAACAATGTAAAATTACTGCATTGAGAAGCGATCATCACAAATATATTGTTTGTAAGCTTGCAATAATCAATTCCTAGACCTCAATTTGTATCCCAGCCTTAATTGTCTGACTTTGAGCTTGAGTTTATTGCTCAGAATGTTGTGAGTATTTGGGGTTTAGTCTTTCATTGTTGCACCTAGGATCCCAAGGTCAGAGGACACTGTGTCCCTCACCCTACAGATTTGGGGGACACACAACATTTTAAAGGGACAAAGGAAAATTGTAGTACATAATGCACTAGAAGTGCTAAAAAAAATGAGTTAATCTTATTTGCTTTGACAGTTTTGCCACCTTAACTTTCTCATATTTTCCTTGGACATTTACATTCTTGCAATATATGTTTTATCGTGTGATCAAGTAACTCATGAAAACATTAACATGTTTGAATATCTGGTTAACCTGAAATGAACTGCACCATGGAATTTTCCATTCCAGATCTTGCTCTCATTCAACTTTAGTGTTCTTTCATTATCTACTAGCATTTATTATAATAAATACCCATGTTTTCTTAATTACTTTTCTTTTAAAAGTATTAACTCATTAATCAAATGACAAATTGTGTATTTGGATAAATTAGTACCTTTTTTCATTAATTCATTCTAAGAATAAATTAAATCTTCACTGCCGTAGGTGTGTATTCGACCTTGAAAATACATTACAATAGCAGACTTTAGCAACTCGGCAGACTATCACAAACCTTGAATGTTTTCATTGCCAGATTCATTGTTTTGAAATGGATGTTCATAGCCATCTTATAGTTTATCACCTTTAGCGACTTTGGCCAATGCTACAGCCAATATAGACATGGATGCACATCCACGAAGAGAAAGTATAAGCATATTTGTTTTATTTTTTTCCTGACAAAAAGCACACCCAGAGGGGCACACAGGGTCAAGATTTGGAGGACATAGGACAAAAAATTGTGGCAAACCCGCGAGCCTGCGCTCTAGGTCCAACAGTGGTCTTTCTTAAAACTGAGAGAAGAAAGCTTTAATTAACAACTCAGATTTGATTATATAGACAAAAATGAATACAGGTTTTTCATAGATCTTTCATTGAGGGAATGTATTATACCAAAAATAAACTGTAGGCCTGAAATTTAAAATTATTGATGCTAGTTCTTTTGCAAGAAATTTCTTTTAGATCATAATTGCAGAATTACGGAAACTGCTTGGTATAATTTCAGGATTATGATGCTAAAATTGCCAGAAAGATTCAGCATGCAGCTAAGAAGCAACAGAAACAGCAGGAGCAGAAGCGTCTCCGTCAAGCGCAGGAAATTCAGCGTAAGCTGCAAGAACTTGATGTGCGACAGAGAGAGTTGGAGGTTAGGGGTGTTTTTGTGGAGAAGGCTCTACGAGGGGAAGGTCCGGAGGGCAACCGACCAGAAAAAGAGCTTATGCAAGAATGGTTCAATCTTGTCCATGAGAAGAATGCTCTGGTGCGACAGGAATCAGATTTGGTGATCAGGTGAGTTAATGTTATCTTAAGGTGTACCATGAATAAGAAAGTTTAGCAGTATACACATTGACTATGTTTCTGCTACACTAGAGTATATCAACTTATAAGAATTTCATTTTTAAAGTGGCATCTTGGCAATCAGTACTGTTTATTGTTTGTTGAAAATTTGCCAAAAATGGTTCAGTTACAACGGTATGAATTCTGCATGGCTCTAACATTGCCATGCAGAAATATTTTAAGCAGTGATTTATATGTAGCTTGCAATGTATATAGCAGTCCACAAGGATCCCTGATAAGCAGTGAGTTAGCAGTCCATGAGGATCCCTGATACACAGTCAGTTAACATTCCACAAGGATCCCTGATAAGCAATCAGTTAGCAGTTCACAAGGATCCCTGATAAGCAGTCAATTAGCACTCCACAAGGATCCCAGATAAGCAGTAAGCAATCCACAAGGATCCTTGATAAGCAGTCAGTTAGCAGTCCACAAGGATTCCTGATAAACAGTCCATTATTTTCATTTTTCTCAACTTAGTTTTACAGCTATTTAAACTCAGTAATTTACTTTGAAGATTAAAAACTTACAAATCAAGTGACAGTATATCCCAAGGGGAATTAGATGCTTACATTTTCTAAATACAATATTCACATATGATTTGCATGAAACATTTTCAGGCTGCAATATATAGGATACATAGGAAGGCTCCATTCTAAGCTTGATTGATGTAATGCCACATAGTATAATGCCTGTATATTGATCTACAGTGAATTCACTGTTACTGTCAGGAATACTGATCTTTGAGGATTTTGTTGTTGCCAGAAATGTAAAGATCCAGCGTAAAATAATCCACCTTTGAAGAAAAGGGAATCACTTTCTTCCATCATATGGATACTCACCAATTTAAGCCCTGATTAAAATGTCTTATTTTGTGCAGAACCATTACAAATGATACCCATAACAATCAATGATTCCAGTTTATCTTGGCAATGATTCCATTGTATCTCGACAATCGACAAGTCCATTGTATCTTGACAATTAATCTGTGGTATCAAGATAATCAATAATTCTGTTTTGTCTTGACAACAATGATTTCATTGTATCTTGACAATGTTTCTATTGCATCTTGAAAATGATTCCATTGTATCTTGGCAATCAATTAATCAGCTGTATCTTGACAGTGAATGATCTATTGTACCTTAACAATAATTCTGTTGTATCTTGACAATCAATGATTCCATTGTATTTTGACAATCAATGATTCTTTTGTATCTTGACAATCAATAATTCTATTGTATCTTGACAATCAATAATTCTGTTGTATGTTGATAGTCAGTGATTCCATTGTATCTTGATAATGATTCTTTTGTATCTTGACAATAATTCCATTGTATCTTGACAGTCAGGGATTCCATTGTATCTTGAAATCAAACTACATAAATTCTTGCAGATCAAAGGAACTGGAATTGGAAGACAGACAGGGAAGATTACAACAAGAGCTGCGAGAAATGATGGCAATGGATGGTAAGATTTGCTCTATTGAGAAGATTAAAAATAAGATCGGATCAGAAGTTCATTAAGATTTGTGTTACTAATAAGCTTTTGGACAGTGTTGTGCTTGAATTTTGAGAAAATTCATAAACTGCTAATGCTTTTAGAATAACTTATGTGTTTAAATATTTATAGATCCATGTACAAAAGTATTTATAAAGAATTAAAAGCAAGTTGTGCTTGGTTAGATGCAAAGGAAAACATTTGTTGTTGACCTAAGCATATGGAGTGTATAAAAGTACTCGGCGTATACCCAGTGCAAATCATTTTGTCCCATTTTCAATAATGACAATGAAAGATTTAGACATGTTTATTTCTGTCATTGTATTTATATTCATCCTTGGATGCATGCATCTAAATTTACCATTTGTGAGTTTATAAATGTCTGCTTTTTTTGTAGCCTTGTCCTGAATTCTTCTTGCATTCTTCCTTCTACCACATGCATTAAGATTTGTTGATGCTTGGTGTCACTATTGATTAATTTGCTAAGCATTTGCTAATTGCTTCTTTTTCCTGCCAGGTCTCTGCAGCTTGTTATCAGTAGAACAAACAACATAGATCCTGATCTGCTGGCACATTATGTGATGGCAGATCAGGATCTGTGTTGTTTGCAGTTAGACTCAACTTTTAAGCAACTATATACGGTATAAAAGGTATTAAAAAGGGTTTCTCTAAAATTTATAATGTGGGTTTGTAATATTTTATGTATACTTTAATTTAAAGGGAAAATGTGTGCTGAGGTAATACACTCATTCATTTAAGTTCATTTTATTTATTACAACTGTCAAATTTTAGCACTATTAGTCCAACATTTAAGAAGAATTTGGGTCTTAATTTCTCAGACACAGGATGTTTGCCATTTTCTAGTAGAGGGCACTGCATTTGTATAACCAGCACTTCTGGTTATTGTCATGTTACACTGTCAGTTGTATTGAACTTGGCAGAATCGTCATGTTTGTGCAAGAGAGAGAAAGAGAGTGTGCTAGTAACGTAAGTGTGATTAAATGAGCCTGTTTCATTTTCAGTCACAAATTCTTGGATATGCGGTTTTTAAAATGTAAAAAAAAAAAACCAGTGTAAAGAAAATAGCAACTGTTACCCACTAATTTCTTTTAATTCATACTGCCATTGATCATTAAAACCTAAAGTCTCCAGTGAACTGAAAGTTAACTATGTCAAATGACACATTCTGTCATTGATCAATCTGTTGACCAGATTTATAAAATGCAGTTCAACATCATAAATAATATGCTTGCTGACACTAATAGCATCAGCATGTAGCATCAATAGTATATGTAGTTCTTCATATATAATTAACTTACCTATTTCAAAATTTCTGCTTTTTAAAATCTATTGCTGACATTTACATTATATTGATTGGATCTTTCTCTCCCGATTTTGTATGAATTATCAGTGAAGAGGAAGAACCAAATACTTATAAAAATACAGAAATCTTATTTAAATTTTTTTAAAAAAATATCTGTCTTTATAAATATACTTCTGCAAAATTTAGTAGATATAAAACTTTAGAAGCAATCAGAGAAATATAGACTTGCATGAAAACATGTATATTCCAACCATTATCACTTGCAAGATGTGCCAGTGGAAAATCATGTGAAGAGAAAGGGAATTTAATTCAGTTCATTTTGGATTACTAGTACATGGATAGAGCCAACATAGAACTGCCCTATTCTAATTAAATATTGGTTGATGTATTGTTGATCTCCTTAGTAAAACTGTTGACAATTATAATGATTAATATAGGGATGACATGTTGTTTGAAGGCTGGATGACATGTTTGAAGGCTGAATTTTCCCTTGAACAACTAAGATTCAACTTAGAAGAAACATTTAAATAAAAAAGTAGATACTTTTAAAGTAATAAATATTAATTATCATAACAGTGGAACCCTTAAAATTTATGAACATTAAAAGTTTTCCTGTGGTACACATATTTTAGTAATTATTATTTTAACAACTTTTTCCAAGTATGATATTGTGATAAAAGTGAACTGAACTCCTCCAATATTTTTAGTGGAGATTGTTTTAAAAAACTTGTATAAGTATCATACTTTGATCAAAATAGAGTAAACTCAAATGCAGGACTTGTTGAAGAATTGTTAGGCATAGTTCTGCAAGATACAAGTTCATTATCAGTGACAGTGCCACCGAAATTAGACACCTTATTATCGGTGACAGTGCCACAGAAATTAGACACCTTCTTATTGTTGAACACAGGTTTTTATGATCTTGATGATGATGTTTTTGAAGAGCCATATTTGGAGCCCAAACGTGTTCAGAGTTGGATAGACAGTCCAGCAAAGGGTATATTACACAAATATCAATGGGAGTTGGATCGGATTTGTCATAATGAGTGTGTGATGTTTTTACTTTACCATGGAAAAATGCACATAAATTTTAGGTTTAATTTATCACAGAGGGTTTGATGCACACAAAGTTATTTCATTTTAGAAATTTTTCAGTAACCACTCCACAAATGATAACTTCAGTTTTGAGACTTGTCAGACAAGGCACTGATTTTTATAACCTCTTGTGTAGTTACCAAATTTAATCAGACCATTTATCTACCACTTGAACCTTCACTGTAACCTAGCACAGTAAACTACATCACTGTAACCTAGCACAGTAAACTACATCACTGTAACCTAGCACAGTAAACTACATCACTGTAACCTAGCACAGTAAACTACATCACTGTAACCTAGCACAGTAAACTACATCACTGTAACCTAGCACAGTAAACTACATCACTGTAACCTAGCACAGTAAACTACATCACTGTAACCTAGCACAGTAAACTACATCACTGTAACCTAGCACAGTAAACTACATCACTGTAACCTTGCACAATAAACTACATCACAAGTCCCCATTATAACATTCTCATATGCATAGTAAGGTGTGAAGCACAACTGATGTGCATTAAGATTAAACTGGTTGTAAACTCGCTACTTTTTGAAGGAAATCCTTTCTTATGAAATTTGTTCTGATGGAAACAATTTGTTCAGTGTGATTGTATATCCTGATAAATTTCATGTGTATTAAAAACATTTCTTAATTACTTGGCATATACAAAAATATAGCCTGGTGCTGTTTGGGGTAAAATTATTTACCTCTACTCAGGTGAATATTTATATCAAGCTAAAACGGAAAAATATCACAGTGTATAACCACACTATGCTGGTATCGTGCTTTACTGGGGTTTTTTGTATGCAAGTTCAGGCTACATACATGAGACAGCATGGACAAACCAGCAGAGGTTGTGGTAATTGAGGTCTGTTTTAAATTTGATGTTTAGCTCATCTGTATGAAACTTGTGCTATGATCCATCAGAGTGTAGACAGCAGGTTAAAAAGTTTGTCTAAGGTTTTAGTTATGTCTCATACAAACGGAACTATGTACCTAAATTTCACAACTGTGTATTCATTAGCATGTGCCTGACCTGTCGTGTACTATGCCAGCCCACCCACCCCTCCCCCCTTGCTGCCTCAAGGTCCAGGTCATGGCAAGGGAATTTGCAATTCTTTGACTTGTACTCTTGTCCAGAGTATAATTTTTTACGAGTGAAGATGTTTTAATGATGTCTCTGCCTTAAGGTCAAGGTCCCAGCAAGGGAAATTGTACTTCTGTGACTTGTATCCTTGTCCAGAATATAACATTTGAACCACTGAAGACATTTTAATGAAACTTGAGGCAGTTATATATCATGTATAGAAGGCGTGTTATATACTATTTACTACACCCCCTGCCTCAAGGTGATGGTTATAACAAGAGAAAATATAATTCAGTGACCTCTTTCCATGTATAGGTATAACTTTTTAACCACTGAAGATATTGTATTGAAACTTTAGCCTTTTATATATCTTGACTTGACATTGTCTCACGTATTCATGTTTATACCCCCTGCTTCAAGGTCAAGGTCACAACACTGAATAATGTAAATCAGTTCTCTCTTTCCTTATCCATGCTGTCATTTTTTAACCCCTACAGATATTGTGATCAAACTTTACCCACGTCTGCACCTTATCATAGCTCAAAGGTCAAGGTCAATAGTATTGAAAAGGTCATATCATATGCTGTTCATGGTACTCTTCACCTTTTATTAGGAAAAGTTTGAAGTTAACGTTTGTGTTCAGGTTTGTTCAGTGTAGAGAGCAGATTAAAGTTTGTGTTTTAAGGGTTTGTTTATGGCTTGTAGGAAGGAACTGTGCATTTGAATTTCATGACTGTTTGTTTAGAAGCATGTTTATAATCTTATTTAATACATTTTTATCTAGTTTTACTGATTTGTTTTGCGTTTAATGGGAAAAAGTTTAAGGTTGAAGGTTCAGCTCTAGTGGATACTATGGTACGCATAACCATTCCAAAAATGGGTCACTGTGACCTGTGTTTCATGCTTCATTGTCTGTGCTCAAAATTGTTCATTTGCGATCAGTGTTTTGTGACTCTACAGGTATATGTATCTTTCATCATGTTTCCTTTTCCAAAGTATCTTTAAAACTAAATGTGATGTACATTTAAACAGAATTGTTATACTCAGTCTGATATGAATATCCCAATTTTCACTACTTGTATTATTTGTTTTCATTGCACAGTTTTGTGTAGAAATATTCTGTACAGTTACTTTTGAGGTTTCTGTACTAATGATCAGCATGCATTGTTAAAGGAAAGGTGTTGGAAATACTGCATCATTGAAAACACTGCTTGGGGCAAGGGGGAGATAATTCATCAACTTTGTACCCTGAATCCTTGAGTAAATGCCTAACTTCAAATCAACACCAGAATGCTAAATTGGGCCATAGTTTGCACATATCTAAAACAAGATCCATCAATTTGCCTGTACTGGTAAGCCATTGTTACATACAACCACACATGGATACACATGTTGCCAAAATTGCTTAAAAAACATCGGAATCAAAAGAAAACATTAACATGCAAATATAAATAAGCAATGAAATATCATGTGCACTTCAAGCCATTTGATGAATAATGAGGTTTCACCCAAAATCTAAACTGAAACACAAAGCAATGAAATTTAAGAAATTATTGAAACAATATAAAAATCAATCTGTTATCCTTATTTACATATAAACAAGCATTGCAAAATTCATGTCTCTAGGTGGAGTGTTTGTTGCATAAATGTGCTAATGAGCTTAGAACAGATGTACAGACAACAAAAAAAACTATCCTTCTGCTGCATTCTGCACTCTGTACAACATTCAAAGAAGCATTGTGATGTAGTAGTCTCCATGATATCTTGATCTGGAAGAAAATGATCATTGTACAGTTTATACACTGTTATACCATAATCATCAGGTATATCTTGATCTGGAAGAAAATGATCCAAATAATGTACAGTTATACACTGTGATACAGTAATCATCAGGTATATCTTGATCTGAAGAAAATAATCCAAACATAGTATGGTTATACACTGTGATAACATATAGGAATGTTTCTGGGCTGTTTTGGGGCTGAAATTTAGCTCCATTACCAATGCCAAAAACTGTCCATTTTTCCCAATTTTAGTATAAAAAGTTCACAATCAGAACTTTTAAAAGCAATCCATGTCCTTTACTGTATTGAGAGAAATTACTATAATGAGTATAGCAAAGGATCTAAAGAGTCAAAGTAATCTAGGTTAATAATTCAAGGTCAATGCTGGACTTAAATATTTGGGCGAAATGACCTCTCTTCAGCCAGAATAGGGAGAAAGTTGCAAAAAAAAAAGAAAGAAGTGAGTGTAGAAAGTTCAAAATGTATATTGTTCAAAATAGTCACTTAAAACGTATGACTTTGCCTATTTTCACATTGAAAATAGGTTACAGTCAAAAATCAGCAACAGTTTACATAGTAGAAGTCCTTAGTACTAGACCTTAGTACTAGACCTGAATACATCCACTGAGTCATAATTCACTTCTGATTGGGATTCAAAATTTTGTTAAAAATCCGTTTTTTTTTCTCAAGGCCAATGGTCAGATATCTGGAGGGAATTCCATAGATAGAAATGCAATTTCTACCATTTATGATCATCAAATTCATACATGCCCTCCCCCGACACAGTCGTGTTTAGAAAAACACGATTTTCAGCAATCTTAGCTAAAAAAAAAAAAAATTCCCACAAGAAAAAAGTACATTTCTTGATCACAATGATATATGTTCGTTATCTGTGGTATGTTTAAACAGTAAATAGTCTTGCTCAGAGTCCATGTAAAACTATCCTCGGGGCAGTTTATACAGATGTTTTAGAGACAATTAAAAGGTAAGGCGGTCAGCGATAAACAGACACCTTTCAGAGATTTACCGAATTGGCTCACAATAGCTTGGGTGATTTGTTGTGTCAAATCCTTTGAGCACTGCTGACGGAGAGCCCATTAGGTTAATATGCATAGGTAAAGTTCACTAAGTGGAACAATCCAATTTGTCTGAAGTTAAGTACATCAAACAGATGCGTGTTGAAAAACAAACGTTATTACACACACATCACTGACTGCATTGAATGAGAATGTTGAAGCCATCTTTATTAAAGTCTGTAATCAGCGGCATTGTTTCTTTGAAGTTGGATTTAGTACCATATATAAAATTCAAAACATGATTATTTTGGTAGGTTGAACAGCACCATTCAATTTCAAATGCATGTTGCACCTAGGATCCAAAGGTCAGGGGACACTGTGTCCCTCACCCTCCAGAATTGGGGGATGCACAACATTTTTTTAAATTGTGTATTTGCATAAATTGGTACCTTTTTTCATTATTTCAGCCTGAGAATAAATTAAATCTTCACTGCCATAGGCGTAACTTTAACCTCGAAAGTACATTACAATAGTGGCGGTCAAAGACTTTAGCAACTCGGCCAACTACCAAAAACCTTAAATGTTTTAATTGCCAGATTCATTGTTTTTAAATGGATATTCATTGTCATCTTACAGGTTTTATCACTTTTAGCGACTTTGGCCATTGGCTAGCGCCAACATAGATGTGGATGCACTTTCGCGAAGGAAAAGTGTAGGCATATTTGTGAACACAAATGACACTTGCATTACCGTCAGACCAACTACTGAAAGCAGCAAAGACTGCATGTAATTAAAACTACATTCCACTCTCCAGTGGATTTTAAAGACCGTAACTTGGTGTATTTTTCTATTTAATGTCTGTGAGGTTGTGACCATGTTTGTGGTGATGTTATTTGACAATTCTAAGTCTACCATTTTTTATTTTTTTTTGGAAGTATATTAAATGCTTCAGAGAAAACAGATGGTATTTTCTTTTATTCAGATTTGAATTTCCAGCCATTTGCTATAGGCTGATTTGAAAAGATAATTTGTTCTCATTTGGATGCCGTCGCTTTTGGGGGGGTCATGCGCACTGCCCCCCCTTGGGACCTCAAAACACACTTTTTGAGTCTAAAAAAAACCCCAATACTGTCTGGGAATATGGCAAGTATGCAAATTAGCACCAAAATGGACTACAGAGGGAATTCCATAGATATAAATGCAATTTCTATCATTTATGATCATCAAATTAGCACCAATACTGACTATAGAGCATATAACTTTTTTTCCTAAATTGACACAAAAGTTGACATTTACTTTGAATTATTTCGATGTTCAAGAATCTTTTTTTGTAAATTTTTAGTGTATAAACAGTGTGTAAAAAAAAAAAAAATGTCCAGTTTGACCTTTTTATTCACAAAATTCCCAATTCCATGGATCTTGGGCCCAGTTTTGAAATGGTAGAAAAATCCCTGCAGTAATCTCCAGGCATTTCTTGATCTGGAAGAAACTTCTCCAAACATTATATGGTTATACACTGTATTACAGTAATCTCCAGGGATATCTTGATCAGGAAAAAAATGAACCAAGCATTGTATGGTTATACACTGTGATACAGCAATCTCCAGGGATATCTTGATCAGGAAAAAAATGATCCAAGCATTGTATGGTTATACACTGTGATACAGCAATCTCAATCTCCATGGATATCTTGATCAGGAAAAAAATGATCCAAGCTTTGTATGGTTATACACTGTGATATAGCAATCTCAATCTCCATGGATATCTTGATCAGGAAAAAAATGATCCAAGCATTATATGGTTATACACTGTGATACAGCAATCTCCAGGGATATATTAATCTGAAAGAAAATTTTGAAGAAATCCATCAAAACTTATTTGTTTTGTGCACATTGCAATTTTCCATGGTAGAGCTTGTCCCAGTATTATACAGTTGTGGGCCTTTGTTGAGTTCAGTATATGGTTTTATTAAGCTGTAAAATATTGTATTGGCAAGTTTGAAGCAGAGGCCAATGTCTATATTTCATGGCCAAAAACCCACAATGTATTGAGTCAAACAAAAGCAAAATGTTTTATTACTTTCATATTGTGATCTAAAAATATCCCCACATGAGCACAATATGTTGTTTTGTGGAGCAAAAATGATGTAAGGAAACATATGCATGGTAGATCTATTGAGCATGTGTGACCTATTCAGCCAATCAGAACTTTGAATAGTTTTTATGAAAGTAATAAAACATTTTATTGATTAAGTTGCACTTTTGGGCACAGTGTTTTGTTCTGTAGTTTTCATTCATCATAATACTTGAGTATATATACTGGAACTTAAATTTTGCTGCAGACAATAGAAAGGCTTAGAAGGAAGTGGTAGGTTGGTGTTGGTATTTTCTTCAGCAATTCAGAATTTATAATAATTTTTCAGAAAATAATAGATCATTTTATTGATGAAGTTGCACTTTTTGGCACAGTTTTTTTCTACAGTTTACATTTGTCATAATACTTGTGTGTGTGTGTGTGTGTGTGTGTGTGTGTGTGTGTATGTATATATATAAAATGTCAGAGAAGGAAGTAGTAGGCTGGTGTTGGTATTTGGGGCTGTAATACTGGGTTAACCAATAATGTATTCTAGTTGCTGGTGTATACAGTTATAATACTGGAACAGAGTGGTACTGTATGGAGTGGTACTGAACGGGAAGAAGAATTTTACTTTTTTGCCAGTGCATGAATTGTGTAATGAACATCGTTTTGTTTTCAGTAGGATTATTCACATTTACTAATACATCACTTTGTTTTACTTATTAGTTTTCTTTTTATTTTTCTTATTTTTAAATTTAGATTTATGTTTATTTGCACTGCTTTTCCAGGTATACATATTTTGAAAATCTTCGTATTATCCTTTGTAGATATTGATTACCATAGTCTTGCACTTTTCTTTGTCCATTCTCATTTTATGAAGACATCAGGCAAATCAAGTTCCATTGTGACGTGTCTCAGAGGCATATTCTGTTTTAAATTAAACTTTAATGAAGGAAACCTTTGGCTTTGACTGAAAATTATTCTGATTAATGGAAGCTTCAAATTCAGGAATCGGCTATTTGTAAATAGTTTGAAAGTTTCTCTTAGAAGGTAATTCATGTTTTCTTGTTGGCCAATTTTTAGACCTTGGATAGATGTTTTAAAAAATATCACTGTTGTGCTTAACATGAGATAAGTGTATGCATTCAGAAGTGGTTGAATAACTTAGCTTAAACATTTGTTCTTAAACAGTTAGGCCAGTTCCTGCTGGTTGGACATGTGTACCTTTGAGACTTCTGCTGTACTGTAACATCAGAATTTCGTGTGCTTCTTGAGTACAGGACTCTTCATTTGATTAAACAAAATGCTCTGTTTTGTATAGTTTGCGTATATGATTTATATAATTAAGCAAAATAGTCTGTTTTGTATAATTTGGGTATATGATTTATATAATTAAAAAAAAAACAACTTCTGTTTCGTATGGTTTTGGTATATGATTTACATAATTAGTGATGTATTGTGTAAGAATAACAATTATACAGGTACACAGTGAACTGTAAGGAAAACATTTGCTGGAGCACTCAGAATAACTTTCAGTCCTCAGGCTCAACTCTTCCAATGTGTTCTGGCAAATATATGCATGTAACAAACCATGTATTATCCCTATATTAGCATTGAAGTCAGTGTGGTGTGGTGGGAGGCATTGCTGACTTGGGATCAGAAGATTTGAAACCTACCCTGACCAATGCTGTTGTACTTGTAAGTTTGATCCAATCAAGCGAGCTGTAAATGGGTACCAAGCAACTGCTGTAGTGTTAACCTGCATGGACTGATGACCCATCCATTGTGAAAGTTGTGGACTCAAAGTAACTTCTTGTCATGGAAATTTGGAAAATATCGGGCCTTGATTCCACCAACAAAAGTATTGTCTGGACTTCAGTCAAAATCCTGCAATCTGATTATATATTAAATTGACCAATCAGATGTTTTTCGGCCTAGACGTAACTTTGAGACTTGCATTTGTGAAAATTCAGCTTGGCTTTATGAGCTTTAGAAGACTATAATGTTATCAGCTGTGACAGACAACTAACAAAATGCTTGTTTAACATTGTTTTGTAAGTATAAATGCATTGGAATACATTCTGCAAATTTTTTTTTAAATACACAGGCTGTAAAGGTAATTGTGTATGTGAGTATTTGTGTTTTTAGTTTATTATTTATTTTATATCTTGTGATTTTGTTGTTTTAACAAAGTTTAGACTGCATGCTAACTAACAGCATCCCCCATTTCAGAACGTAGAAAGAGCATGGAGGAAAAGACAGAGGAGAAAAGGGTATACAAGGAATATTTAGAAGTTATAGAGCAGAGAGACAAGATTATAACGATGCTAGAAGAGGAAAGACTCAGGTATTTTCAAATTGATATGAGGATGCATGTTGTGTGATAATCAGCCAGTAATGTTTTCTACCTTTGGTTAATTTTGTCATGGCTTTTGCATGTCAGTATTATTGTTACTTTGATGACTTTGAATGGTTCACAGTAGCTTGAGCTTGAAGTCAAAATTTTTGTGAAGTTTGTATGACTACATCCTTTAATCAGTTGATCAAAATGGGGCTTGAATAATGCAGGAAGAATGCACTTACATTGCATTTCTGTGACTCCAGTTTAATCCTTTTTGTCCAGTGCACACAAAATTAAATGATCACTCATTCAAGGTTGTTGGTTTCCTCCAGGTTCCCTGATTCTCTTCACCTCAAAAACTACTACATGCAAACATCTGAGCTATGAAGACTCTTGTATCAGTAGGCAGAATGTATTGTGCACATTTGTAATAAATAAAGTTTTAAACTTTAACAGATCATCAGAAAACTTTGCACCCTGATGCTAAATATGGATTTACAATGTTTGTTAAGGCAAAGCAATTAATTTTCCTTGTTTGGTTCACTGGCTTTCTTGCTTGCACAAAGATATTGTTGCAATCTGTAGAAAGGGCATACAACTCTTTGTAGAAGGAGTGAAGAATTATTAATTGTAATTATTTTTATATGTCACCTTTGCAGAGCATATTATACTATAACCCTATCTGTTTATTAACTTTTCCTTTTCAGCATGATAACTTCAGTTCTCCATTATCTACAATTACCAAACTTTATGGATGTCTTGTACTTAGGATAAGAAAAAACCCTATCGATTTTAAGGTTCAGAGGTCAAGGTCACAGACTGAAAGAAGAAAAATGGCTTCCACATAATAACATGAGTTCTACATCACATACATGGACCAAACTTTGTAGATAGCTTGTACTTGGTAAAGAAGAACCGCATCGATTTCAAGGTCAAAATTTCAAGGTCACTGACTGACAGAAAAAAAATTGGTTTCTGCACAATAACATTAGTGCAACATCACATACCTGGTATGTATGTATGTAATTTGGTTTAATGGTACATAAGCACATGGCTATATGGTTCCAATACTCTGAATTGCACAATTCAAAATTTCCTCAGCTATCCAGCTTCAAGCATCTCTAATTGTGTTATCAGTTGATTTCTGGTTCTGTTTTAGAGGTATGATGTTACTGAAAGTAAGCATGGAGTTTCACTTAAAGTGTTCTTTGATTTACAGCTGTACCAGTTTAAAAATTTCCATTTTTATGCTGCAGAGAGCAAGAAGAAGACCGAGATCTCCGAGCTGTCATGCTTTCCAAAGGTTTCACGCTGTCGCCTGTCCACTGATCCCAAGATATCAAGGTCACCTGAGAACTTGCAGTTCAGCAGCAGCGGTAGTTCAGCAGAAGTTTCAGGGGAAGAATCTGATTGGTCATCAGAGCAATCCCACCATTCCTCATCACTTTCCATGTCACAGAATTCTATCTGTGAACAGAATGTATTGCCAATGCCATGAGATCATTCCGTTCCGCCAGAAAATGCCCAATTACACCTGATCATCTTATGAGTAGGAACATTCTAAGCCAGTACTTTTTTAATGAAGATGTTTTTACCTGCCCTGTTGCTTTTACCCTCTTATTGGGTTGATGTTTTAAATGCTTATAGGTGCCATGACGTATGCCCGATGAAGTGTCTGACTGTAAAGGTTTAAAAAGTATAAGAATGGTTGAAGCTGATTTATAATGTTTGAGTTGCACATGATATTTATCAAAGTATGTTGATGAACTTATAACTGACAGTCTGTCAAAAACAGTTGTGTTTTGAACCATTCCTTTCATTTATGACAGAATTGTCAGTCTAACATATTTTGCATGCTACTTAAAGAAGATTGACAGAATTCATAAGCTCAGAATGCTTAAATTTAGTGGTGACTTTATCCCATACACTGCAGCCACATGTTTCATTAGATCCTTTCGACTCAACAGCGTAAGCATGGTGTGATACAGTTGTAACTTTTTTGCTGATTTTTGACAGTTGCAAATCTTTATCAGTTGCTGCATTCAAATAAAACTTGGGGGTAAAATAACTATACGTCTAAAGTTTATGCCATAATATGCTAGGAGTTCCTGTCTTGCCTCTTTCATCTGCTAAAGCAGAAAGCTTGTTGCATCATGGTGAACAGTGTTAACATTTGCATTAAAGTTTTTGGAAGTCACATATTTTTTACATCAGTGGCAGCATTCCAATGAAATTTTAGTTTAATATTACTTTTGTTCTAAAGCTTATATACTGATATGCACGGACTTCCTGTCTTGTCTCTCCTGTTATGCAGAAACTTGGTTCATCATCATGAACAATGTTAAAGTTTTGTGTTACAGTTTTTGAAAGCCGTATTTCTTTAACATTTGTTGTTGCATTAAACTGTAACTTTGATATAATATTATCATAGGTCTAAAGTTTATACAATGATATGCTATGAGTTCCTGTCTTGCCTGATTAAACAGAAAGCATGTTTATACAACGATATGCTAGAAGTTCCTGTCTTGCCTGATTAAACAGAAAGCGTGTTTATACAATGATATGCTAGAAGTTCCTGTCTTACCTGATTAAGCAGAAAGCATGTTTATTCGGAGATATGTTTTATTGTTGTCAGCAGTGTTAAAGTGTTGCTTTAAACTTTGTTTGAAAATCATGTACATTCAATATCGATTTTTGTATTCAGATGAAATGAAGCTTTGGGGGTAATATTACTATAGGCCTAAGGTTTATATGATGATATGTGAGGAGACCTGTCTTACCTGTCTCGCCTGCTTAAGCAGAAAAACATTACATCATGGTCAAACATTTTTAAGTTTTGTGTGAAAGTTCATGAAAGTAAGATACAGGGGCTTATACTGACAAGCATATAGATGCAGGTGAGACACCAGGTTCTGCAAGACATTTGTTGTTAAACGTATTCATGTGTGTTTGATGGAAGCTATGTATATTTCTGAAATCTAGAAGATCATTTAAGCTAGAGTTGTTGAAATGGGAGTTATGTGGAATAAATGTCATCCTAATTTGGTGTGAGCTATCTCATAAAAAGTGTGTTCATTATATATATATTGAGAGCATGATGCTTAAGCATTTTTAATATATTTATTATTACTTTAATCATGTGATCAATCGTCAGTTTGTGAAAGGAACATGCTTGCAAATGTATTCTTGTTTACTACACTTGGTCATAAGAAGACTAATTTAATCAGCAATAGCCTTGACTTACATTGAAATATATGAATCAATAACCCTCTGGTCATCTTTGATACAGTTGAAGAGACTCTGAAATAATGCATTATCATCCTTGTTTTTAAAAAAAACAAAAACAAAGTCTGTTCCATTAAGGCATAGACAGTATTTGGGGAAAGCACTGTCATCTTTGAGTAGCCACTAATTACTGCAATTGATATTATGGCTAATTGTCTTCAAGGATTTAGCATAATCAGTATCCATGGATATATATATCTTGTAAAACTGCCTTCCTTTTTGAAGAGTTCAAAGGGAATGCTTGGTCAATCTCGATGTAATTTCTTATTTCTTCATTAATGTTGAAATTTATCAAATGTTCAGTGCCACAACTTGAATGAATTAACACATCAGTCATCACTTTAATAGCTTTTGTGATACATTTACTTGCTGTTATTTTCACAAATGTCTTGTTTATTTGAATGGACATACAGGAAGAGATATTTTGCAAATATAATGTTGCTATTGAACCCTGACCTTTATTTTATCATGTTATTAAAATGTGATACTTGGTAGTTTACCTATTATGCAATTAATGAAAGTTGATTCTTTCTTGTGTAAAGAAGAGTTCATGATTGAGCAAAATCATGATGTTTTAAGCTTATTCGATTTTAAAGAACCTATTTAAATCATGACTTTACGTATTGACATTGCATGTTGTGAATCCTCCTCTGGTACATGTACATTATGTGCAATATATTGTCTGATAAGGGTAAAATGCAGATTGGAAACCAAAACATTTTCTGTGTATAATGTACAATCTCGATATTGTGGATATTTGTCATACTTATCCATATGTGTTTATAAAAACACTAATGCACCTTCTCTGTTGATTTTGTGCCCAAGGAGACAAGGCACTGCAGGTGCAATTTGCTTGTGTAAATGCTTTCTTAGCTTGAGTGCAGTTGTTTTATGGGTTACAAGTCTAGCAAACTAAACAGTCTCCAGTTATATTACATTACACATGCCAGCTTTTGTATAGCACTGCTCTAGGTCAATATTTATTTTGTTTAGGTAATTAAAATGTGATTTGCCTCTTAGCCTTATGATTGTTACTGTTAACATTTCTCATTGTTAAGTTCGTTGCTTTTATTTCCAATTCAGAAATGTAAGTATTTTTATGATGTCTGTTTTGATCAACAAAATCAAGGTAATTTTTCTTTACTGGCACATAATCCCTCATATAAAATTCTATACCTACTGGATATATATGTATTAAATTTTGTACATGTATAAGAAATTACAGATTTTATATAGTCGATGTCATGTCCTGGATTGTTAGCTCTACTGGTCATAGACCAGACTAGCTTATGCGGTGGTCTTTCTTCCAGAGACTGTTGGCACATGTTTGTTATTGCTACTCTTAAACTACTGGAAAGATTGCCACCAAAAAAACTTTACAGACACATTCATTCCAAGGTCTAGTTGGTCCTTGATGAAAATGGTGACCATTCGACAGCCAGTATGGTCACCATGGCATATGATTTTTCCAAACAGACTTATTATGATGCCAAGTTAGTCCTAATTGAAACTGGTGCTGGAATCCAGTGTGGCTGCCATGGTAGCTATGTTGAAAATCTTGTTATGGCTGCTCTCCTGAAAGGTTGCTCATAGCAGCATGGATTTTCACTAGAAGACTTCTTATGATCTCTACTTGGCCTTATATGAAAAAGGTGCTGATATGACATCCAATATGGCTGCCATTGTGGCCATCTTGAAAATGATGTTAGTGTCACTTCACTTGAATTATGGCTTATACAGTCGTGAAAAATCCTTAAATTTGAGGAGTTGCCTTGAAAACTCTTTTAATTTTAAAAAAGTTTGTTTTTTCTTTGAAGAGTCATTGATTTGATTCAATTTGTCCAAAAACTCCTTGCATTTATTTGAGAGAATACAGAAAGTTTAAACAGAATAAAATGTATCACATCTTAAATTCAGATTTTTTGTTATTTACATAAATATTTTCACAAAATAATAAGTAGAATGGGATAAAATTGGATAGATCAAAAAGACACACAACACTGGTAGTTATAAAGTAGAGTAGCATCCCTTTGATCTAGTGGTGCAGTTAGAATGGGATAAAAAGTGGGTAGATAAAAAAAAAAGACATGACACCGGTAGTTACCAGCTGGAGTAGCATCTCTTTGCTGTAGTGATGCAGCTATGTGCTTTTTGTCTACTTTTGTTGGGGGCCCCAGATGGCCAAATGGTCTAAGGCACTTGCCTTTACAGATCGCTCACATCTAACCTCTGTCCACCTGAGTTCGAGTCTTGACTCACCCCATGTGGGTGTGTGAGAAAGTTGGCCAGTAGCTTCATTTGTCATGCATCATGCATCCATCTGTCACCAGTTGCTTGTTTCCACTCTGGAATCCATATTTTTTATCTGATTTAAATCAGTTTTGGAATGTGGGTTTATATTGTCAAAAGCTCGGATGAGTTTGATATTGAGCAAGATCCATGCATATTAATAAAGTGTTATTGCACCTGATTGGCAAACCTTCTTATCACTCAGGAGGCCATATTTCTGATCCAGTTTTGATCAAACTTGGAATATATGCTTATATCATCAAGATCATGGATGGGTTCATTAATGAGTGAGATCCATGCCTATTAATGGGGTGATCTTGTATCTGATTGGCTGAGCTTGTTACTACTATGGAGGCTATATTTCTCAAAACATCAATGCATATGCAGAGGGCAACAATTTGAATATGGGTCAACTAGCCTGGTAAGAAGGAAGCACAGAAAGCCATCACAGTATTAAAACTTGTTCAACTTTCTTTAAAAAAATTGGGATAGTTAACCTGAAACTTTCCTAGCCCGATAAGGATTTTTCTTGTTTGGTTTAGTTTGGCATAGAAATTGTTGTCCCCTGATATATTTGGGCCAGTTGGGGGTAGTAATTGTTGTCCCCTGATACATTTGGGCTAGTTGGGGGGTAGAAATTGTTTTCTGTTGATATGTTTGGGCTTGTTAGGCATAGAAATTGTTGTCCCCTGATATTCTAACTTTTGGTCTGTACACCACAGCCATACCAGTCTTTATTATTTATTAAATTAGGATCTGGCAGCCATCATGAAACTTTTCTCAGTATTTTGAATAAGCAATTTTACTTCAGAATGAGCAATATTATTTGAATGTACCCATGTAGCCATGGACTGGTCAGTATGTGTGAAAGTAACAGTTGGAGTCAGTAACTTACAGAGGGCCAGTTCACCATTGTTATCCTTAGACCCATATTCTTTTATCAGCATACTGGCTTAGAATGAATACATTTCTTAGCTACATTACTCAGCTGTAGTGTGGAAGTTTGCAGTTATTTTATCACATGATTTTTACAGTTTAATTTAAAACTATTTAGTCCCTATGACACAGAACCTATGTATATTTGTATGTAAGCAGTTGTACTTCAGTGAAAGAATGTTGAAACATATCTTAAATACTATTTGGATAATTTCTTATTGTGGTAAACCAGTTTTTTTGGCAGAGGTTTTGTTTCAGTTGGTTATTACTAATGTCGGGACAGATCATACAGACAAAATTATTTGTGGGAGGAAGTAATTGGATCCTGTTTCTAACAGCAGTCACCTTATTAAAAATCAAATTACAAATTCCTGCATGAACCTGTCTGTGGCTATGTTCTTTTGTGCACTATTAAGGCTGTGAGTGAGTCATCAATTAATATAGGATCTGAATGTTCTGATATGTATCTTACACATAAATGATAATTTAGCACATATTTGATCTGGTTTTATCATTCGTTGTTGTAGGTAGTGATTTCATTTTAAAGCTGTGCATCCTAAGATTTATTCCATGTTTTAATTCTTATTGAAATATCCATTAAATGCTTTTCATTTTATTGGAGGTTTAGTGCACAAATGACTTTTTATTACCTGTATATTATCTGTATGATTTTGTACATAATTTTATAGAATATTGTAAACAGTACTGTATATTTATACTTGTTTTGTATTGTTTTATTCATAACAGCAACAAGTTGATTGCATTGTGCATGTTTTTAAAGCATGGCTATTAATTCATTCACTGTGTGAATTGGGTCTGAAAGTGACCAAATATGTTTATGTGATCTATGCATATATACCGTTTATACTCTATTATAAGTCGAATCGACTATAAGTGAACCCTCCCCTTTTTAGGGCTGCAAAAAGCTAATTTTTCTTTGACCCTTCTATAAGTCAGGGTGTATTTTGCAAGTCAGATCCGTCTAAAGGGGTGACTTGATGTTAGTGAGTCAGAGTTGCACTTTGGAAAAATAAACAAGCCAAACTGGATGGATAGATAGATAGGAAAAATAAAGACAAAACCAGTGTAAAACACAGTTATATTATTGAGTGGAATATGTCACAAATAAATTGACAACTTACATTTTGTTCATCTTTGTGTCATAAAATACATAGAAATCCATAATAATTGACATTTAAAATAAGTTTTTAGAATAAATCCATGAATTCTATTATGGGTTACATACCGTTATAAAAATAGTAGCCCAGAATGATCCAATTCACAAAATTCCGTAATATGTTTATTCCACACATCTTATAAATAAACAATGCAAGTCAAGTCTACACTTTTGTGATTCACAGTATCCTATAAATGTCACTGGCTAATGTCCTCAGGTACAAAGCCCAAGAATTCATCCTCATTGGCTGAGTGACTAAATATAGTGCTGAAATCCTCCATTGTCGTCTAGTCATCATAAATATCATCTGACTAAAATTCCTCATCTTTACTGTCATGCGGGTGCTTATGTTAAGACTGAGCTAGTGCTCTGCAAGTGACACTTTGATCATACAATCTGTGAAATCTATTAATGGATGCAACTGAACATGTGTCAATTGTCACAGGGAGTTCAAATAACCACCCTCTGTTACTTGGTACTGAACAAATATCAAATTCGTGGCTATGTCAAAGAGTTGTCACAAGGGAAAACAAAGAGGGTGCTAAGGGATTAAGGTTAAACGCACACAGGGAGTTGTAGGACTCTACTTGGCACTGAACAAGTATTAAATTCACAACTCGATCAAAAGGATTGTCAACTTGAAAACAAAGTCAGCGCTGCCTTTACAAGCCACTGCCTTATCGGCCCACATGGACTGGCAGATAACTTGGGAAATATCATATAGAAATTAGATCTGGCTGATGGAAAAAGAAAATATAAATCAAATCAGAACTTGTATTCCATCAAACACTAACAGCGTTTATACAGCAAAACACAAAATATAACACAAATACAGGTTGTTTGGACTTGCATGAAAATGGAAGCAATATACTTACTCGTAAACACCCATGGTAAACAACATTGATCGACACTTCACTTTGTGGTCGGTAATATTTAATTTACTGGTAATATTTTCAAATTATTAAAATCCAAATAACTGTAGATACAAATATTGTGTAATGAATACCATCATGAAACAGATAAACACAGTGCATACCATATATGCATTTCTGAAGGGGAATAGAGGCATGAAAACATAAAAATATTTGTATTGACAGTATTTGTACATACTGCAAACATCAAAAGTTTCCAATATTGCTCCCAGATTTATCAAATATTTTGTATGTTCCTCTTTAAAGATGACCCCTGCTCGGCACAAATTCACTTTTCAGTAAATAAACGTCGACTTATAAGTGATTATATACGGTAATTATATGTGACATGTATGAAAGATAGAAGAAATGAGTCAAAAGACTAGAAATTTTTCATGTGTATGAGAATTTAAGTCATCTGATTTTCTTAAAAGTGCTCTGGCGTGCCCAGAGAATGAAATTTTATAATTAGTACATGTACTGACAAAAATGGAAAGACACCATGTTTTACAGTTAAGAAGAAAATGTCTTTCCTTTCTTTGAAAACTTTGAACCTTTTGTACAAGTAGATATTTCTTTATTATTATGTGATAAGGATTTTATTTTTGAAAAACTGCGCATTATTTGCATAATATTCATTGTAGCAAAATTATTCAGATGTACAATTTTTATAAAAGTATTTATTGGGCAATAATTTTCCTCTCAATTTAATGTAATATTAGGAATGAATGGAGCAATACACATCATTACAGAGAGCTACTCTTCAGTTTTCAAATAAATTTGCTCAGGTACCAAAAGATAGGACTACAATATTCAATCGTATTGTGCAGATGTGAAATATACAGATGGCATTTAGCCCAGATCAGCTAAAAGATAAAATTATTGTAGGAGTATAACAATTTTAGCACTGTATTTAACAGAGAAGACATTTTTTCCAAAGCAGGACCTTGAGAAAATATATTCATAAACCTAAATAACATGGTGAAAAGTTCGGTCTCTCAATACATTTACAAATACTGGACTTGAAGGTTATTTTTTAGTATGAATATGATATTAATTCAAGTCTCATTCTCCATTATTATTATATTCCATATTACTAAATTTTCATCAAATAGAAGCACAAATGACATAAAAATCTATATTAATATCATTACGTGTCATAATTAGCAATCACCTCTAAACCTAGCTTACATGTGTATCACAAGGTGATCAAGCTAGGGGAGATAACTTTTCATGGCTGATAGTGGTTACTGCAAAGAACCATATAACTTTGCACTAGGTAAAAAGGCACTTCCCATATAATTAATTTCATGTGGTTTTTATCATAGTTGGCATCTGTGTACATTTGTAAAATCACTTTCACTTTAGGTTAACTATGCATTATGTAAACCTTGATTTTTATTAAGGATGGCTGACTAATCCAAGTATATTCCATGGCTTTATCGATATTGGAATTTACAGATTTTCTCATTAACAAACTATCAGGCAGGTTGTATTACTCCACAGTTTAACATAAATTTATATGTATCATAAGAGTTAATCCACTAACAGAATCCAAATTCTAAAACCTTTCTGACTTTTTAATATAGTTTATCACTAAAAACAATTTCACTTATTTGTTAACCATGTTTATGAACTAATTTAATCATTTTTTTTAAAAACATTAGTTCCCTCCGAAGTTCTTTTTAGAAAAAAAAACCACTTGTACATAAAAATCTAGTAAAAAACTTTGAAAAAAAAGAAATATTAATTAAAGTACAAAATTGCCAAAAACATGATTCTTCAGCATTTTTATCATTCCTTTTTATAAAATTCATTCATAATGTATGTTTGAAATTAATTGTTCAATAAAATTGGGGTCTCATTATAGGTGCGGCACTCAACTCCAGATATAGGTGTTCATAAAAAAAGTCCAACCTGTATGTATGTGCCCTAATTTGTACTCTTAAAATGTATGAACAGTTTAGGGTTGACTAAATTTACAAATCGTTGAGTTTGTAAACATTGATCAGTCAGGTATTACACAACTTCCGTTCTGTTTTCATATATTGTTACCTAACCTGTTGTAGCAAAGACTTAGTAGTGTTTTTAGACACAGATGCAAATAGTTTTTCTCAAAAGCCATATGGGTGTATGTATGATTTTTATCTTTGTGTGGATGTTGCAACTTTTTTAGCGTGTGTATGTATCTCAACCATTTTGAGATGTGATCTCTAGTCATAAAAATTAAACTTGCTGTATACATGTCACCTGAGCTTTTATTAAACCTGTACATGGCTTGAGTTGTGATATGTAAAATAAAGTGCATATTATTCTGATCTTGTTTTATTCCTATTATTTGTTTTCCAATATTGCATTGTGTTCAAGTTACTCAGCACAAATTGTTCTCATCACCATCATATTCTTCTATGAAGACAAGTATTATGCAGCTTCAAACTGTATTTTAATATCAGTAATATTTTTACCTATCACTATTGTGTAGTTTACCCTTTTCCACAATGGGAAAACCCTCATCAGTGCCAGATGTACCATCCTCATGTTCTTGAAAATTCTTAGAACATGTACATCGTCTCAGTCTAACTGCATGTCATAGGCCTATGTGCAACAGTGTCTCTTCATTCTTTTTTTTTTGGATGACATTTTGTCTACATTGGAAGATTTTTGTTTGAGTTTAAAATACTTTTCAGGACCTTGTATTCATATTTCTCTTGATTAGTAACCATTATCCTTCAGTCCATTACCTATTAAAAGTTCCTTTGATAGTCCAGAGTGAGACTTTTCAATGTTTTTGGTCACGACAAGCCCCCCACCCTCTCTACCCTTTGTGGGTTCAGGAATTACCTTGTTGGAATAAAACAATTTCTGGTGGGTCAAAATTCACATGAATATTATCTATCTGTGTGTTTTCACTTTAAGTGTTCACATTTAGTGAGGGGATATGTGTTTTCATTTTCATTACTGTTGTCTAATGCAGTGTGCATTATTAACAGCTATTCAATCTTCTGGTTGTATTAATAGAGTAGAGATTACACATTCCTCCATTCATTATTTAGTGATTGTGGCATAAGTTAAAATTCTTAGATGATGCTTCTTTACTTCTGTTTACACCTTGGTTAGTAAATAAGCACGACTTTGAGGGTTTCTCTCATGGGTATGTGGTGAAGATAATGCAGCTAACGTAACCCTCATTGTTATTAAACTGCTTTTTTTATGATCTTTTTCAGAAATTTTCATTGCAAATGTCACAAAGTGTGGGCACAAAAAAGTCCCATGGGACACCCACTTCACATGTCTTTTGTGTACAAAATTTACACAAATGGATGGATGTCCAACTTGTGGCTTGACAATATCTGGGACCGTGCCGAAAACAGGCATACTTATAAAGTGATGAAGGAAATGCATTCTCCCCCCCCCCCCTCAGAATTTAAGAGTGTGCCTACTAATACTGGAATCGAATGTGGCCTCCCTCTCACAATAAAAGGAGGGACAGCACCTTCCTGGAGAGAGAAGCTGTTACCACCCTTGAGGAGGAAATGGCTTCTTTTCAGTTTGACATTGGAATCGAGTGCACTCCCCCAATTACAAAGAGGGAGAAGCAGCATCTTCCCAGATAAAGGAAGTATATCTGCTAGAAAGAAGGCAGCAGCACTCGCTAAGGGCAATAGTTTCAAAGCTTGGATTGAGTGCCGCCCCCCCCCCCCCCCATACCTCTACTACAGTAGGCATGAGGGAGGGGCAGCACCTTTTTAAGCATGTGCAAAGGCTTATCCCCCTGAATCTTTGCCCTAAGCCCTTGGGCTCTGGGAACACCAAGAGCCTTTCCAGCTTTTAAAGACTTTTGGGGGATGCATTAAGATCAGATCTGCTCTTGCTCCCTCTCACTAGCATGGTCAAGGAGCTCGCACAGAGATTTTACAAAGGGCAGAAATTTGTGAAGCAACATAAGAATGGTCAGTCTCACCTGTTACTCTGTACTGTCAGATATTTAGTCACAGCTTCCAGTTATATAGTCCACTCCCCTGACAAGTTCATTAAGTCCCCTCCTTGAACTGTTGATAGACCACCCCAGGGTGTTACCTCAGTGGAAGACTCTACTGTCACAACACAAGTGGATTCTTCTTCACAACAGCCCTCAGATTCTCCACCTTGGCTCATCTCAAGTGATCTATCTGCCAAATGGTTTTTGAGCAAGGTTGCTGACTGCATGGTACAGGCCTGGAGACAATCTGCCTCTAAGGTCTATGATGCAGAGTGGATAAGCTTCTGTGATTGGTGCACAAGGAAGTGTGTTAATCCTAGCTACCCCTTGCAGTAGCAGGTTTTCTACTCTTATTTGAGGAGAGATCATGTTCAGCCTCCACAATCAAAGTTACAGGGCAGCCCTTTCAAACATACTTCAGTTCTCCAAGGGCCCAGTCATTGGCTCAGATCCTCACTTAGGTGGCGCTCTCCAGTTTCGTACTTTGCATAGGGTTAGAAATTTAAAGAAAAAGAATTAGCCAGGGTTTCCTCACTGGCTGTCCTGGCTATTTAAAAAAGACCTTGTATATCTTAGGTATTGTTAAAAGAACTTTGAATTCCCTATATTTTGGTGTATGATTGATGGGTGAAATTTGGGTTATAGAGTATACAGCTTGGTCTTACTTAAGATGTGCACCTCTCAAAAAACTGCTAGCTCCGCTTGGTCATTTTCACTTCCTGGACTTCAAAGGTAAATTAAAAAAAAAAGAGCCGATAACTTTTTTTACTTTTTGGATATTTTTTAATTCATTCATAGTACTTTCAGAGGCTGGTATTGTCTGCTCTGGCAAAATTCGTTTCCCTATTTTAATAACTGCTGAAAATAGTGCACTTTTGACTAATTCAGGCTGATTTTTTGAGTACTTTAGAGCGGCCATTTTGTCCGCTGTGTGCTTAGATCATGTCCAGTTTCCACAAGTACAATATGTAAAGAAATTTCAGCCACAGTACATGAAAGTAACATAGAGGTATGCCAACATTCTCTCCATTGTGCATGTTGCAAATGCAAAATACTTCATCTTACACCTGTCACTCACTCAGAAGCATGTATTATCTGTAGAGCGCCCCCTTAGCAGATCTCATTAAGTACTTCGAGCTGCAGAGACCAGTGTCTCCCTGCTTGATGCTGAGATGGAATCTCATGTTTTGTGGGCTTTGGGAAAACCGTCTTATGAACGTTTGAGTGAGACTTGGTTTGAAAATCTTAAACTGTCTTTCTTCAAGCTGTAGCTTCACCGAGGAGAAGAAGTGAACTTCATGTCCTCTCTATAGAGGAGGGATGTTTATAGTTCAGTGGGAATTGTGACTCTGTTTCCCTTTTATGTCAGCCAGGTTTTCTCGCAAAAAAATGACTTCTCTCAGTATTGCCATCTCCAATAGAGATCCCCAGTCTCAGTTGCATCTGTTCTGGGGATGATCAAGATAGACTCGTTGGTCCAATCATGGCACTTGGGTTTCTATTTGGCATCTTCAAAATTGAGAAAGAAGGGTAGAAAACAGCTTTTCCTTCCCTGAAAGGGCTCAACTGATATTTCAGCATCCACCATCTCTAGATGGATTTCACTCTTTACCAAGGGAGCTTATTGGTCACTCGATGAGAGAGACCTTTCATTCATGAGAATAAAAGCCCATGAAGAAAGGGCTATCACTAGTTCTCAGGCGTATCTCAAACATTCATCCTTGGAGGACATTATAAAGGCTGCATTTTGGCAATTGCATACAACCTTTGGTCCTTATGAAACCAGAGTCGAGGTATTTCTCTCTGAGTCCATAGTTGCAGCACAAACGGGGACCAAACCTGCTGCTGTTTAACAGCAGTGAATGCTTCTCCTTAAGGTGAGTAATTTTGTTCCTATTGACGTCCCTCATAAATGACAAATTCAGCTGCACAATAGTGGCAGGTAAACATATTACTGGTATTAAAATGTAGTTTTTGGGGGGAGAGGTAAAACTGATGTTAATTATGTATACTTACCTGTCACTATTGTCAGATTCCCTCCTCCCACCCCACTCTGATGTCAGACTGGGTCGATATACATGTTCTACAAACTTTCTAGAACAGGAGGATGGTAAATACGGTACGGACAAGGGTTTTTCATGGTGGAAAAGGGTAAGCTATACAATAGTGACAGGTAAGTATTTCATAATTAAAATTAGTTTTACTCCTAACACCCCAGCCCCAATAAACTACATTTCAAAGCATAATCAATATATACACTGCTGCCCTGTAAAATTCTTCTTGCAGTATTTTCATGCATGATACAAACATAAAAAAATGTTTACTATAAGTGGATAATACCAATTCAGGCTTTCTTTAAAAAAACTTTTTAAGATGAATGATTATTTTAGGTGTTAAGACGAGATCTAGTATAAAACACAAAATATCATAGAAAATAATATTTTAACAAAGAAAGATTGAATGATCTTGGAAGTAGTATAAAAGTACTGTAAAAAAACTTCATCCATAGTGACAGTATATAGTCACTTCCAAAAAGTGAGCATTTGTGACCTTTACGTTTGACTTGTTTATCACCCAATTTCAACTACTGGTAAGCTTGTGTGCAAAGTGCAATAAAATCATTCCAAGGAAAAAGGAGAGTGTAGACATTTGATAAAACAGCAAAAACTCGAAAATCTTTTTATCACTATTTCGCCTGAATGAATGGTGATATCAACATTGACTTTTCACTGAAAGACTTCTTGTGCTATCTAGTTGGTCATGCATGAAAATAGTGCCAATCTGACCTCCAATATGGCTGCCACAATGGACATTTTAATAATCTTGTTATCACTGTACCAAGATGGCTGGTCATATTGACATTGTGCTTTCACCAAAAGGCTTCTTATGATGTCTAGTTTGTCCTAAATGGAAATGGTGCCAGTCTTATATCCAATATGGCCACCATGGCAGCTATCTTGAAATCTAGTTGTCATTACTCTTCCAATATGGAAAGTCATATCTGCATGGGTTTTCAATAGTGATAGCATGGTGGCCATCTTGAAAATCTTGTTATTGCTACTCTTAAATGGAAAGTCATCCTGACATGGGGTTTTCATCATAAGAGTTCGTATGGTGTCTGACTGGTCTTAAATGAAAATTGCAAACTGAGCCTCAGCATGGACACAATGGTGGTCATCTTGAAAATAATTATTTTGATGGCCATATAAACATGGGGGTTTTCACCAATAGACTTCTTATGATACCTAGTTTGTCCTAAATGAAATTAGTGCCAATCATACATCCAACATGACTGCCATGATGGCCATCTTGAAAATCTTGTCACTATTCCCCCTGAATGAATGATCATATTGACATGGTGTTTTCATGAAAAAACTTCTAATTATGTCTACTTGGACCTAAATGGAAATGGTGCCAATCTGATATTAAGTATGGCCACCACAGCAGCTAATTTTAAAATTGTGTTATTGCTGAAGAATATCAGAAATACTTTTAACACTTGACAGTGAAAAGGAAAAATTCTTTTCGGCCAGTTGAGCATCGGTCCCTTCAAGGGATTCTTAACTTTGACCTTTTTGTACACCAAAGTCATAAGCTATCAATTTATTCAATTATATTAAAATAATACATACCAGAGTCCTTTGTAGACAGATGTGTCGACATATATTTACAGCTATGCAGGCATTCCAGTGAGCAAATCCAAGTCATTATGAAATTGTCTCCATTATCATAAACAAGTCAGTGTCTTGTTTTCATCAAAACATGATCATTTTGTACACATTAGCTTTGTGTTATAGAAATCAAAGCCCCTTATAAGTGTGAACAACCAGGGAAAGAATCAGAACTTAATGAGCTAGCTTGTATGTTTTTTTGGTTATTTATTTAGTGTAGCTTGTGTGGATTTATCTTGGCAATAGTTCACATTTGCAGTGTCAAGATTATTGCTCTAAATACCACAGGTGTCCAACAATTTAATTATTTATTTATAGAGAGCCCCCATTCTATCCCACCTAAGGCTAACTCTTCAGGCAATTACCACTGTATACTAATCTACATATTTATTTGAACTAGTGTTTTTGGATATGTGCTGCTTGGTATATATTTTAAATCTTTCTATGTTAATGTATACTGTACTGCATCTGCCAGGTGCTACTCCTGTAAGTTTCATAGCACACCAGTGACACCATTGCACTGTACAATAGAAGTGTCAAATCCTTGAAAACAAAGTAACTACAGTTTGGCATGAGTACAGATGAGAGATCCAATGCTGCCTAAGAACAGTATGTGTACATGCACTTATTGATAAAGGGTATTGGTTATCCTTCATTGGTAGGAATATAGATGTCATTTCAATTACTGAGAAAACAACACAGTACCTTAAATGTTTAAGGTGACTAATTTTGCAAAATATATGATCCATCTTGGAATTTAAACTAAATAGAGTACATATGAATATGAACATTGTGAATATTTAAATCCGAATATGTATCTTTGAAACTGAAGAAGTATGGTATGTATTTCTTTTTAAAATAATTTCCAGGTACAATTTTTTTACTGGTTTCTCTTTGACAAAAGCTCCACTTAAAGAGGTTTAAAAGTAAGGTATACAGAACAAATTGGCATGAGGAAGGGCTGAAATCTCTCCGCTTTACTCTTTCATACAAAAATTAAATGAACTACATTCACTCATTAGATTTAAGGCCTATAAGGTCATCGGGACATAATTTATTTGGATTTTGAGGTGTAATAATAAAGCTGTGATGATGGTATACATTTGTCCACATAAAAGTTATCAGTTTTTGAACATGCAATACGCACATACATTAACAGATTGAAGCAACAAATTGTATTAGTGCATGATAAAAGCTTTTACTACAGTTACGTTGAATATGTGTGAATTTAAAATTAATGATTATATAAATACTTTGGAGTCATTCTCTGTGTTTTCATCCTTTACATTTTCATACATAATCACTTCCCAACAATTCTTTGACATATTATTTTTCGGATTTGAAGAAAGAAAAATAATTGCATATTCAAAAAGTTACATGAAATATGGTAATCATGTTTTGAGCATCATGGTCAGCAAGTCTCTCGTGTAAAAGAAGCAATAGTTTTCAGTGGTAAATATTAAAACTTGCACCATTTACCTAAATGGAGAAGCAGTATATTAACTTAACCAATTAGAATGGAATTTTTTAAAATTCTAAATGTCAGGCTAATGTGTATGTGTCAGTGTGTGTGTGTATATATATATATATATGGATGCATGTACAGGTTTTAATGGCACCTCAGCACTATACTAAGCATATAGTGCCAATTAAAAGCTCTACAAGTTTAAAGATAAGACATTGCAAAAAACATTTAGGAAGATGCAATGTTCCAGATAACACTAACATCTAACAGGCAATAGTTAGCAGGCTATTGTAAGTTTTAATGTGTTAATATTGGACTGACAGGTAGGTGGAATCAGTAAAACATCAATTGTATCCTGGTATGGCTTCAGTTATATTTTTCACTGACGTTCATATCTGCCTTGCAGGTAGCGCATTTCTAATCTGTAGATGCATTTCTTGTTTTTTCTTACACCTTTTTGCCAAAAAAGGATGTAGTATCTGTTTTGCATTCATCCATCCATTCTGTAACTTTAAAGCCATTTGAGATCAAGGGATGAAATTTGGTACTCATATCTCATTATTAGAAAGTGTGTTTTTGTACTACATTGGGGTCCTTTCTTGAAGGTCAAGGTCACAGCTCAATATTTAAAGTTTTCAGTCACACTTTCTGTTCTGCTCTGTAACTTTGAAGTAATCTGAAATTAAGGAATGAAACTTGGTATATTTATACATCATCATTAGAATGTATGTTGCATATGACATTGGGGTCCTATCTTCAGGGTCAAGGTCACAGCTAAATATTTTTAATTTTTCCCTCGCACTTTCTTTTCCGCTCTGTAACTTTGAAGCCATTTGAAATTAAGGGATTGAACTTGGTATACTGGTACATTATATGTCACCATAAGAAGGTGCTGCAAAGCACATTGGGATTTCTATTTTCAAGGGTAAGGTCACAAGTCAATATTTTAAGTATTCCCTCATGCTTTCCATTTGATGTTATAAGTTTTGAGCTGTCTGAGGTTAAGGGATGAAATCTGACGTATTTAATCAACATCATTAGATGGTATGTCACATACACATTGGGGGTCCAATTTTCAAGATCAAGTTCATGGCTCCTATGTTTAAATTCCTGCCATGTTGTTTGAATGGACAAACAGCATTTGAGGACTCCACCATCTAGAGTTACCAGACTGTGTGAATGTTTTGTACTTGGGGTAAGGAAGAACCCTATTGATTTATAGGTCAAAAGGTCCAAGGTCAAGCTCACTATGACTGAAAGAAGAAAAATAGTTTTAGCACAATAACATTAGTTCTACATCACATACCTGGACCAATCTTTGTGGATGGCTTGCACATTGATTTTGGGGTCAAAATGTCAATGGTCAAGGTGACTGATTGTAAGAAGAAGAATGGCTTCTGCACAAAAATTTAAATTATTGACCATTTACCCTCACTTAAGTTTGTGGATGACTTAAAAATTGGGTAAGAAAGAAGTCTATTGTTGATATTGGGGTTTAAGATGTCAAAGGTCCAGGATACAGTGAATGAAAAAAAGAAAAATGGTGTTTGCATTGTAACTATAGTTTGAGACCACATACCTTGAGCAAAGTTTTTGATGTATGGAAGAGGCCTATTGATTTTGGGGTCAAAAGGTCAAAGGTCAAAATCATTGTGGCTTAAAGAAAAATTGGTTTTGTTGAATAACTTTTGTTCCAGAGTGAGTTTTTTTTCCAAATTTTGTGGATGTCTTGCGTTTAGGGTAATAAAAATCCTATAGATTCTCAGAGTTGAAAGGGCACAGCCATGGTAACTTTAAATAAGAAACTAACATTAACTTTTGTTCAAGACTGCATGTATTGGCCAAAGGTCATGGTCATGGAGACCCATTGGTCAATAATCTCTGGAGTCAGCTGTGTTTTACTAGTGCCTACATAGAGGACCATTAAACACTGGGGGGGGGGAGGGGGCATATAATGTGCCATTCACTGTACTCGTGTTCAATTTGAATTTTCCATCACACTTCCATTTCACTTTATAACTTTAGAGCTGTTTGAGATTAAGAGGTAAAAATTGGTATGCTTATACATCCTCATTAGAAGGTGTGTCATGTACCACATTAGGATTATTTGAAATTAAGGGATGAAACTTAGTATATTTGTTGTTTCCCACACTGTGGTCCTACAGTCAAGGTCAAGGTCACAGTCCAATTATTTAGGTTTCAGTAACATTTTCCCTTCTGCTCTATAACTTACGAGCTGTTTGAGATAGCTGAATGAAATTTTGTATACTTGTATATTGTCACTAGAAGATGCTTTGCATTCAAAATCTGGGGCCCAATCTTAAAGGTTAAGGTCAATGGTATTTACTTCATGGTTGTTTTTGTTTATGCTTTTTATCTTAAATGCTACTTGAGGTTCAGGGATGAACCGTGGTATGATTATGTTTTTTTCTTCAGAATTGTTACTCGATCATAATATGTTGGGAGTACATCCACTTCCTCACAAATCTTGCCCCCAACTCCCAAACTAAAAAGAAGTTAGCCATTTCTTTTGGCTTGTAAGCAAACCATTTAAAACCTGCTACAACTGGCAGAATCAGTTTGGTTTTACTCATGATGCTTTCATTGTCTAGAACAGGCTCCCACTCATGGGAAATCAGCCTTTTGTCTTGAAACTGCTGTCTGCTTTGGATTGTTCATCCCAAGGGCATCTACAGGACTCCATTAGGGCTCTGAACCTTTTTTGCAATTTGTAATACACCCGCAAAAAGATGGAGTTTATATTGTTAAGATATCCATCCATCTGTCTGTTACCTTTTTCATTTTCACACAGTAACTTTGGTTTTACATCATCTATCTTTGCCAAACTTTCTGGATGGCTTGCACTTTGGGTAAGGGAAGAAGCCTATTGATTTGGGGTCAAAAGGTCAAAGGTTAAGGTCACAAATTGAAAGAAGAAAATTCGTGTCTGTGCAATATCAATAATTATGTCTCAGAATTGGACCAAACTTTCTGGATGGCTTGCACTTAAGGCAAGGAATAAGTCTGTATATTTGGGGTGAAAAGGTCAAAGGTCAAGGTAACTGTTAATGAAAGGAGACAGATGATTTCTGCACAATATTTTCAATTCTACATCACAGACCTGCACTAATCTTTGTTTTTGGTGTGCAATTGGAATAGGGAAAAAGCCTATTGATTATGGAGTCAAAAGTTCAAAGGTCACAGTAAATGTGGCCAAAAATGGTATCTGCATGACAATTTTAGTTCTTGGCAATATACTTTCACTAACATTTGTGGATGGCTTACACTTTTGATAAAAAAGAAACCTATTGATTTGGGAGTAAAAAGGGCAAAGGTCAAGGTCACTGACTAAAAAAAAATTAAATGGTTTTTGCATCATAACTTTTGTTTTAGACAACATACCTTGACCAAAAATTTGAGAAGGGTTTGAATTCAATGTAAGACGGAGGTCTATTCATTTTGTAGTCAAAAGGTTAAAGGTTTAGGTCATTGTGATGTGAAGAAAAATGGGTTTTGATCAAAAGCTTTTATTCTTGAGTAAGTTCCTTGACCAAACTTTGCAGATGGCTTGCACTCTAATAACTTAGGGTAAGAAAAAAAAACCTGTAGATTTTGGGGTCTGAAGGTCAGAGGTCATGGTCAGCATTGTTCAAATAAGAAAATAATATTATCTGCACAGTAAGTTTAGTTCAAGTCTGCCTATCTTGACCAAAGGTCAAAGTCTTTGATACCCATTGGTCTATAATCTCCTTAGTCTAATACCTATGTAGAGGGCTATTAAACTTATGGTGGGCATATAATGTAATGACCATAGTACTCTTTTGTTTTTTATTTTAATACTTGTATTGTTGTAGTAACCTTACAAATAGTGATGCCTTTCCCCTCCTCCTCCATGTAGATATAAATGGAATTGTCCTCAGTAAATACCCCCAAAGCAATGGTCAAGTAACAAAGGGCCAACAGATTAAAATTTGTTTTACTTTTAGGAATTTAGATTTTCATAAAGGTGCACAAAGACACAAATTTATGCTTCAGATTAATCTAAAATTTTGGGCAAGTAACATTAAGCAGTTTTAAACTGTAAAATAGAAATGAAAGTTCATGGTTTTTGGATTAAATGAACAATTTTGTGGGATAACATTTTGTGGTGTCAAACCATTTACCTTAGTTACCAATCCAAAATATCATGGTGGATTTAATTTTGTGGATGTTCATTATGAACAAAAAAATAAATCAAAACCTCCAAAATCAAACTATTTACCTTATTGTCCAATCCAAAATACTATTTTTCATGGTGAATTTAATTTTGTGGATATTCCTTACTCACAAGAAAGAAATTAAATCTTCAAAATATCAAACTGTTTACCTTAGTTCCCAATCCAATATACTGTTGTTTTGTTGTGGATTTAATTTTGTAGACAATCATTACCCAGAAAAAAATTAATGAAATCCTCAAAATATCAAACTGTTTAGTTTAGTGTCCAATCCAAAATACTTTTTTGTCGTGGAGGATTATTTTTCTGGAGATTAGTTACCAAAAGAAAAAAAAGAAATTAAATCCATCAAAATAAAAACTGTTACCTTAGTGCCCCAAATAATATTTTTTTGTGGTGGATTTAATTTTGTGGATATTCATCACCCACATCAATTTTTTTTGGATATTCGTCACACACAAAAAAGTGAAATTTAATCCCCCAGAAAATCAAACTGTGTATCTTGATGTACAGTCCAAAGTATTATTTTTCACAGTTTGATAAATAAACACCCCAACCTGTATTGATGTTGCTAGGTGGTTTGGGGTCTGATCTTACCTATTCATAAAACTCCTAAATTATTGTAAACAGTTTTGTTCACAACACACGAGCACACATATCAATCATTTTTAAACACATACTGCTCTTTCTCATGACTTTTGAGTTATAGTCTGCTGTTGGCGATCTGTACAACATATTTCCACATCAAATCCAATATTTGACAACTTATAAGTCCACATGGAATAACACATCTCTACCTCCTTTCTTGCTGTTTTGAATTACTGGGCTATATGAGTGGATAATTGGCTGTTCCTTCAATAATGAAGAACCAATCAGACGTGACTTCGCTCATTTGAAATGGTTGGTTTGGTCATGTGACTTGAGCATCTGTGGATTGTCATGTGACTTACACATGAGGAATATCTCGTGAAGTAATTATTGTTATGGTTCAACAGCACATCAAATTACAAAATTGACAGATTAATTTAGAGTTTTCTGAGCAATTTGGATAATAGTATAATATTAATCCATTTTAATTTTTTGGGATATTTGTTAATAACAAAAAAAGAAATCATCCACAAATGTTTCTGATCCTTCATTAACTTGTCCCAGGCTGCAGGGCAAATGTTTTTTTGCATCATGGAAATTTTATTATGTCTCTTACCATAATATTGATGATTAGTGACATGTTTTGGTTAGACTCTTGCTCACTCTTAGATGTTTCCCATAGATAGAAATTGTCCAATCTCCAGAGAAATAAATCATGCAGTCATTTGTGTGTAGAATAGATATTTTCAAGCACTGAATTGATGCTCATTCTTGATCCAACAGTACCGGTATGTCACAACGTCTTGCAGCCATCAATAATTTTAAACATTTTAGCATTCCTGACAAATATATTTGGGGTGGTGAGGGGTAGGGAGAAAAGAACAATATTTATGTTAAATTCAAATTACACATATCAGTGTCTTCATTTCAGACCTAAATAGAATGGTTTGCCTCTTTACAGGGGAGAAATTTTGAAAGAATGTTTGTTGCTGTTTTACAGATTATAATAGATTGCAGTTTTCTGTTGAAATTTTTTTGGGACATCTTTGTTTTAATTATTCATCTGTCTAATTCAGTACACATACATTTAAATAGACACCCATAGACAACAGCATTATTTCTTTACTGTCTTCTTTATGATAGTAGAAAATTGATCTAGTGTAAAGTGCCCAACACTCAAACACAAACAACAAATATTGATGCTGTCATTTGGTCAAATCTATGCATAAGTATAATATTCTCTATTTAGCATCTACTAGCTGACCTATGGGTTGCCAGGATGAGTGACCTTGGAGTCAATGACCAGCATTATTTCTGTCACAAACACCTGGGACACCTGTTTAATACTGGGAATACAGTAATGGCATGAGTATAGGCTGAGACGCATGAGAAAACTTGGATTTATGTTCATTTACTTTCAATACTGTATAGAAACATGTTGCAATTAGGATACATTATTTATTTGTTTTTATTTTACCAAGTGAACCAAGCGAATATCTAAGATGATGTAGGCATTTACATATCAAAGTCTTGCCACAGGAGATAACAAGAAATTCACAAAGGGCTCAGCGTGTTGTTTTCTTTGCACCAGAAATTACACACAGGATTCAAATCTATGAAGCATACCCTTACTATAGGAAATGTTTCTGGGTCCAAATAAACTTTTTAGAAAATCAAATGTAATGATTTCTCAAATATATATCAAAGTACTACCATCATTAATCTAAATAGCAAGACCATTTCATTTTCAAGACACCATATCTTCAAAACTTGTAGTAATTTTGAAAAGTAAATAAAATGTTCATACATTCCAATTGGAATGTAAACTAAGGAAAAATTTACTTGTACTAAAAAATTGCAACTGCAGTATATGATGTTTGTACTATATACTATATGTAATCAGCAGTATATGATGTCTGTACTATATACTATATGTAATCAGCAGTATATGATGTCTGTACTATATACTATATGTGATCAGCATTATATGATGTCTGTACTATATACTATATGTAATCAGCAGAAAAGTTTTGTGGAAAATAAATTCTACCCTGAATTTATTTTATTTTTGTTTATATTTCTATTTAATGACTGTTATCAGTGTGTACTCATCAATAACAGGTCGGGGATCAAGACAGTAGTGACATTCCTTTTTAATGACTATTATCAGTGTGTACTCGTCAATTATCAATGTGTCCTCATCAATTATCAGTGTGTGCTCATCATTTATCAGTGTGTACTCATCATTTATCAGTGTGTACTCATCAATTATCAGTGTGTACTCATCATTTATCAGTGTGTACTCATCAATTATCAGTGTGTACTCATCAATTATCAGTGTGTACTCATCAGTTATCAGTGTGTACTCATCAATAACAGGTTGGGGATCAATAAAGTGGTGACATTCCTATTTTAAATAACTGTTATCAGTGTGTACTCCTCAATAATAGGTTGGGAATCTATATAGTGGTGACATTCCTATTTAATGACTATTATCAGTGTGTCATTTCATTTCATTTAGCCTTTTGACCCCATGTGGTGCATAGGTCACTGATGACTCCTCTCCATTTCACTCTGTCTTCTGCCATCTTCTCAATCGCTCTCCAGTTGTATCCCACTATCTTCATCTCCTGCTCCAGTTCTCTGCACCAGGTGCTTTTTGGCCTTCATCGTTTTCTTGTACACTGTGGGTTCCATCTCAATGATTGTCTTGTGATGTTGTTTCTCAGTTTCCTCAAAGTGTCTGTTCTATCCATTTCCATTTTTGTTTGCAAATCTGGACTTCCATCTCTTCCTCCATTGTTCTTTCCCAGAGTATTTTGTTGCTGATTGTGTCAGGCCACCAGATGCCAAGTATTTTCCTGAGGCATCTGTTTGTGAAACTTTGCGCCTTTCCTATCAAGCTCTTTGTGTATCTACACATTTCTGAACCATACTGTAGCACTGCCTTGACATTAGAGTTAAATATATGTAGCTTGGTTGTAATTTTTATTTCTCTAGCTTTTCAGACTTTATTCAACCTTACAAAAGCAGCTCTAGGGTTCCCTATCCTAATTTTGATATCATCTTCTGTGCCTCCCATTGTAGTCATTGGGGATCAAGATAGTGCAAATATTCCTATTTAATGACTGTTATCAGTGTGTACTCCTCAATAATAGGTTGGGGATCAATATAATGGTGACACTCCTCCTTCATGCTGTTTATAATAAAAAGAATAAAATGTATGTTTCAAACACTGCTTATTCCCTTTGAATAAGGACATTAATACAAAAAAGTCTGCAAAATCTGTATGCACAATTGTAATGGTACATAGCAAAAATCTTCATTAGTTATCCAGATTGTTGGACATGACAATGTTTACAATTGTCCACAGACGTTTAATTCTTAAACTAGTAAAGTTAATTTTTAAGAGTTGATAGGCTACTATAGT
This sequence comes from Margaritifera margaritifera, assembly GCA_029931535.1. Classification (NCBI taxonomy): domain Eukaryota; kingdom Metazoa; phylum Mollusca; class Bivalvia; order Unionida; family Margaritiferidae; genus Margaritifera; species Margaritifera margaritifera. The sequence goes on along the minus strand of JAQPZY010001423.1, from coordinate 401,956 downwards.
CACTTCAATAAAACCTGTCTTGAGATACCACCCCTTGTACCAACAAAGCATGCACTCTCAAGACAGGTGGGATTTCAATAGAGGTTATACAACACTATATAACATATTAATCCACGCATCAAAATTCTGGTCTCTTGAGACAGGTGGTCTCTCAGTAGAGGCTATAACCATGTATTGCCATAAAACTTTAAACACATTCATCACAGGGTCTAGTTGATCGTAATGAAAATGTTGCCACTTGGACATCAAATATGGCTGCCACAGTGTCCGTCTGGAAAATATTTTTATCACTACTCCTCCTGAACTGATCATATCAACATGGAGTTTTAATTAAACAACTTCTTATGATGTCTAGTTGGTCCTAAATGAAAATGGTGCTGATCTAACCTTCAATATGGCCACCATGGAAACCATCTTGAAAATCTTGTCTGCCATGGGAACCATCTTGAAAATCTTGTTATCGCTATGCCCCTAAATGGAAAGTCATATCAGCATGGGGTTTTCACCAAAAAGACTTTGTATGTTGTTCAGTTGATCCTAAATGAAAAAGATGCCAATGTGACATTCAGTATGGCCACCATGGCATCCATCTTGAAAATCTTGTTATCAGTACTCCGAAGAATGTATAGTCATATTGACATGTGGATTTCACCAAATTACTTCTTATGTTAAATAAATGAAAATAGTGCTGATCTTGCATCCAATATTGCCGCTATAATGACCATCTTCAAAATCTTGTATAACATTACACCTTCTGAATGGATGGTTATATTGACATAAGGTTTACACCAAAAGACTTATGATGTCTAGTTGGTTTTAAATGAAATGGTCCCAATCTTGCATCCAATATGGCTGCCATGGTAGCCATTTTGAAAATCTTGGTATTGCTCCAGAGAATCAGAGATGGTTTCAACGCTAAGCAGTTAAAAAGAAGAAATGATCTTGCCTTGGATTACTAGAAATTCATTTTGGCCAGTAGAGTGTTAGTCCCTTTGAGGGACACTTGTCCCATAAAAATAAACACATACTTCAGCAGTGCCTATGAGCATCAACTAAAAATTTTGTCATCCTGAGCACAAAATAAAAAATGCAATAGCAAGATTAATTGTGCCTGTTACTTAAAGCTGGCTGGGTGTCAGCAAGGGTTCACACAAACAAATAGTAGATAGGTTATTGCATGATGACTGTCAGATGACTTGAAATCTAATTGGTTGGTGATCCAATGGGATGACTGATAAGCAGTGATTCACAGTTGTTGATGAGTCATTTTTGTATTTTAGACATAAGCATTTCACAAAAAAAGACAAATGACTTGTCTGTGAAAGCAAACATATGGATAATATAGATAGATAGATATAAAAAAAAGACCAATAAAGCTGTTTCAGTAGTTGCCATTACAGTGTTGGGGCATGTGGTGTTACCCTTGTCCATCCTCAGTGTCACACAATGGTTAAGTTTGCACTTAGGTCAGTTTTCAGGTACTGTGGTGGGGCATCCATATTGTATATTTCTAGTTTTCAAATCTTGTTATCGTTATTACCAAATGATATTATGTAATATACAAAATTAAAAATTTCTATCTTCATAAGGAAACAAGAAATCAAAGTACCGGTAGTTATGTATAACATGCTGTTTGAAATACACTCTTACATCACCCGTTACACCCTCCTCCTCCCCCCCCCCATCAAAATATGCTCTTACAAGCACCCTTACACTCCCTTCCCCATTGAAATATGCTCTTACAAGCACCTGTTACACCCCCTCCCCCCATTGAAAAAAAAAATGAGAGGCCATCTATATTTAGTGACCACCTCATCTGGCCTCTTGTCAAAGTTTATGATTATTTGTACATTCGGGTACTAAGAAGTGATTCTTTATTTGGTTGAGGTGAAAACTTGGTCTTTATTCTTCATGTAGTCATCATGTTTAGGACCTTGTTTTGTAGTACTGACTGTATTATAAACTTAAATAATGTTGTAATGGCATTATGTAGGTAATTTCTTACAATGTTTTAAATATGCATATGGTACATGTAACTTGAATTTTCAGTAAAAATCATGGTATGTACATCTGTAAAGACTGAGTCATACATTTTTGTCATTCTGAGTAGCAAAGTTTATATATTTTTATGCATTTGATTGGAATTAGTATTATTTCCTGAAAATAAAAAGTGAATTTAGATTTCTGTCCGCATCCAATCCAATTTTCATTTGTCTTATTTTTACATTTGTTTGTTTAGTATAAATGTAGGTTAGATATATTCGTACTTCAAGATTTATTCAGTTATAAATAAATCAACATTTTAATATAATTATAAGCACTGAAGTTACTTACTAAATAAATGATCACAGTAGACCTATGTTCAGTAGGTGGTTTTATAATACATAATGAATACTAATATTATCCTAGCACTAGCTTTGCCTCAGAAAATGCCCGGATGTAAGCGGCAAAATTTGATGTTTGTTGTGAAGAATTGATGTTTGTTGTGCCAAATTTGTTTTCGGTTTTTAAGAATGGCTAACGAAGACGCCTTACGAAATTCTTCTAACGACTCTGGTTTATCCGTCGCTAAGACAAATGATGAAACTTTCGAAGAAGCCAAGGAGAAAGATAACTGTCTACCCGTAGTGTTTCAATGCTCACAATGTAACTCAATTCTCGGAGACTCACTCTCTTGGTTTGGCGCAAACCCTATCATGAGAACCATCTCTATCAAAAGTAAGTCTAGCATGCTGCTGCTGATTTTAACATTTCATCATCACTTTTGGAAATTAATGTGTTGCACTGGTTTAACATTGGGCAATACCTCACTTAGATCCATCATCTGTTTACCATATTTCGTGCCCTTAACGTGAATTTTAACGCGTTCGTTATAATATTTTGAGAATCTAATCAAATAACGATAGAATGTGTTCAACTATATCTACTTCATTTAATCATCGTTAAAAAAAAAATTGGCATTCATGTACATTAGTTCAGAATTACCGTTTTTCCGAGCGTGTGTAAGTTTACTTATTCTGGAAGCTCATCCATGGTTCGTGACACTGACTAAAAAGTAATGTGGCATATGATCGGAATGTGCCAGTTAGACTAAGGCATGGATATTATTAGTGTTTTTGAAATAAACAAAAATAAAATTTAAAAAAGATTTTTTTTTTCGTTCATTGTATATGCAGTTTGTGCACTTACATTACTGCTTGCTTGTTCTTTACCATATAAATACATGAATCAATAGAGAGAGAGAGAGAGAGACAGAGGGAGAGAGAAATTAAAAAATAGACACTGGTGAATGGATACACATTTTATTATAATAGATTCAATGTCTTTTGATGTAGAATATATGTTTATTATGAAATAATACTGAAACGAAAAAGTCTGTAGTGAATATACATTTCCAGTGTAATTTTTCTTACGTTGTATAAAAACCCAACAAAATTTAAACCAAATATATACATTGGCATTGCCGTTGTATAAATTCCCAAAATGGGTTTTCTTGTTCAAGAAATGTAAACGAAGCCAACATGTGATCAGTGAACCTATCTTTAGCATCTAATACAAAATTCAAGACCAAAATGTCTGACACAGATAAGGCATTAGTGAAAATATAGATATTCATTCTGATTTTTTTAAAGTACATGAAATTACCTGTTTAAATCTCATTTTATCGGATTTTACATATTAAATACTGGCTGTCACTCTTGAAGAACGTTGATGACACAGTTGATGACGTCATTATCTCAAAACAACCATGTTAGGTCGTGAGAAACATGGTGCACAATTGAAGGACAGGAACAAAATCAGGAGGTTGGACGACATTGGAAAACTTGAATCGCTTACATATGCAAGGTGGACATCTCTACTCATAAAATACTCTGCACATTGTGGAGTTGATTCATAGCAAAGTCTGCCCATTACATATTCGTTCCATACAAATTTAATTAAGAAATCATTACTGCCACATTCAAGCAACATACTAAACAAAATAAAAAGTTTGTTGTTGTTGTTGTGATCATTATCTTTGATCTGGTATTGTTTCGTAATGCTTGCTATTATTGAACAATAACTATTTATTATAAACATGTTATTTACTGACTAATCAGTTAATCATTATTGATTATGTGAACTTACAGATTTGATTAACTGTAATAAGTAAACACACAATACTATAAACTATTGTAGAATGTGCGGGCTGTTTGTTGAATGATTAGACAAAAGATTGTTATGAAATCAATAAAGTGATAAAAATAGTGATCTTCTTTTGTAAATGGGCATTTTGAGTACAAATGTTTTAAAAAACATGAATTGGCCTTGGATCTTTGCATCAACTGATATATATACTGCCCCACAAAATTAAATGATCATATTGTTGCATCAGTAGGTACTGACCACTGTGTAGAGTGTTCCAGAGTTGTAACTTCAAAGCAGCATGCACTTGCTTGTGATTCTTGTAACTTATGGCAACACAGAGTTTGTAATGCAGGTATGTTACAATAAAATTGTAGTAACCGAATTTCATTTATAGTGACAGTTAAAATATCTTCTGCTCTTAGGCCTCTTGTTTTATCTTTAGCCTTTTTTTTTTGTTTATATTTCACCAGTCAACTAATGACTGATCATCAATGTTTATATATCACTTATAAGTGTGCATGGCAAGGATGCTGAAATTGCAAATCACAAGGCTTCCTGATTACACTGAAACGGGAATGGCATTATACATGTAGCTGCCAAGTTTTACAGTGATGAAATACCTAGAGACTGAGCATCTTATCATCAGCTCTCTTTACTTTAGCAAGTTTTTCAAATCCCAGAATTACATGTACATTTATTCTTATTTTTGATTGATCTATAAATTCAGATCACAAGAATTATAAACACTACTTTTTATATGCCTTTTTAAGCTCGCCTCTATGTTGTCAAAGTAGAGGGGAGCTATTTTTCTACCCATAGCGTTGGCTTATAAAATCATATACACATGTACAGCCTCACTGCATCTCAACCATTCTTTCTTTCTAGGTCATAGGCAATGGTTTTAGAGTAGGTTCCATAGTACCTACCTCCTGTTGAGGGGGCTAAGAGGGCTTACTTTGTACATGCATTATGTATACTTTGTCAATGTTCATGTTTAACTCATGAGCACATCGGATTTTTGCACCCAGTATACATACTATTATACATGGAATCATGAAACTTGGTGAGAGGGTGCATCTTGATGAGTACTACACCCTGATGACAATCACAGGTCACTGTGACCAATATGCACACTTCACTGACTTTGTTTAAATTTTGTGTTTTCTTTTTATTTCTGAAGTACTCTTCATGCTAGAATCATCAAACTAGATGATTGTATGCATCTATGTTAGTATCGCCCCATAGTCATAGTGCATGTTGGAGGTAATGATTATAGTGATTGGTACTCACTGCAAGAAATTGAACATGACTACATCAGGCTCATATATGACATACATGACAAAACTGATTTTGGTACAAACATAATTGTGTCTGCTGTCAGGAATACTATCAAGGATTGATGTGGATGTTAGATACATGTGAATATCACAATTTATATTTTATAGAACACTATGCTTACTAATACGTGTATTCACAAAATGGTGAGCTACAAGAAAACCTATTCTACTGAGATGGTATACATCTGACTAACAAAGGAACTGTTGTCTTTTTGAAAAATATTGACTATTATGTGAGCATTCTTAAATCAAGTAATAGCTCATGCTGTAGTCTCTGTGGGGAATACAACCATATATCCAATGTATGCAAACATGGGAAACCAGTGGAATGTTTTCACTGTGGACAAAATGGACACAAACAAAAGTTATGCTCATTATACAATTAATGAGGTGGCAAAGACTTTGTGTCACTTAATCATGCTTGTTTCCCTGATGTAAATGTACCAAACTGTGATCTGTCTACCAAACAGTGATCTGTCTACTACTAATATCATAAGTATTACCAAATATTGTGAAAGTAAAAATGTTTCAAATTGAGAAAAAGATTCTATGTGTAAACATACTTATGCTGGATTAAGGAATACAAGTGAACATGGAAGTGATAACATTAGTTGCAAGTCACATCATCTAAATTATACTATACAAAATGAAAATGACACCCGGTCTGATTCAGACTATAGTAACTGAACAACATTTGGTCTAGTTAAAAGAGGATTAAACTTGATAAACTAAAATATATTCTGAAAGGAAAGAGATCCGTTGATATTTTGGGGATTTGTAAAACTTTTTTGAATGAAAGAACAGATGATAATAAACTCAATATACCGGTAGATAGATTTCTTATGAGAGGCATGACAGACAGACAGGAAAAGGTGGAGGTATCCTCATCTACTGTATGTATCAGATGCTATCAACTATGCAAGGTGACACAATCTAGAAACAGGAGAAGTTGAAAACATTTGGATCCAAATCAATTTACCACACTCAAAGCCTATCCTATTCTGTTCATTGTACAGACCATCAAATTAAAAAAAAAATGATTGGATTGACAAGTTTGAAACTGACATGGTGAGAGCAAACAGCCAGGAAAATACTGAAATCATTATTGCTGGAGATATGAACATAGACTTCCTGAAGTCACAACCTCAAAAATGGAAAGATCTTTATGAACTATACAATTTGAACAGGTTATCTGTCGCCACGTGAAATTTGAAAAAAAGGTCAAGGATTACATCAGGTTGAGAGATGGCAAGAAGCCATTGAACTCCATAGGGTTTGGAACTGCAGTTTGTGAAACTGTACTGGAGGTAATTAAGGTCTGGGTGTACATTACAAACTTTTTAGTTGAACATACTGTTTACCGTCACTGCATCGGTCTTGAATCACACTTCTGAGCTTTTTAAACGCATGTTTTCCAACTTGACAATAGTAGTACATGATATTTTGTTACACCTTACTGAAAACTGGTATAACTTGCAGAAAAAAATCGACTACCTTACTGAGAAGGTCATGTTAGGGTTTGCAGGTCTGTCTGATCAACAAAATCTTGAATATTTACACACCACTAGAAACAAAGCGAGTAAAACAGCAAATGAAACCGAACTGGCTTTCACCTGAAATCAGTAATGCTATGCACACAAGAGACAAATTTCATAAACTCAAAGACTGAGAAAACTACAGGAAATAGATGAATGCAGTTACATGTACAGATATGATTGGCATAGCCAAACAGTCATTCTACAAACAAGCCATTGAGGAAAATAAAAAAATCTACTGATGTGTGGAAATATTTAAATGAACTAAATTCCAAAACATCATCTGTTCCTCCCAGTAACATCAAATATAATGGTCATACAGTGACTTCTATGCAGGATATTGTAGGTTCATTCAGCAAATATTTTAGTTGTGGCTGATGAATTTCAAAGAAAAGTGAAAACTTTTGATCCTACTCTTCTGAATGAGAAACTACAAAGTACAGAACCAGTTACATTGGACTGTGTTACAAAACCATTTACATTGGACTGTGTTACAAAGCCATTTACATCGGACTGTGTTACAAAACCATTTACATCAAACTGTGTTACAAAACCATTTACATTGGACTGTGTTACAGAGCATGAAGTTTACAAGATATTGGAAAACCTAAATGTAAACAAGGCTACAGGATTAGATGGAATTGGACCCAGAATACTTACTGTATATACTCGTGTATAAGCCTATACCAACTGCAAACTGCATAGACCCAGATCTGCCGTCGCATAATGCACTGGCAGATCTGGGTCTATGGAGTTTGTAAGGACTAATCAGTAGAACAAACAACATTGACTCTGATCTACCTGCACATTATGTGATGGCAGATCAGGGTCTATGTTGTTTGCATTTGGACCCGGTGTATATGCGAGTATATACGGTAAATTGTCTACACATGTGGTAACCAAGTCAATTACTCATATAATCAACATCAGTATTGCAACAAATGAATATCCTGACCTGCTTAAAATTGCAAAAGTAACACCTATTTTTAAGAAAGGTTCCAGGGAAAATCCAGAAAATTACAGACCAGTATCTATACTACCCACTCTTTGTAAAGAAAAGAAAAACATGTAGCAAATTCTATATATTCTTATTTAAATCCTGATATGCTTATACATAAGGAACAGTCATGATTTTGACATGCACACTACTGTCAAACATCTCTAACTAAAATTACAGATGTATGGTTGAGCAAAATGAACAAAGGAACCTAAATGTAATTGTTTACTTGGATTTTAAAAACGCATTTGATCTTGTTCATTCCATCTTACTGTCAAAATTGAAATCCTATAAGTTTCATGACAACACTATCCAGTGGTTAGCTTCATATCTACAAGAAAGAACACAGTAAGTGTGCATAGGAAGTATAACACCGGAAAGTATCAAAGCAGGTGCTCCCCAAGGATCAGTCCTCGGATCTGTTATTTCTTGTCTTCATAAATATACTACCCTTAATTACAAGAGTATCAAATGTTGACCTTTTTGCTGATGGTTGTACGCTTCATTCATCTGGATCCTTCATAAATTTTGTGCAATCAAACTTGTGCAATGACTTAAACAAAATCGAAGATTGGTGTCGCAAAAATGATGGAAACAAAACAAAATGTGTGCTTATAACAACTTCACAACGACAAGCACAATTAGGCCAAACACATTTAGATTTAATCATAAAAAGATGTGAAATTGAGAATGTAGCAAGTCGTAAACTTTTAGGTGTTCATGTGGAATGATTTCTGCAAGTTGACAAAGTATATAAAGCTGTAAACTCAAAAATTGCATTACTTTCAAAGATGAATAAAAATCTTCCTGTGGAAACAAGGGTTCTCCATTATAATGCTTATATTTTGCCACTTTTTTGACTATTATGTCACTATGGGGAAATTGTTCCAAACACAATATTGACAGACTTTCAAAACTTAAAAAAAAAAAGCAGCACAAATTATACTTGGAAAACCATTTGCTGCACCAAGCTAGCCTCTCTTCCATGAATTTAAATGGCTGGATTTATCTGGAAGGATTGATTGCCAAAAAAGCATTTTAGTGTACAAGTCTCTTCAAGGAATCGCTCCGCAATGTCTTCAGGAATTATTCATAACAAGCTCATCTGCATATGGATTCAGATCTGTTCACAATGGGAATCTTCGACTTCCCAAAGCTAAAGTTAGAAACCTTCAAAAAGTCTCTGCAATATTCAGGTGCTTTCATATGGAACAGTATTCCTCAAAACATCAGAAAGAGTGATAATATAAAGTTATTTAAAGAAAAGTGTTTTTCTTACATATTTAACAACATCTGACTATTGTCATAATACACAGAAACTTTATATTATGTTGTAAATATTGTATATAATTTTTCCACATTTTAAGCAGAAGGCCTCAAGGGAGAATAGTATGTACTAATTGAGTTACATTCTATAAATAAATTAATTATTATTATTATTACAATAATAGAAGGTCAGTGTGACCTATATTTCACATTTTACTGGTTTAAGTTTAGCTCCTGACCACATGTTTTATGCATGCTATGACTATGTACATACTATCCTATCTACAATCATTAAACTCGGTGATGGTGTGCATCTAGATGAGCACTACACCTTCATTGCATTGCAAAAGTGGGTCATTATGGCCCATATTTATGCTTCACTGATTACATTTTGTTCAATGTTTATTTCTCAAGCACTTGATGCTAGAATTATGAAACTTGATGATAATGTGCATCTCCATAGTACAACACCATTACAACAAAATAGTTCACTGTGACCTATATTTTGTCAATTACTGGCTTTGGTTAAGGTTTTGCATTTAGCTCTTGAGTTTATGTGCCTACCATTCTTCATAGAACCATGAAACTTGGTGAGGGGGATGCAGCTTGATAAGTCATGCACCCTTATTGCAAAAAGAGATCTCTGTGACCTGTATTTCATGCTTCACTAACTTTGTTTAAAGTTTAATTCTTGGGTGCTGTTATGTTAGAATCACCAAACTTGGTAATTCGATGCATCTGTTAGTATTACACACATACGTACTAACCAAAAAAGATCACTGTGACTTGTATTTAATGCTTTACTAACAAAGGTTCAGTATTCGTGTTTTATTCATGACCACAACGATTTTTCCATGCTATACATGTATTGCATCCAACACTATAACTTACATAGAAGTCACTTTCTGAACATTGCAGTTGAAAGTATGATTAAATATGTTTATTTAGTGGTAAACTTTCCATGTTAATGACTTCAGGTTGTATATTGTGTTGGGTTACTCACAACAGGTTCGCAGAATGAGTAGATATTTGAAGAGTAAACTGCATGTATTTCATATGAGGCCCTAACTGCAGTGGCTAATCAAGGTAATTACTGATGTGTGAACTGTGCTTGTAATAGTGGTCAAGCTGGCTTTCACTCCAAATTGAATCAAAGCATGTGACTTGCATCCAGTAAAATCGGGGTGGACAATGATTATAGCTTCAGAAGCAGGTTTTATATACAATACTTTGAACAAAAAAACAAAAGAAAAAATCTCTGGTTTTTATCAATTTAGTATAGTACCTCAGCTTTTATATCATAGAAAAAAATGTTTTTGTTTTATGTCTTTTATACCCAGTCTAAGGGTTTCCATTTCATGGGTCAAAATCAGCGTAGTCTGAATTTATTTTCTGCATGATAATGTTTCCTTTGGCTCCTAGAGACTACTAAAAACTTTCTAGAGGCAAGATATATAATCACTGATAAAATTCTAGTATTGATATCCTTTTCAGATGTTACAAGCAAAGTTGATGTACATGAAGCAGTAAATATGTCAACAGCTGGAACAGATGCAGGGAGGTAATTGAACACAGTTATACTTGAGTTGACATTTATGATTGCACTACCATGACAACTCGCCATCTGGTTAAAATCATGCGACAGTGACAGCTTTTTATTGAATTTACCATAAACAGTAGATTTGTGGTTTTCAGTTTGGTGTTTAATGTCACATCAAAACATTAAAGGTTAATATATCATACTAGGGCAGTTGGAGTAAAGTGCTTTGTCAGGGGCACTCCAATGTATATGCTGAGCAAATCCCATAGACCTATGCCTGGGACAAGTGAAATTCGTGACCAGGCTAGTGAAACTTCTTCATGGCTTGTCCCGGTCAAGTCAGTTTTGAGCTTACCTGGCCATAAAGCCAAGTGAGTTATGATATGGCTTTGCATCTGTCCATAAACAATGGCTTGTTACATGTACCACTCTGGAGTACATATTTCTGATCCAGTTTCAATCTGACTTGGAATATGGGGTTATATCATAAAATTTTGGACAGGTTCAATAATGAGTGAGATCCATGCATACTAATGAGATGGTCTAGCTTCTGATTGGCTAACCTTGTTAGCACTCTGGAGGCCATATTTCTGACCCATTTTCAATCTAACTTGTAATATGGGGTTATATCATCAAAATCTTGGACAAGTTCAATTAAATGGTGAGATACATACATACTAATGAGGTGATCTAGCTTCAGATTGGCTAATCTTGTTACCATTCTGGTGGCCATATTTCAGGTCCGACTTTGATAAAACTTGGAATGGATGCTTATATCATTAAGATCTTGAATGAATTCGATAATGAGTTAGGTCCACACATATTAATGAAGTGATCTTGTACATGATTGGCTGAGCTTGTTACCATGTTGAAAGCTGTATTTTTGATCTGATGTTGATCAAACTTGAAATATGGGTTTATTTCATCAAGATCTTTGATGTGTTCAGTAAAGAGTGAGATCCATGCATATTAATGAGATAATCTTGCATTAAATTGGCTGACATTGTTACAATTCTGTAGGCCAAATTTCTAATCAGACTTGGAGTGTATGCTTACATCATAAAGAGCTTAGATGAGTTCTATAATGAGCAAGATCCACAGATAATAATGAGATAACCTTGCATCTGATTGGTGGAGCTTGTTACCATTGTGGAGGCTGTATTTCTGATCTGATAAAACTTTGAATATTTGCCCATCTCATCAAGATCATGGATAAGTTTTATATGGAGCAAGATGCATATTAATGCAGTTGGTTGAGCTTATTGCCACTCATTAAGCATTTTTGTGATCCAGTTATGATCAAACTTTAAATATTTGCTTATATCATCATCTCGGATAATCTAAATAATGAGCGAGATCCATGCATATTAATGAGGTGTTCTTGCATCTGATAATAATAATAATGACTTTATTTAAAGAGGTTAACGCAATTAGGTGAAGAACTAATCTACCTTGATGCCCTCATACAAAGGAACTTATTTATATGCAAACAGACACACATGCATACATAGCAGCATGCATATACAACAATATATTCACATTCTTTCCTTTTTCTCCTTCACATGGACACTCATTCATACATATGAAACCACATACTATTAGTCAATATACATGTAATAAGCAATCAGTGCCAAATAGATGGGTAGTATATTTAATGATGCTCAGAGGCATTCATGAATACAAATAGTTTTCATTCTCTTTTTAACTACACCATTGAAACCTCGGGATATATTTTGTTTGGAAGAAAGAAATAGTGGACATTTCTGATCTCTACTGGAATACTATTCCAGTATTATTACCACTCTGGAAGCCATAATTCTGTTCCGATTTAGATCAAATTTGGAATCTGGGCATATATCTTCAAGATCTTGGATGAATTTGATAATGAGCAAGATCAATGCATATTATTGAGGTGATCTTGCATCTGATTGGCTGAGCTTGTTACCACTCTGAAAGCAATATTTTGGATCCGCGTTTGATCAGTCATGGAATATGTGTTTGTATCATCAAGATGTTTGACAGTTTCATTAGTGAGCGGGATTCATGATTATTACCATAATGAGGTGATCTGGCATGTGATAACCTGGACTTGTTACTACTCAAGAGACTGTATTTCTGATTCAATTTTCATCAAACTTAATAAATAGGCTTCAATTATTAAGATCTTGGATGAGAAGAACTATGAGCAAGATCCAGGCATTTTAATAAGGTGATTTGCATCGTATTGGTTGAACTTTTAAGCACTTTAGTGACTCTATTTCTAATGATATTTGTTTCAAACTTGGTAAATCAGCTTATATTATCAGGATATATAATCTGTTTTATTATGAACAAGATTTTCATGTGTTAATAACATATTTTTGCATATGATTGGCTGAGCTTCCTACCACTTGAGAGACTGTATTTCTGATCCTGTTGAAATCAAAATTTGTATATAGGCTAATATCGTCAAGACATTGGATGATTTTTATTATGAGCAAGACCTATGCATATTTATGAGGTGATCTTGCATCTGATAGAGCTGTTTTACCACCGTAGCAACTGAATTTTTGATAGGATTTTGATCAAAATTAATAAATAGACCTTTGTCATCAAGATCCTGTTTGAGTATGATTATGAGTGAAATTCATGCATATTGATGATATGACTTTGTATCTGCTTGACTGAACTTGTCAACATCTAGCAACTATTGTTCTGATCAGATTTTGAACAAACTTGTTAAATAGTCTTATATTATCAAGATTTTGAATGAGTAAGATTGAGTAAGATCTATGCATATTAACAGGTTTACCTTGTATATTTTCTTGTTTTTCGATGTAAATGGCCGAATGGCTGAACACGTCGTTAATCCAACGAATGAACCTTGTATATGATTATATGATTGGCTGAGCTTTTTATCACTATGGAGACCAACAGAGCCATGGTAGCTCAGTTGGAAAAGCATCAGACTTGTAATCCAAGGATAATGGGTTTGATACCTGCCCATGTTGGCTGCCTCGATGTGTGCTTGGGAAAAGCATTTAGCTTCCATTTCCTTGGCATGATGTAGCCAATAATGTGTTAAAAGTGCCATTAAAACCCACAAAAAACATAACTATGGAGACCAAATTCCAATTGGATTTTACTCCACGATAAGGTAATATTATCATTGTCATAGACAGGTTCTATAATAAGTGATGTCAGCACATATGAATGAGATACCTTGCATCTGATTGGCTGATCTTGTTACCATTCTAGATCTATAGACTGTATTTCTCATCCAGTTTCTATAAAACTTGGTAAATGGTTTTATATCACCAAGCTCATGGATGACTTAGATTTATGAGTAAGGACTGTGCATGTTGATTATGCCTTTATCTTTTAGAAAGTAGTGCAATAGGTAAATTCAACATGATATAAAGATTGGGAGATAAGTTTACATAGGTAGTGTTTTTGCAATACTTCATAAGCCTGCTTAGTGAAATGGTCAACTGTTGAGTTATGTATGCCAGGTGAGCAATATCATGCCCACTTGGGCCTTTTGTTGTCAATGTGAAAAAATCAGACAACTGGAGATTTCTAACTCTTATTCACAGGAAGCATATACAATAATATCTCAGTTTTAAATATGTTGCTTTGATAACCTAATTACATTAGTAAATGCCAGTCCATTTATTATCCCTCCGACGACTAAAGTTTAGTAAAAAAAAATTGCATCAACAGTTTTGCTACTTTAACTTTTGTCATCTACACTGTACTATCATATTTTCCTTGGACACTTGCATGTGCTCAATAACTCATGAGAACATTAGCGTGTTTGAATATCTGGTTAACCTGAAATGAGCTGCACCATGGAATTTTCTGTTCTGGATCTTGTTCTTATTTCACTTCAGTGTTCACTCATTACTACCAGCATTTAATATAATAAATACCCATATTTTCTCAGTTACTTTTCTTTTCAAATTAATAAATCCTTAATTAAATGAAAAATTTTGTATTTACATAAATTTAGTCTCATTTGTCATTAGTTAAACCTCCAAGTAAAGTAAATCTTCCTTGACATGTGACTTTAACTTCGAAAATACATTACACTAGTGGTCATCAAAGACTATACATTGAAGCTTGGCTAAATGCCACAAACCTTGAATGTTTTCATTGCCAGATACATTGTTCTAAAATGGATATTCATCGCCATCTTACAGGTTTGTAACCTTTAGCGACTTTGGTCGCTGCTGGCACCAACATGGATATGGATGTGCATCCACAAAAAAAGTTGAAGGCCTATTTTTTTATTTTATCCTGATGAAAAAGCACACAGGGGAGGTGGGGCACACTGGGTCAAGATTTGGTGGACACAGGAAAAAAATATGGGAACCCACTATCCCGTGCTGAATGTGCAACACTGTTTCAACCATGCCAAACCTGTGGCACTATGACATCATTAATATACTTCAGTGACTTTTGTATTTTCACCTGTTTTTTCTTACACCCTATATATGTTGGACTCTGTTTCATCTACACTCATGAAAATTAGTATATAGATATATCTCTATGAAAGTAACTCAACCAAAATTATGTTATGTGTTAGGTACATGTTCATGTGTAAGAAGTATTTTATCATTTATTAAAATTTTGAAGAATATATAATATTGTAATAGTTGTAACAAAATCTAAATCCATTGAAAATCAAGCTTATGTTGTACATTAATTTGGTCCATATTTAGATCTCAGAAATAAAAATAAGTTTTAAATATTGTCTGGAATCAGCCCAGTAAATAACATAACAGGAAGTGAATGGTGATTTTGTTTTTTTAAAAAAGATCTCTGTATCCAAGGTTTTCATGTTATTGACAAAACCAAATATAATTCAGATTTGGAAGAATGAAGACCTACCTCTAAGACAAAGTAAAAGTTGATACAAAAAATGTTTTCACATGTTGATTTTTGTGTCACTGAGACAGTTAATGGGATATGATTAAAGAGGGTATTATTTTATGGACCGTGAACACCAGTGGCATTCCACATAATCAGCTATAAATTCTTTATTGATGGGCAAATTTATAGAAGACACAAGCAATGTAAGCAGATTTTGTCATTTTATAACAAAACATAACATAAAGAGTTGTCTAACTTAGAAACGTGCAGTTAAGAATTGTGTAATGGACATGAGTTCATACTGGGTTTGTCTCATAATAATTTATGCCGAAAAGGAGTAACTGGTCATTCTGATGTGTAAGTGGTGGGCAGAAACACAAGATGAGAGTGTTGACTACAGTTATAATAACTGTTATTTGTTGAAAATAATTAATAATGTTGGTGATTTAACTGCCGAAAATATTGATAAAAACTTCCTCATAAAAAAATTCAGTAATGTAGATTGAAAATTTTCATTAATAGTAAAACTTCAAAGCATCCTTGATCACTGCTGGTATAAACCTGTGTACGTGCCCACTGATGTAGTGGCACAGCATGGGTGCCGTAACATCATTTAAAAGCATGTTACTCCTTTAGAAGCAATTTTGATACCTTAGTGAATAGCTGTATTGAATATAATGAATATTTAATAAGGATGATTAAAGTCAATTTATTTCATTAGTCTACCAGCCTGGAAAACAGGTTCAAAATTTGAGGCACTGCACAAGGGAAAAATGCCTCAAAAATAGGTGAGTCAGGGAAGAGTTGTGCAGCCAACTCAATTTTTCGCTCATTTGGCCATAAGGCCAAATGAGCTTATGGTATGGCTCTACATCCATTGTGCGTTGTCAGTCATCCATCCATCTACAGTTGCTTGTTGCCACTCTAGAAGCCATATTTCTTCTCTGATTGTGATATCATCAATCTCAGACAAGTTAGATAATGAGCAGGATCCACCCATAATAATGAGGTGATCTTGCATCTGATTGGCTGAGCTGGTTATGGTTTCTGATCTGATTTAGGTCACACATGGAATATATGCTTATATTACCAAGATTTTGAAAGAGTGAGATCTAAGCATATTAATGAGGTGTTCTTGTATCTCAGTGATGGCTTGTTACCACACTGGAACCATATTGTTAATTGGATTTTGATCAGACTTGGAATATATACTTGTATCATCAAGATAGGTGACAAGTTCGATAATGAGTGAGATCAATTCTATACTTTAGAGAGTGGTAACAAGTTTAGCCAATTAGATGCAAGATCACCTCATTATTATGTATGTGTGGATCTCACAAATCATCAAACTCATGAGAAATCTTAACACACACATATGATCTTGAGGCAAGGAGCATGGTTATTGTATCTGCCACACCATCTAGTCATGATATATATTCAGGTAAAGTTTCATGAATGTTTCTCTGATCATTACAAAGTTATGGTCCAGACAAGCAAATGTAAATTGACAGACAGCACCATAACATAGCATGCCTGACTTAAAGACAGACTTATAAAAAGCAGTATAAACTCTCAAATTTTTCAGCAGCTCAGCCAGAATCTGATGCAAAAATATACATTTGGCAAATATTTTTGGTGAACAAGAGGCCCAAGAGGGCCTGATATCACACACATAGCTTACATAACTGTATACTGCACCATTTTACTAAGAAGACTTATGTAGTTTTGTAAGAGCACAACCGTATAAAGTTAGTTGATTTTCTACATCATCTTTTTTAAAATAATTTGTAAATGCTTTGTCTTTCTGGTAAGGAAGGAACCTGTTGCTTGTATGTGAAACGGTCAAGGTCATGATCAGTACTGTCCAGAGTCTGCCATATTCTATGGGACTAATAAAACGGGGGTGGGCATGTGATGTACTTTTCATGTTAGTGTTGTTCATCTATCTCAAAGTCAAGTTTACACTTAAATTGTAATTTACACAATATGGGAGAGATTCATTTAACTATTTCATATATTACAATCATATAAAAAAAAACTAAGTAAAATTTGGCCTTCCACGGGCTGCTGAGTTGGCAGCATGTGAATTTGAATCATGAGCAACAACATACATTATGGATTGTTAATACTGATAAAGCTCTTTCTTGAATTGGGGGGCACAGCTCTCAAGATCTGTGCTGCTATACAGGTCCAGGTGTGGAGTTAATCCCCCAAACGATGCAGGATCCTATATAAGGATACTGCAGAGTTCACACACACACACACACACAGATGAATTATATGTGGGAAGATGTCATTTCTTGTTAACTTAATGTATGACTTGTAAAATTTAAGAATTTTCAAAAATACTTATTTTAATTTTTCCAGCACATACAACAACTTACTTTGTGTGGTATGCAAAGAAGAATTAGGGAAGAAATATCTGGCATCTCCACCAAACTTGGATGCTTTGAGAGGTCTCTTCACCTTTAATGTGGACAAACTCAGCAGGTATGTATGCAGCCACACTGTAATTAATCAATTATGGGTTATGGGTCTTTGTATGTGAAGTCAGTTCTCATTTGTCTTTTATCAGATTTTTCTTTCACATAAAATTTCGAATTGATTAATTTGTTTTTAAAAGTCATACAGAATTCAGTGTTTATCCAACAATAATGTTGATTCATCTTTGTAGCAATGTTAGTTTGCATCAGATTAATAAAAGTAGTCTATACTATGAATTCACTGTTTCCCACTTTTTGTAGAAAATGAGGGATATTGGACATGTCTGTAAGTCCTGTCCATCTTCCTTCTGTCTGTCCCACTTTTGTTTCCACACAGTAACTCCCTTAATTGGATTTCAACCAAATTTGATACTCAGCTTGAAATTTATGAGACCTTGGCTGACTTCAGTTGTCTTTTTTTTTTTCATTGTTTAGCTGTTATAGTTTATGATTGTCCTATCCACCCACTTTCATTTCTGGACAGTAACTCCTTTAATTATTATTAGATTTCAGCCAAATTTAGTATGCATCTTGATATTGCCGAGAACTTGTCTGACTTCAGTGGTCAGCATTCTGTGTATTCGATTTGCAGAGTTACAGCCCCTGATTATCAGATCCACCTACATTCATTTCCGCACAATAACTCCCTTAATTATTATTTTGATTTTAACCAAATTTTTGGTGTACAGTTTTATATTGATGAGACCATGGCAGAGTTTGATTAACACTGTTATGTGTCATGATTTAACAGAGTTATAGTCCCTGATTGTCAGATCCACCCACTTTCATTTCAGCACAATAACACCCTTAATTATTATTGAATTTCATCAGATTTTGGTATGCAGCTCTATAGTGATGAGACTTTGGTTGGCTTCGATTGTCAAGTGTTCTGCATGGTCATTTAGTGGAGTTATAGATTGATTGTCATACCCATCCACTTCTCTTGCTTCACAGTAACACCCTTAATTATTACTGTAGTATCATCAATTTTCGTGGATTTTGTTATTGCCCTGAACCACAAATTTAAGGACCCAACGAAAAATTAGCCACATATGATAAAGAAGCCCCTGTCACCTCCTCATTTTCTTGAACTGTGCTTCATTCCTAGAGATCAACAAAGCTATTTGATAAATCAATCTCATTTCTGTAATCTGGTAAAAATGAATAGCTTTTACACGTGTTTGTTTTATTCTAACCCTGTAAAAAAGAATAATAAAGCATTTTATATTGTTTCATTACACACAAAAATATACAGTATCCAGTAGCTGTAATTTTCACTCACTGCCTTAAATCGATATGTTGTGAGATAAGAATAGCGAGAAATGAGAAAAATGCATAAGGTATTCAAACACTGTTATTACTGAAAATGAAAGAAGGAATAAGAAATTATGCTATAAATGAAAATTAGATTTGATACTTATTCAAATTGATTCTTCATTCAAGTGAATCTATTGTCGAAAAATTTAAATACTTGTGAAAGCATTTCTCATTTTATCCACAGGGGCTTGTACAATTTATCTATCAATCATACATGTACTATATGGTAAATTGTAAGCAACAATACGAGCCCCTGTGGTTTTATCCATTCATGCTTAATTCCAATGAACAACATGACTAAAATACTAGAACTTTTGCTTGAAGCACAATTACTAATGAAACCCTGTATACACCAATTACCGCAGAGTATTGAAGCTCACACTTCACTGATTTTCTGACAAAACTGCTGAATCGGCATCGCGTCAACCAAGTCTGTTGGTACACAAATGTTTGTTGGGTAAATAATCATGAAATTGTTGAATTAAAGAAGTCCAGCATTCTCAAAGCCACAGATAATTAGGTTCATTTTCTTCACACATTTTCGCGTGAGCCACAATTATCCATTCAGCATCGATTGGCTTGATTGACGAGGTTTTTAAGTAAAAGTCTAGTGGTTGAAGTCAGTTCGTACATGAGGCAGGCTCAAACAAAGGAGTGATTCCATTGTTTTTCAATTTAGTTAGCATCTCTGTACTTTGATGGGCTCTAAACACATCTACTTTAATAACCGATTAGCTTAGAGTTGTTGGCTGCGTTGGCTCCCTTTGATGCTGAGTGTACGTGATTTTTCTTGACAGGTGTTTGATTTGTGCCCATAAAAGTGGTAGTATTGTTTTAACCATTGAAGCGACCACAAATTTAAGTACAGACGAAAATATCTTCTTTTTTTTTTACAAAACCACGAAAATTGAGACTCACGGAAATAAATGATATTACAGTGTTGGATTTTAATTAAATTTGGTATACAGCTTGATTTTCATTAGACTTTGTATGAGATCGATTGTCAGTGTTTTGCATCATTTAGTGGAGTTAAAGCCCTTGATTGTCAGACCCATCAGCTTTCATTTCCTCACAAAAACTCCATTAATTATATTTGAATTTCAACCAAATTTTATTGGCAGCTTGATATTGATAGTGCCTCACCTGAGTGTGAATGTCAGCATTTTATTGGCAGCTTGATATTGATGGTGCCTCGGCCAAGTTTGATTGTCAGCATTTTACAACATCATTTAGCTGAGTTATAGCCCTTGATGGATGAACCCACCCACTTTAATTTCAGCACAGCTCCTTTATTTATAATTGGATTTGAATAAAATCTGGTAGACAACTTAGTATTGATACGACATTGGTTGAAGTTGATTATCAGCATTCTGCATCATTATTTAGCAGATGTAAAGTCACTACAAATGAGATTGCAATTATGCTTAGACATTTCCATGGTCTCTTGTCTAACATATTCACCTCAGTGCAGCTCATGCAATTTTTAATTTCTCCACGCATCATGGTGTGGGCGGAGAGGATTAAGAAAAAGTCACTCAACCATTTCCCCATGTATCCTGATGAAGTTGCTGCAGCTTTTCGCAGAGAATCGCTCTGCACCCCATACTTTCTCACAGTCGCATCCAATGATCACTGCTGAGTGGAATGGCTGCCAATAAAGTGGGAGTGGTTTACTGTTCATGACCCCAGAAAGCATGTGCTAAAGAGTTTCATTGAGAGAGATGGAGTGAGTGCAAGGTGGGGCACTGATTTATCAACATTGTTTGCCCTTATAAATTAATGGACACATTTTTTATTGTTCCAAATGAAATTTTAGATAACATTGACATAATGGCAATGATTTGTGAATTTAAGTTATACTGCGTATTGACTGAAGCATCATGATGCACTTATTTCTGTTGAAGTTTGTGTAATTTTTGTATTTTAAAACTATTTTGAAAATGTCAGTGATGTGTTTCACAACCTCTTTGAAAAGATCTCACACTACAGTTGTACACAGGTTCACCTTTTAAAATTTGTTTTTGAACAAATACCATTCTTGTTATTATTATTATTATTATTATTATTATTATTATTATTATGTTATCAATATTGTTTAATGTGCACTATTCAACAAAATCATAAAATACGTGTATATGTTGTTGTCGCCCAAAGTTATGTTCCACACAAGATTACTGCATTCTGATCACTTTATTCCATCCTATCAATTAAATCATCATTTACTTAAAATAATTACCAATCATAGTTTGTTTTGTGCACCATGACAAAACAATAATTTCACTACTGATTTAAAGCTTGCATATATGACTGTAAAACAGAGGACTGACTCTTTCGTCAGCCAGCTTGTATAATTTTCACTTGGAAACAGCTGTTCACTCTTTAAAACTAATATCTGGATAAGCCAGTTCCTCAACTTGCCGAGATCAAAAGACAGTCGGCTTATGTGAGAAGCCTGTGATGAATATGACGTCCAAAGAAGCCATATATTGCTATTTTTTGTGACCCATGAACCATAACTTTGCCTGACGTTACAGACAAGTTTTAAATATTGAATGTCCCATGATCCTAATGAAAAGGGATGTAACTCATATCTCTTCTCATAGGCGAACTTTTTCTTCAGAGGTAGCTTTAATTCACAGGTAAATAGGTGATGATACCTGTCACACTGGAACATTTCTGCTGCAATAGCACAACTACTTTTCCCACCATCCAGCGAATTAATTGCTACGACCCTCTACCCTAATGATAAAAACTGCCTTGCTTTTGAATTTGACATATTGACATCTTTGAGTTACACTGTCAACGTGATTTTAGTTACGAGTACAAGCGAGATAAGAAATGGTTGCACATAGATTCACATATTCCTTTATCTAAACAATACCTTCTTCATGAAGCAAAAATTAAGTTTGCATACACTGAGCGATCACTGTACATACACTCCAGTGACCGCTTAAGGCAGGGAGAAACCATTGTTTGGATAGGAAACAGTTGGCTGCTGACCATGGAAGGCAGGTGACCATTACATAGAAAACATTTATATAGGAAATTTGCCGGGGGGAAATTAGAATGACCATTGTGAACAGGTGACCGCTGAGTAAAGGTGACCATTAGGACAGGTTTGAAAGGTGACCGTTAGGACAGGTTTGACTGTAGTTTTTTAAAACTCTACTGGTCTTAGACCAGACGAGCTTATGGGATGGTCTTTCTTCCATCGTAAATCATCCGTTAGCGCAAGTTGGTTATTGCTACTCCTCCTAAACTACCTGAAGGATTGTCATGAAGTTTTACACACACATTCATTCCATGGTCTTGTTGGTCTCAAATGAAAATGGTGCAGATCTGATATCCAATATGGCCACCACAGCAGCCATCTTGAAAATCTTGTTATTGCTACTCCTCCTGATTGGATGGTCATATCAATATGGTGTTTTCCCTAAAAGACTTCTTATGATGTCTAGCTGGTCCTAAATGAAAATGGTACCAATCTGACGTCTAATATGGCTGCCAGAGTGGCCATCTTGAAAATCTTGTTATTGCTACATCTTCTGCACGGATGGTCATATCAACATAAGGTTTTCACTAAAAGACTTCTTATGATGTCTAGCTTGTCCTAAATAAAAATGATACTGATCTGACGTCCAATATGAAAATCTTGTTATTGATACTCCTCATGAATGGATGGTCATATCAACATGGGGTTTTCACCAATAGACTTCTTGTGATACCTAGTTGATCCTAAATGAAAATGGTACCAGTTGCACATCCAATATGGCTGCCACAACAACTGTCTTAAAAATCTTCTTGTCACTAGTGGTAAGATTACAATCCTCACCCTCCTTGAGTTGTCTGCAGCATTTGACACATTAGACCATGATATATTACTTCACTGTCTCCAACATGTATTTGGCATTCATGATACAGCCTTACTATGGTTCAACCCCTACTTTGTCAACCGGACACAAATTGTGTCCATAATTGGAACACATTCCAGCCCAGTTGATCTATGCTTTGGTGTTCCACAGGGTTCTGTTCTTGGACCCATTCTCTTCATTCCATACACTCAGTCCCTCTCAAGTGTTATAGATCGTCATCCGGTGTCTCGTCAGTTGTATGCTGATGACACCCAAATATACAAATATAATCACCCAACTGAAGCTGATGCTACCATCCAAGGCATAGAGAGGTGCATATCTGACGTCAGTCGATTTGAGGGACTTTTGTTTAAAAATTGCTTTCACACTTTGTTCACTTCACAAGTATGTCAGTCTGAAGCAGATGCATCAACATTAAAAAAAACAAACATAGGTTCAGTACACAACCTGGAGAGAGGGAGAGAATGGGTTGTGAGTGGTTGTTAAAAGTTGCACTGCAGGATACTGAGATACAGCTAAAAGTGAATTTCATTATTTTAAATTAACCATGATTGGGAAAAGATGTAAAATTAAACTGCATGTATAACAGAAAAGGAGGGAACAAATAGTGAAAGAGAAAGATTAAAGTCAGGGGCTAAACGAGTGATGCATGTAGTTTCAACATCTTGAAAATAGCTAAAAGTCAGTTGAAAATACAGTTTACCAAATCATCCGATTACATTGAGAGAGAATACTAGAAAGAAGTGCATAATTTTTGAAGACAGGCTTATTTTCACTAAAACTTTGTGTAAAAGGTACATACAATAATCTGGGATATTGGATCGGAAGAGGGTTTTTAAAATTTCATTTGTGGAATCAACAAGTGTTCCATAGCAATACATGAATTCAAGGTGGGGTTGGACTGGTGATTTAGACACACATGCCCCCCTCCCCCCAGGAAATCACTGATATTTTCAGGTTTTGGGGGCCCCCATACAAATCTTGGTCTTCTAGTGGGCTACTACAACCTTAAGGGTTATTTAGAGCTGAGACAATTGGATATGGTTGGCAGGGTCAGTTACTGTGCAAGGCACTACGCAGGTTTCTTTGGGTAAGAAATATGAACAAATTAACATTTTAGTATCGATAGTGATCCACAGCACAGTATCATAGATAGCTACACATATTTCCTATAAATAAGTAAACTAAATAAGCCATATAACACTAGAAAGAGAGAGAGAGAGAGATTTTGATCTTGGATACTGAGCTCCATCTGGTAGTTTTGAACATTGTATAATTTTAGATCAAAACAAGAAAATGCAAGTGAGCAAGCTATAATTATTGGTGTAAGGTGTTTCTCCTTTGTTGGAAAAAATATCTCTGAACATTGGTATTTTGTTGTTGTCATTAGCATGCCACCTGAGGCAGCTTTGTTGTAGATGTGCGTCGGCACCAGTAGATGCAATCTTGTGCCTATTCCGTCCGGTGTGCAGTCTAAGGTTGAACTTGCTGAGGTCCAGCTCTACCAGTTGGAGCCAGCTGCTTGTCGGTCTTCCCACTGGGTGCTTCCACCCCTGCATTAGTTTTCCAATTGCAGCTTTAAGTGCATGGTTCTTATCCATATCAGGTGGTGCTCTAGCAATGTGGCCAAAGAGCTGCAAGTGTCTAAACCTGATGGTATCTGTGACCAGCAGTTTTGTTCTGTCAATGATATTTGTATTCGTGATATGTTGGATGTGTGTGATGTGGAGGATGCTATGGAGGCACCATTGATCAAAGGCATTAAGATTTTTAGTCAAAGTGTCTATAAGTGTTCACCATACAGCAAGACTGGTAGAATCTATTCATTATATAGCCTGATCTTTGTAACAAGGCTTATCTTTGAGTGCAAGATGTATCTATCCATGGTTTTCAAGCAGTCATGAGCGATTTTGATGCGGCGCCTGATCTCTGATTCACTGCTACCTGAGCTGTAGAGTGAGCAGAAAAGATATATAAACAAATCTAGTATCTTAACCTCCTACCCCTGTGTTGTTTTTGCTGACGTGATGCCTTGTGGACTGGTCATTTGAATTTTAGTCTTACTTCAGTTGATCTCAAAGCCGAAAGTTTTTGCTTCCTCCTGCATGATGTTCAGGCTGAGCAGTAAGATCTGTAGCAACTCAGAAGAGCAACATTGTCAGCATAATCAGGTCCAGTCCATTGGTTGTAGGAAAACATTTGAGGCAATGGTACATCCCTGTTGAACACCGCTGTTGATATGTAACCATTGCAGACATTCACCATCTACTCAAACACAGCTGATGGTGTTGGTATAAAGGGCTTACATTAGGTTGATGACCTTGTCAGGGAGTTCTATGCTCTTGAGTAGAAGCCAGAGGGTGGCTCAATTGACCGAGGTAAAACACAGCTTTTAGGTCAATCTAGGCTATTCATAGAATCTACATGGAGATATACTGGTTGTCATCGGGTGACCTGTTTTATGATTGTTGCCAAAATGCCAAGTATGTATTCTCTGATGCTTCATGGTGTGCATGCCCTAACAGCTGGTATTAAAGTTAATCTCAGAACAACAAACATGGCGCATTGCACTCAGCATGTTCTGCCATCTTTGTTCTCATCCACTTCCGCTTCAGAGATGGTATGAGTTCTTTACCTGAGAACAATGTTCTTCATGTTGGGGCAAGAAGATCTCATGTCAAGAAGTGACTTGCCTAAAGACACCTACTGTCTGCTTCATGGTGCCATTTTGACTTAAATTTGGAACAGTATACAGGTCGTCTCTGCAATAGGAGATGACTCTTAAGTGCAGTTTATTTATTATAGCTAGTTTCAAAAGCAGATTATAGTCTATAAATGAACTGTTGGTATTGTAGGAAGGTGATGCAATCTGTCAGCATAGATAAACACTACACTTAATCCAAAATAGTAGTGTAATTTGGTCCACATCACTTTGGAAGATTTAGTTGGGGATGATGTTATGATGATGAGACCATAGACGATTAATTATTCAAAGGATTTTTTTTTAATTGTTTTTCTTTTTCTTTCACAGTTACCAGGTTGGTAGTACTAAACAGAGTGCTAGAGATCCTTTGGATCTTTCAGATATTGTGTCCCTTTCCTCTCCGATATCTATGCAGCAACACATTCACAAGGTAGGAAAGATATTCAGCATTCTCAAGCTTCTAGATCTTTTACTAGTCCATTAATAGGCTTTGCCATTCTGTAATATTCATGGTAAATGATGAAATAACAGGCAGGGTCCGTGAAGTGAGAAGGGTCCCATAAATTTGACCTGCTTAGGAAGGTCCAAAGGCCCCTTTTCTTGGAAAGCTAGATGGGGAAAACACTGCATTTCAGAAATTTTTTACACATTTTTTACCTCACCTGGCCATAAGGCAGAGTCAGCTTATGTTGTAGCCCTGCATCTATTGTGTGCCATGTGTTCTCCATTGTGCGTCATATGTCAACAATTGCTTCTTTCCACTCTGGAGTTTATATTTGTGATCTGATTTCAATAAAACTTAGAATATGGGTTTAAATCATAAAAATCTTGCACAAGTTTTATAATGAGCGAAATCCACTCATACTAATGAGGTGATCTTGCAGTTGATTTGCTGAGGTTGTTACCATTCTGGAGTCCATATTTCTGATCGAATTCTGATCAAACTGTGAATTATGGGCTTATATCATTAAGATCTTGGATATATTTCATAAAGAGTGAGATCTATGTATAATAATGAGGTAATCTTGCATCTGATTAGCTGCCCTAGTTACTACTCTGGAGTCCATATTTCTGATCCAATTTGATCAAACTTGGAATACCAGTATATGCTTATGTCATCAAGATTTTGAACAAATTTGATAATAATTGAGATCCATGCATACTAATGAGGTGATCCTGCATCTGATTGGCTTAGCTTGTTTCCACTCTGGAGGCCTTATTTCTGATCCGATTTTGATCAGACTTGGAATATATGCTTTTATCATCAAGATCTTGGACAAGTTCAATAATGAGCGAGATGCACACATATTAATGAAGTGATCATGCATCCGATTGGCTGAGCTTGTTGCCATTTTGGAGTATATATTTCTGATCTGATTTTGATCAGACTTGAAATATGGGCTTATATCATCAATGTCTTGTATAGTTTCAATAACGACCAAGATCTATGGATAATAATAATGTAATCTTGCATCTGATTGGCTGAGCTGATAGCCACTCTTGAAGCCTTTTTTTGTGTCTGATTTAAATCAAACTTCAAATATAGGGTCATGTAATCAAGATTTTGCATGGGTTCTGCAATGGTGAGAGTAATGCATATTCATGAGGTGATCTTAAATGTGATTGGCTGGGCTTGCTTTCACTCCTGATCCAGTTTTGATCAAATTTGGTAAATAGGCTTAAATCATTAAGATCTTGTATCAGTACAGTTATGAGCAAGAACCATGGACATAATGAGGTGATTTTGCATCGGATTCATTGAGATTTTCAACACTTTAGCAACTATTTCTGATCAAATTTTTATAAAACTTGTTAAAAAGGCTTATATCATCAAGATATATAATTGTTTTATTATGAGCATGATCTATGCATAGTAATGAGGTGATCTTACATATGATTGGCTGAGCTTCTTACAAGTTGAGAGGCTGCATTTCTGATCCAGTTTTAATTAAACTTGGGTAAATGGGCTAATATCATCAAGATGTTGGATGATTTTTATTATCTGCAAAACCTATGCATGTTTATTGGGTGATCTTGCATCTGATATGGAGATTTTTTGTTACCACTTTTCATAGGCCTGTTTACTTGTCCAAATCTTGGTTGAATATGATTATGAGTGAAATTTGTGCATATTAATGATGTGACCTTTGCATCTACATGTGATTAGCTGAGCTTGTCACCAATCTAGCAACTATATTTCTGATCAGATTTTGATCAAACTTGTTAAATTGTATTATATTATCAAAATGTTGGATGAGTTTTATTATGATCTTCACATATTGATTAGGTAATCTTGTATCTGATTGTCTGAGCTTGTTACCGCTCTGGAGCTGAATTCCAGTCTGATTTTGCTTCACCTTTGGAAATAAGCAGACAGCTTCTATTATAAGTGAGATCTGCACATATTAATCAGATACCTTGCATCTGATTGGTTGAGCTTGTTACCTCTCTAGATCTTGAGACTATATTTCTCATCCAGTTTCTATAAAACTTGTAAATGGGTTTATTAATGAAGATCTTGGGTGACTTTGATTATGAGCAAGAGACTGTGCATATTAGTTATGCCTTTATCTTGAGGAATTTTGTTCAGGATATAGTAACACAGGTAAAAAAAAAAAAATCAACATTATATAAAGTTTGGGTGATAGTTTACATAGGATGTGTGCCTATAATACTACATAGGCCTGCTTAGTGAAATTGTCAACTGTTAGATTATGTAAGCAAGGTGAGTGATATCAGCCCTCTTGTGTCTCTTTTCAAAAACTTTTTAACTTTGACATTTTTGACAAAAAAAGTTGTTAGCATGATTAAACAAAAACCACTTGAGGCAGACAATGAAATTTGGTAGACATATGTAGATGACTATTTAGATTTTCATGCCTTTGTAGCCATTTTTCAAGTTTTTACAAGTTTTTCAACTTTTGGACTTAAATTTTTGTTTGTAGTGGTGGGCATATGTGTTTTGCAGACACTATTGTTCTGTTTTCATTGGAGAATGAATGGGTGAGTAAAATATTTGTCTTCTTACAAGACTTGCAGAAGACAAATAATGTAACCACCACCTTGACTGAGATTTCCTTGTCTCGCTGCCAACCCCAATGCAGATTTTATTTATCTCAGGTCATGGGAGTTGGATTTTACCATTCACTCATTTGCATTAGAGGAAGTTTGGATTATATTTTACACCAGATGAACTTGGACAGTTTGTTATAATTGTACAAAAATCCATCATTTACCACTTTTAGTCATTGAAGGGACAACATGATCTCTGTTTTCACAACTTCAGTCATTTTTGGTTGTAACACAGCAGAAACGAATATGTTTGAAGTTTTCTGATATTTTGTGGACATGTGCATAATGTGGGGTTTACTCTACTGTTTCACACATAGCTTAAGGTCTGGCAAATTTGACTGATATATTTGTTACTTCCTGTGTTAGACTGTTACAAGAAAGTACATGTTTCAGCTTGTTACCATTTTCACTTAATAAATAACTTGATGTTAATTAAAAAAAATATGTTAATAATTTCCTGCACATATAAACTGTCAGAAATCCCCACTCCATTTTGTGTCACCTGTGAAAAATGTGGATCACATTTCAGATAGCATTATTGTTGTGGTGTCGTTTTCTGGGCATTTAGCCCAGTATCTGATATCATTGTATGTACAGTCATGAATTTAATGGGTGTATTCATCTTAGAGCATACTACTCATTGTAGGAAAATGTAGGTCACTGTAACCTAATTTTCACACTCCAGCAGTTACATTAAGTTTTTGCATTTTGCTCAGTTTCTTTCTTGAACACAGTTGTATGTATGCACAGCCACGAAATGTTATGGGTATATTCATCTTGGAGGATACTACCCTCCATGGGTAAAAGTTGGGTTACAGGTGCCTAGTTTTTATGCTGCTATGATTATGTAAAGTTTTTGCATTTGTTCTGTTCCTTGGACACTGTTGTGTGTAGTACAGTCATGAAATGTGATAATTGTATTTATATTAGGAATGTTGATTGCCCTGATGACCTACTATTACGGTCACAGTGATCTACTTTCTTCCTGTAGTGACTATACAAGATTTTTGAATTATGTAGTTGAGATATAGCATTCTGCAGAATTCATATCTTAGAGTGATTTAACTTCAGATATGCTATTTTTCTTAGAGTGGTTTAACTTCAGACATGCTCTTTTTCTTAGAGTGTTTTAACTTCAGACATGCTATTTTTCTTAGAGTGTTTTAACTTCAGACATGCTATTTTTCTTAGAGTGGTTTAACTTCAGACATGCTATTTTTCTTAGAGTAATTAACTTCAGACATGCTATATTTCTTAGAGTGGTTTAACTTCAGACATGCCATTTTTCTTAGAGTCATTTAACTTCAGACATGCTATATTTCTTAGACTGGTTTAACTTAAGACATGCAATTTTTCTTAGGTTAATTCTGTCAAGTTGTAGTTCACTCCTTATTTTGAACATATAGTGCATTTAGCTGTAGATAATGACTAAAAGTGGTAAATGATAGTTCTTTGTATAATTGTAATGCAGTGTTATAAATGATAGTTCTTTGTATAATTGTAACGCAGTGTTATAAATGATAGTTCTTTGTATAATTGTAATGCAGTGTTATAAATGATAGTTCTTTGTATAATTGTAACGCAGTGTTAGAGTTCACCTGGCATCTAAAATATTTCTGATTTCCTCTAATAAAGATTATAGTGAGCATAAGGAACTTTTTAAAAAATAAAGAAGAAATTTTTGCAACTTGGGGAAAAGTAAATGAAGAAAATAAGAAGCAGTAAATAAATATAGAGCAATTAAAAAACAATCCTTCCATTGATCAAAAAGATATTTTAAAGGAATTCTTAGTGGGAATTTAAGATAAACCTAAGTATCAGGTGCAATAGATCCCAACACACAAACCTAAAAAGTACCATATTTTTGGTGAATTGATAGCTCCCTGTCTCTCACTCTCCCTCACACACACACAGACACACAGTTTAATCTTGTGGAAATATTCAGTTCTTTCCATACATTTAAATCAGCACCTTTATGGGATGTTATTGATCTTCACACATAAACACACACAGTTTATACCTTAAAATGTACACAGTATTATGTAAAGTTGCAACTACAATCCCTTTCTCTATCTCTCTCTCCACAAACAGTGTAAGATAGACAAATATATTAGGTAAGGTAATGGTCAGTACCTCTCTCTCTTTCTGTGTTGCTTACTTGATAGAGTTTTCAACTCATAATCCAATGGTCACAGGTTCAATACCCAACCAGGCCAGCCCATGTCAGCAGCCTATGTGTATCCTTGGGCAAGGTACTTTACTTCCATTGCCTCATCACAATATAACCTTTATATGTTGATGTGCCATAAATACACACACACCCCTCTCTCTCAAATTATGTCATTAAAGGTCATTTCATTGATTTCAATCAGCATTCATACATGTATATATCCTATAATTGTTCTGCTTCTTCATCATTGCCATCCTCATCCTCATTTTCACTATCATTATCGTCACATCATTTATTATTATTATTATTATTATTATTATTAGTAGTAGTAGTATTATTACTAGTATTATTACTAGTATTACTAGTAGTATTATTATTGTTGTTGTTGTTGATGTTCAGATATACCCTCACCTGTCCAAAATTGCATTGTAACAATCCAAAAAGTTGCCCAGTAGCTCTTCAAATTTACCCAATTTGCATACAGTATTGGAAATGTATGTTGGGAAACAATTGCCCATTAGAATGACAAATGCCCAGTTGAAAGTAGCAACTGCACATTCACTTAGAAGCTTATTATAATAACTCTTTAAAACTGAGTCTCTATGATTCGAGTTAGGAATGTTTGTTTCGTACACATGTGAAAAGTGTCAGAAATAACCTAGATTTCTCCTACCTACTTAAGCAGTTTGAAATGTAACTTGAGTATTTACCATAGGAAAATGTGTGTGTGTATTTGTTGTGCACTGAATTGTAACCTGACAGGTTAGGATACAATATTTTGTGTGACAGGCTTATGGAAGAGGGAGTAAATATCTATGCAATGGAAGGCAGTATCTTTCCTCCCTATAAATATTAATTGCTCAGTAACTTTTTCATTTTATATTAAAGCTCAAAATTTCAAACAATTCTTTTACCCTCATTGAGCTAAAGAATAACGTGAAGTAGTGGCTATCTACTTGTACATCTGTTACTTCCTGTTTTTCAGCTGGACCTTCTGATTGTTTCCATTGATAGAAGGCTTCAAGCCATCGAGAACTTTTTGTCTAAGGAAGGCTCTGATGCAATGGAGTCATCATCAGAGACAGGATGCAAAGTGGACACTGATCACAATAGTATAGCTTCCCAAAACGGCCATGCCGACATCAGTAGTGAGATAGAGACAGACACAGATCTCTTCAATCACAGACCTAGTGTGAGGCAGGAAAATGGAATGCCAGGAAGAATCGTTACCCACACTTCACCACAGAAGACCGCTGTTGATGGTTATGATGTTACATGTTTGCCAATTAAAGATAGTAATACTGGTGACATAGGAGCCAGGACACAAAGTAGAGGGACCCCACAGCGTACTTCTTCAGAAATATTGCAGAGAGGTTCATTAGTTAAAAAGGACTCAATGGAGAGAGTGGGTGGTCACCAGAGATACTCAAAATCCTCTAAACATCATTTATCTCAAGATGGAAGAGGAATACAGGAAGAACAAGATATGGAAATACCTACTCATAGATCAAAGAGAAAACGCCTCATTTCTGACAGTCTGTAGGATGATTGTATGCTATTGGTGTCTGTATCTGTAAGATGCATGAAAGTTTTAAGTATTCAGATTAATTTTAGACACTAATCATGACAGTACCCAAGATGGGTCACTTTTGTATGCTGTTCATACATTATTTTGCCTGGCTCAATTTTTCTTTGGACAATGTTATATTCTCAAGAGCTTCACAAAATTTACGTGGACTACAGTGACGTAAACCTAGTTTTCTAATTAATTTGGGGTCAAAAGGTCAATGGTAATGATAACTGGCAATGAAGTTATTTTGTTTTCTGTAGCAGCTGTTTCTTATCAAATTTCTTGTTCAGTTAAATCATTCTCATGTTTTGTAGAAGATTAACTATATAGTCTGAAATCAAACATTAATTCCATCATTATTTTAAACAGTTGCAATAAATGAGATAAAATTTTATATATTTCAGTCAGCTTGTGGCTTACATATCATGCATTAAATCATCAATATACTGTATGTTAAAGTGTGCAGTCCTTGTCATAACAAGATATATTACTTTTTGAATAAAGTTAAACAAACACATATATGTAAATAAGTGCAGACAATAATTTGGTAAAAACAACAAATAAGTTAACATTCATAAACACATTGGTGTGTTTAGTTCGTTGTTAATACTTTTAAATTTTTTGTGATGGTATTTATTGTTGATTTCTTTTGAATTCTGTGGTTCTTTAAAATTTTAACTTTGTAGACTTTTGCTTAAATGTATATATGTATGGTAAACAATGTTTTACTGCAATACATTTATAACAGCATTGTATGCACATTTTTAGCTCTACTGGTTATTGACCAGAAGAGCTTATGGGATAGCCTGTTGTCTGTCATCCATCTGTCCATTAGCAAAAGTTTGTTATCACTACTTCAACTAAACTACTTGGAGTATTGCCATGAAACTTTAAACACTCATGCCTCCCAAGGTCTAGTTGGTCCTAAATAGAAATGGTGCTGCTCAGATATCCAATATGGTCACCACAGTAGCCATCTTGAAAATCTTGTTATCGCTACTCATGAATAGATGTTCATAACAACATAGGGTTGAAAATGGTTGTACTTGGATGTCCAATAAGGCTGCCAAAGTGTCCATCTTGAAAATCTTATAACTACTTCTCCTGAATGGATGATCATATCAACATCGGGTTTTCACCAAAAGACTTCTTATGATGTCTAGTTGGTCACTACTCCTCCTGAATGGAAAGTTATATCTGCATGGGGTTTTCGCCAGAAGATTTCTTATGACTTCTAGTTGGTCATAAATGAAAATGGTGCCTCCAAGACTATTTGGTCACCACAGTGGCCATCGTGAAAATCTTGTTATTGCTATTCCACCTGAATGGATGGTCATATCAACATTGGGTTTTCACTAAAGACTTCTTATGATATCTAGTTGGTCCTAAATGAAAATGGTGCCAGTTTGATGTCCATTATGGCCACCATGGCAGCCATCTTGAAAATCTTGTTATCACTACTCCGCCAGAATGGAAAGTCATATCAGCATGTGATGTTCACTAAAAGACTTCTAATGATGTCTGGTTGATCCAGATGAAAATGGTACTGATCTGACATCCAGTATGGCCACCACTGCAGCCATCTTGAAAATCTTGTTATAGCTCTTCCTCCTGAATGGAAAGTCATATCAGCTGGGGTTTTCATAGGAAGACCTCTTATGGAGTCTGATTGGTTTTAAATAAAAATTCTGCCAAACTGATATCCAATATAGCCACCATAGTGGCCATCTTGAAAATCTTATTGCTACACCTCCTAGATCGAAGTTCATATTGACATTGGGTTTTAACCAGAAGACTTCTTATGATGTCTAGTTGGTATTAAATGAAAATGGTGCTGATCTGACATCCAGTATGGCCACCATGGCAGCCATCATGAAAATCTTGTTATTGCTACTCCAAAATGGAAAGTCACATTGACATGGGCTTTTCACCAGAAGACTTTTTATGGTGTCTAAGTTGGTCCTGAATGAAAATGATGCCAATCTAACATCCATCTTGAAAATCTTGTCACTACTCCTTCAGAATTTATGGTCATATCGACATAGGGTTTTCATGAAAAGACTTCTTATGATAACTAATTGGTCCTACATGAAAATTGTGCTCTGCAGACATCCAGTGTGGCTGCCACCATGAACATACTGAAAATCTTGTTACTAATTCTCCTGATTGGATGGTCATATTGGCATGGGGTTTTCACCAGAAGTCTTCTAATGGTGTCTAGTTTGTTCTTAATGAAAATGGTGCCAATCTTACTTCCAGTATGGCTGCCACAGCAGATAATTGGAAAATCTTATGGCTCAAGAATATCAGTGATGGTTTCAACACTCAGTAGTTAAAAAGAAAAAATTGTCTTATCTTGAATTCCTGGAAATTATTTTTGGACAGGATAGTGTCAGTCCCTTTGAGGGAATCTTTTTTTTTTTTTTTTTTTTTTTGAAAGACCAGGTCAAGGTTTGATAAAACTTCAAAAAAATCTTCCTTAAATTGAGATTTTACATTATCTTATATTGAATTTTTATCACATAAGAAAAAGGATAAAAATAACTCTTTAGTTTGAAACATGTATACCTGAAAATATTTTTATATTTGAGGAAGAGAAAAAGTTGGTGAATTACCCAATTTGAGGAAATCGTCATATTTTTCTCCATGATATAACAAGGCTCTTGTTTAGAAGAGTTCAAGCTGTTATGACTGTATTTTAATTCTTCATTCGTACAGAATGTTAAGTGAAAATTCGCTTTTGCCATTCAAACAATATGAAATAGAGTTTTCAAAAAAATCTGAGATGTTTAGTGAAACTGTGGCCAGACCATTTCAATTGTAACTTGCCTCTGTGAAATTAAGTGTGATATTGAGTGCTGTAAAACCTTCAGAGTAAAACTTCAGACACAAAGGTCTTTTGTCTGTTAGGTTCCACTCCACAGTTTCATATTTAGCATTGGGGTTAAATTTCTAAAGAAAAAGTGTGTCCTGACATTTGACCTATGGTATCATATGTTATTTACAATAAAATCAGGGAATGCTTACATTGGCATTAATCCATTTTGTTTCAATATACAGTATGTACCAGATGCTGTGAGTATATAGCTCAGTATGATTACCACAGGGTTCAGATGCAAAACTATGTGACCAGAGTGAACCCAGTTTTAGAAGCAAAATGTGTACCCAGTGATGTGAGAATTCAACGTTCCAGATTTTCATCAGTGCCTCTGCATATTCCGGTTGTGGATCAATTTGGCATCAAAGGTTCACCGTGATTGGTTTTCAATGGAAGACATTCAGTGCATGGTACAGAATTGTTCTGTTCATTTTTGAAAAGTGGCTTTTGGAAAAAATACATAGTGTATCCTTTTTGTCTGGACTGTAAACATAACAAAAAAACCTGGTGTTCTCACGTAAATCACAAACAATTGCATTATATTTTTGTGTTATTACCCATACTGATATTTCAAAATGTCTGCCACTGAAAGTTAGTTGGTTAGGTTAGTTGCTTTCTTTTTTGCATCGTCAGTATTGCTGCAGTCATCAATTAAAACAAAGTATTAGTTTACTGGTACATATCAACCAAGAGTTACTGATTCTAACCGCTTATCCAGCTTGTTTTTGGGGTAAATCATAATCATCTTTTCATCTTTGAGTAACTACTTTCTGTATTAGGTCTTGTTGTACAGAAAAGTTGGACATATGATAATGATGTAATAAATTTTTTTATATTAATTCTCTATCAGATTTAGTGCAAACAATGTTTTCCCATAATTAGTGACTCCACAAATTATGTCATGAGATTCTTTCAAATACATTTATGCATGATAAAAAAAAAAAAATTGATTTGAACCAATTTCTTTCAATATTTGCCTGACCATCAGAAAGGAAATAAATAAACATTTTGTGGGTATCTGTGTTTTCGTTTTTATTGATTTGAAAGTGTACACAATTGAAGACTGCTACCATACAAATTGTAATCATGTGTAATTTCTGATTCGAGCCATATGCAATGGTTGTCAGTGTAAAATATTGTATACACTTATGTTAACTAATTTCAGTGTGCTTTTGTACTTTGGTAGTTTCCCTTAACTTTTGCATCAATTGAAAAACCCTGAAATTAAACCTTGATTGGCACAGATTTTCTATTCCAGAGTTGTGCAACTTTTCAGGATCACTTTTTGCACAGTATCAAAACACCTTCCAAGTTTATCCTGTGAGATTTAAACGTGACATTGGATAAATATGTATTTGCTACAATGTCAATGATTCATGGTGATGTAGTCGTAAAAGAAAGCAACTCCATCTCTGTACTTATCATTGTGCAATAGATTCTGATGTAGTTCTATCATAGGCCAATTTTTCAAGTTCATAGTATTGATTTCCTCTTTCTATCACTTAAACTGCTTTTGCAAGTAATGTTAAATCCAAAATCCTGAAGAAGAGTACATGGATACAGTGAAATATGATCTGTTAGTATCTGAAAGTCCAGTGGTATTCTAAACATCTATCCATACAACACAAACTGTACAGTTTCAGTACCAATATTTTGCACATTAACAGCTTCTGATCGTAATTTTCTCAATTTTTCACTCATTATACGTCATTTAGTCCTGTTCTCATAGAAATAGATAACCACAAATCTTTGTATACCATGAAATTTTTTTAGTCATTTAACTTTTATAGATCATTACTTCTGTATAATATGGTGATTTGTTTCACAAGCATTCCACCCATATTGTTTACCACTGCATTGTTAGTATCCCCTTTCACCTTTATATCAAACAACAGGAAAAAACGACCAGGTACAATGTATTGGAGAGAGCTTTGTATTGCTATCTGTTTTGGGTTTAAATGCTGCTACGTGTATATGTGATAAAGTGATGTATAGGATTCAGGTATTTAACTCTTGGCTGTATTTTTTGCTGCCTGTTTGGAGTTACGTATTTACTGTATGTTATTTTATTAGTTATCTGCCCATTTCTTTTTTTTTATAGAAAATTTTTAAGCAACATATGCACTAACACACATCACAAGTGCTATGAATAATTGTTTGCATTTTATTTGATCATTAGAAAGTTGGTTAAAATTGTTCAGTTTAGGCTGCCTTTGTTTTTCAAGTTTTGTATTATATCATTTCTGCCATCATAACTATGTGTAGATGCATTTAGAAGAAAAGCATCATCCAGGTTGTATAAGTACTGTGTCACCAAACCATTTCTCTCAATCTTTCATTCAAGTAGTCAAGTGTCTTTGATCAGCTTTCATTAAATTCTGGCTTTTCTCTGGTCCACTTCCATTGTTTGTCTAACTCTTTCATCAACAGCTCCAGTTGCATCAGCTAAATTGAACAGAAAGTTATTTCTTATAAATACTTGACCATTAGACACTGCTTCTCCAATCATAACTGCCACTGATGGACGTTCATTGTGCTGGGAACAGCATAATAAAGAATAAAGTCTATATTCTTCCTATAGGCAGACCTATCCTATGGATACACTTTTTTTATGCTGTTTTATTATTCTGTATTTATAAGTACACTTTCAATGTAAACTTTTAGAATGAGCTGTATGATCTTTTAATATCATTCTCAGATATAAAATTGTGTTCACTCTAAGATAGTATCACCTTGACTCTTTCAGACAAAAGGAATATTCTGATTCCTTCATTGGATTCATTGCATAAGTAGTATGTTGATTGATTACCTCTAATCTGATATATAAATCTATATATAAAAGAATTTCATTACCGTTTCCAACATACATGTTTAAAAAAATGTATATAATCCTGATTTTTTAAATATCTGAATGACATATTGTAGCAAAGAATCTATTGTGTCTAAGCTTTATTCAGAAAAACGTGATGGAACATAGCTAAATCCATAACTGTTTAACTGTTGGCTGTGGTGTAGTTTCAGTTTTAAAATACCCAACAAACCTTTTGCATCTTCAAGTATAACTAGCACGACCAGGTGATAGTATTGTTTTATAGATTTGTATTTTCCCTTGTTTGATTTGCAAATAATTCAATACCATAAGGATACTCCTGACTCGGTACAATCTGAATATCATACAGCATTATATATCCTGGCATTAGATTAGTTTTGTACTCAAATTCCTTTTTATATTTATCTATTTCCTCTTTCAGTGTTCTGATTCTCTCAAACAAGGCCCATTTCTGTGTTTTATTAAGACTAAAGTTTCTCTCTTTTTTTTTAGTTCATTTCAGTTCTAACTATATTGATTCGAACACTTAATGGGAGAGCCCTTTTGTTTATTTCATTTTTGAATGCTTCTGTATCTGTTGCATACATTTGTTTCAATTCATTTCAATATATTTTCTGATTTGTTTATACCTTTTGTCTATTTCGTGAATACCACCTTGCATCATACCAGTATTTTTAACCAGTTCTCAATCAACATATGCTTGTGTGTCCGTTTTATATTGTTCAACCACAGCATGTAGTTTTTCGTTAACTTCACCGTTTGTTTTCATAGATGTGATCATTCTTTTAATCACATTTATTTTGTTTTTGAAATAATATTTTTGGTTATCTCTGTTAAAATTATTCTCTTCTTCAAACAATGTATCAGTATTAGCTGTTTTCTTGTTGTTTAGGTCATTAATTTTTGTGTTAAGATTATAAAATATTTTTATAATTTCTTGATAGTTCAGTTGGATTTCATTATTCAAGTGATTCTGTTATTGTTCCATTTGATATTTCTAAGTACTATAGTTTTCCAGAGATTTTTAAAATATCTCCATATTGCTTTCAAAAGCATCTATCTTGGTGTTTATCATTTTATCATCTGTTTGATAGGTTGTATGTATTGTCTAACATCAGGTACATCATCAGCTTGATAGGTTGTTGTATTATCTGACATCAGGTACATCATCAGCTTGATAGGTTGTATGTATTGTCTAACATCAGGTACATCATCAGCTTGATAGGTTGTATGTATTATCTGACATCAGGTACATCATCTGTTTGATAGGTTGTATGTATTATCTGACATCAGGTACATCATCTGTTTGATAGGTTGTATGTATTATCTGACATCAGGTACATCATCTGCTTGATAGGTTGTATGTATTATCTGACATCAGGTACATCATCTGTTTGATAGGTTGTATGTATTATCTGACATCAGGTACATCATCAGCTTGATAGGTTGTATGTATTATCTGACATCAGGTACATCATCTGTTTGATAGGTTGTATGTATTATCTGACATCAGGTACATCGTCAGCTTGATAGGTTGTATGTATTGTTTGACATCAGGTACATCATCTGTTTGATAGGTTGTATGTATTGTCTTACATCAGGTACATCATCAGCTTGATAGGTTGTATGTATTATCTGACATCAGGTACATCATCTGTTTGATAGGTTGTATGTATTGT
Organism: Margaritifera margaritifera; assembly: GCA_029931535.1. Lineage (NCBI taxonomy): Eukaryota > Metazoa > Mollusca > Bivalvia > Unionida > Margaritiferidae > Margaritifera > Margaritifera margaritifera. Next base: position 361,724 of record JAQPZY010001423.1, on the reverse strand, counting down.
CTAACATCAGGTACAATCAGCTTAATAGGTTGTATGTATTGTCTGACATTAGGTACATCATCAGCTTGATAGGTTGTATGTATTGTCTGACATCAGGTACAATCAGCTTAATAGGTTGTATGTATTATCTGACATCAGGTACATCATCAGCTTGATAGGTTGTATGTATTATCTGACATCAGGTACAATCAGCTTAATAGGTTGTATGTATTGTCTGACATCAGGTACATCATCAGCTTAATAGGTTGTATGTATTATCTGACATCAGGTACATCATCTGCTTAATAGGTTGTATGTATTGTCTGACATCAGGTACAATCAGCTTAATAGGTTGTATGTATTATCTGACATCAGGTACATCATCTGCTTAATAGGTTGTATGTATTGTCTGACATCAGGTACAATCAGCTTAATAGGTTGTATGTATTATCTGACATCAGGTACATCATCAGCTTAATAGGTTGTATGTATTGTCTGACATCAGGTACATCATCAGCTTGATAGGTTGTATGTATTATCTGACATCAGGTACATCATCAGCTTGATAGGTTGTTTGTATTATCTGACATCAGGTACATCATCTGCTTGATAGGTTGTATGTATTATCTGACATCAGGTACATCATCAGCTTGATAGGTTGTATGTATTGTCTAACATCAGGTACATCATCAGCTTGATAGGTTGTATGTATTGTCTGACATCAGGTACATCATCTGTTTGATAGGTTGTATGTATTATCTGACATCAGGTACATCATCTGTTTGATAGGTTGTATGTATTATCTGACATCAGGTACATCATCTGCTTGATAGGTTGTATGTATTATCTGACATCAGGTACATCATCTGTTTGATAGGTTGTATGTATTATCTGACATCAGGTACATCATCAGCTTGATAGGTTGTATGTATTATCTGACATCAGGTACATCATCTGTTTGATAGGTTGTATGTATTATCTGACATCAGGTACATCGTCAGCTTGATAGGTTGTATGTATTGTTTGACATCAGGTACATCATCTGTTTGATAAGTTGTATGTATTGTCTGACATCAGGTACATCATCAGCTTGATAGGTTGTATGTATTATCTGACATCAGGTACATCATCTGTTTGATAGGTTGTATGTATTGTCTAACATCAGGTACAATCAGCTTAATAGGTTGTATGTATTGTCTGACATCAGGTACATCATCAGCTTGATAGGTTGTATGTATTGTCTGACATCAGGTACAATCAGCTTAATAGGTTGTATGTATTATCTGACATCAGGTACATCATCAGCTTGATAGGTTGTATGTATTATCTGACATCAGGTACAATCAGCTTAATAGGTTGTATGTATTGTCTGACATCAGGTACATCATCAGCTTAATAGGTTGTATGTATTATCTGACATCAGGTACATCATCTGCCTAATAGGTTGTATGTATTGTCTGACATCAGGTACAATCAGCTTAATAGGTTGTATGTATTATCTGACATCAGGTACATCATCTGCTTAATAGGTTGTATGTATTGTCTGACATCAGGTACAATCAGCTTAATAGGTTGTATGTATTATCTGACATCAGGTACATCATCAGCTTAATAGGTTGTATGTATTGTCTGACATCAGGTACATCATCAGCTTGATAGGTTGTATGTATTATCTAACATCAGGTACATCATCAGCTTGATAGGTTGTTTGTATTATCTGACATCAGGTACATCATCTGCTTGATAGGTTGTATGTATTATCTGACATCAGGTACATCATCAGCTTGATAGGTTGTATGTATTGTCTAACATCAGGTACATCATCAGCTTGATAGGTTGTATGTATTGTCTGACATCAGGTACATCATCTGTTTGATAGGTTGTATGTATTGTCTGACATCAGGTACAATCAGCTTAATAGGTTGTATGTATTGTCTGACATCAGGTACATAATCTGCTTAATAGGTTGTATGTATTGTCTGACATCAGGTACATCATCTGTATGATAGGTTGTATGTATTGTCTGACATCAGGTACATCATCAGCTTGTTTTCTTTTCTTACTGTTTACAAGGCTTGTGTAGCAGTGATACCATATTGAATCTCTGTCTGATCAATTCCTGCACATCTTAAACCTTTTTTTTATGTTCTCATCAATTTGTTTTTTATTAGCACTCTGATCAGTAGCTATTAATTTATTGTCAACTTGATCCCTCCCTGTTGTGATATCTTTCAAATTGTTAACCACCATAGTCCTATATATTTGAGTATCAACTTGTTTTGGTACAAACTTTCTATTAGCCACATCAAATGTTTCTACTGGATCAGCTGTCGAGGTTTAAGTCACTGTTAATTATTTCACTTAGTGCAGAATTTTAAAAATCTATTTCTGTAAAAATGTTTAAAGGTAAGAACTTATTAGGACCCTTAAGAGATATTTCTCCACTCATTCTGTACATTATGTATTCAGTTTCTTTTATATGGAATACGTACGTTACAGGCATACCATGAAAATCTATTACTTTTCCATCTTCATCTCTTTTGCTGATGTTCAATCTGTTAATTGTATGTAATAGCCATTAACATTGTATGAAACAAAGTCTCCGTGACAAACATTTGTAATGTGCAAAGGCTCTGGTAAACACGAATAATATCGATTAAAAGTGTAATTTTTAGCTCTACTGGTCATAGACCAGAAAAGCTTATGTAATGGACTGTTGTCCATTGTCTCTCCATCCATTAGCACAAGTTTGTTATCACTACACCTCCTAAACTACTTTGAGGATTGCCATGAAACTTTACAGTGCTAACGGACAGACGGGCATCAGAAGACAGATGATGCACAACAGGCCATCCCATTAGCTCGGCTAGTCTATGAAACTTAACACACACATTCATTTTTTTTCTTTTTTTGTTTCTGTATAATTTTTTTTCCTGATTTTGTTTTTATCTCATTGTACCTGTTGTACTCATTGATAATTAAAATAAACTCTTCATGATTGATTTAGCTTTTATTTGCTGCTCTGCTTATCATGTCATCAATACTGTTCTACTTGGTGGCAGATTTACTATTTCATCATGTTTTAAAACCTTTTTATGAGTTATCTGATCATTGAAGCTTTTGAAACAAATTTGTTATCGCAACTTCTCTTAAACGACGTGGAGGATCGACATGAAACTTTACACACACACACACACACACATATATATTCACCCTAAGTAGATGTAAAAGGTAACTTTTGCGTCAACCTGGTTGGTATATACCATTGACTTGTCAAGCTCCAGCACACCTGTGGCACCATGGGAAACCAAAGGTGAAAATGATGTCCCGAGGGCAGTGCTTTTTGCAGCGAAATTGCAGTTAATCCAAGCTGCTCTTGGGGTGCTCTGGGTAGCCCCATTACTCGATGTCCATCTGCTTTGCATCCTCGTTCCACCCAAATCGGAACCAGTGTGTTGTCAACTTGAAAGAGACGCATATACTCTTGCACCAGTGGTTTGTATTCCTTGTGTATGTCATGCACTTTTGCGAGCTGCACCGATACTCTCTGTTCTTTGTTGATTGCAGGATTGACAGGTGGCACTAATGATTCGTATTCCTTGTTTATGTGTGGTTGCTTCCCCATGGCTTTTGTTTTTCAACTAGTATTGTATGGGTTCTAATTGTGGAAGCTGCAGATGGTCAGAGTGACTGAGAATCCCGACGCTTGTGCATTGACTTTGAGTCCCGCATGCCGGATGGTGTCTCCAATGGCTAGCATAGACACAAAACTAGTTGTAAAGCTTTTATATGAGATGGTTTTGAATGACTGATCACTGCTGTCATTATGTGCCCGTACGACTCCGGATTGAAAGCATGCCATTATCATGATTCCCATGGAGGTTAATGAAGTAAACTACTGCGACCACAAAACGGTGATAGTGTCGTTGTTGCTGCTGAGGGTAAAACCACCAATGTTTAGAAACTTTTGCATTTAATCCCAGCAATAGTAACCAGACGCATTTGTTTCTGTAATCCCTCTGGCCGATGTGATATTGTGAGCTATTAAGTACAAGAACATGAAGGCAGCACCAGTGCCTGTGATTACGCTGGCTTGGCCTGCCACATGACCAAGATTTCCAGCATCTGGGGTGGCATTAAAAGGGGGGGGGGTGATGGCGCGAGGGCTTTTGCAGCACAGTTACTAAAGAAGCTTGGACCACGTAAACTCGTAGTGTGCAAGCACTATTTTTAATCTCAAGGGTGATAGTGTAGGCCAGCATATTAACTGGTGATTGTCTTTTGTCTAATATGCATATTGAGAGCTTTTGAATGCTCCCTTCATGTATTCTGTGCCAGTGTGGTTTTCCATAGGAGACAGTACACGACTCCCCGTAGGACTTGCCACCTACAGGAATAACTTGTAGCAGGGTGCTGTTTTTTCCATAAAGAATACTCCCAGATGTGTTTATCTGATTATGGTGGACATAAAGCCATGGGATGTTGATAAATGCTGGAACACTGCATGCTGTGTGTGTTCCAGCTCCGTAAAACTTGGGTTATGTGAATCCAAAGATGGAGGCGAGCGAGTTGAGATAGTTTGTCTCACTGAGTGTGATGCTGACCTAGCCGGTTGCCACGGTGTAGCCCGCAGTCATTCCAGGAATTACAGTCTGCATTACTTTTACAAATGCATCCATGCTGTAATACCCATCGTGAACGGTGATAGGCATTACCAGGCTGGTTGAGGTCAGGCTTAGGGCAAATATGTTGTTGTCAAGCGCAGCTGAAACGTACCATTCTGGGCTGAATGAAATTTCTCGGAGCCGGGTACCAGAATAATTGTGTATCATCTGTTCTAGAGTCACAGGCCCAACTAGAGGATTGCTCAATACAATATACTGTTGCGACCATTTGTCACGTTACTTCAAGTTATAACATGTTCTGTGTTTGTCTGGCACTGGATTGAGGTGAAAAGAGTGTAGAAACATGCAAGTTATGATGGTGCTGATATTTCTGTATAATAAAGCTTAGAGAGACAGAAGAGATCACAGAGAAGAAAGAAGAACTACCTGCAGTTTATGCTGTTATAAACAAAGAAATTATGTTTTACTTTTTATTATGTTCTCTCTTCTTTTCCTCTTATTTATATATTCACAATTTTTATTTACATACAATGATATTCACTTTAATTCATTACAATATTACAAACTTCACCAAAGAAGGCTTTCACAATACACCACAATTTCATGTGTGCATAAAAATAATATATTTTCTTATTCTAAATATTATGGGGGACTAATAATAGGTTAACAAAATTATAATCCTGAGCACGAATGTGGGGGCAGTTACACCATTATCTGTATCACCCAGGAGTACAATGTTATGACCTACGCAAAACTCGCATCCATGATCAGGCAGCGGTACATGGGGGAAAAGTGGCTATCTTGTACAGCCGAGTGCTGTGCCATCACAGGATGATGCCGAAAAAGAAAGATCCTGTGTGGAACATCATCCTAAACACTCCAGCAAAAAGCTTGAAAGCGAGGATGCAGCAAAGAGTGCTGCATTTGAGTGTTATACGAAGAATTTCTATAACCCCTTATTAACAAGGTGTTGGTGACAATTGAGGGCATCCCAAACATGATCTATGTCCAGGGGCAGTTGAGGTACCATCAGTTTGAAGGGGCCCTAAAGATGATGGCGATGGAGCCTCTTAAGGACATGGAGCTGCCGTCACTTGATGTTGGCACCATTTACCAAAATAGGTTTGTCCTCGTCCTCGATACGAGGTGAATGGAAGACTACATGCGCCACTGGTTGGGAAGACATGAAAAAGATTTTTAAAATGGTCTAGGTGGCAGGTGTCTTAAACGTGCATATATATGTCATCATGCACGTGCAGTTCAATATACAAAATGACCAATTCATGTCAGCCATCTACTAGCCCACTCATGGAACACAGTTGCAATGAAATCTTTAATGGGTTATAACACAAAAGTACAATGCCGTTGCCCGTGACTTCCGCGAGCAGACCTCGTGAACAGCCCTCTTTTACTACAAAGATGAAGATTCATTTAAGGACACAAAGAGAAAACAATATAATTGAAGTCAAGCGTTGAGCAGAGGCCTATGAGTTTCTCAGAAAGGAGAGTTTTGGCAAGCTACTCCTGCATACACATACACCAGTATCCTGCCAGTTCTCCACGCCTTCACAGTGTAATCTGGTGGCTTCATAATTTGTACGCCACCAGCCATATTATAACACTTGGGACCTTAACCTATAATTATCCATAAGCTAGTTAAGCACTCAAACAAATATATCCTGAACTTTATAAGAATTATGGCGATTGCTATAAGTGGCACAGATCTTGACAAAATACCTTATGGGCTGACTTGATAAACGGACGAGGCGCCAGTCGAAATGACGGCCATTCACGCGGTTCCCGATATATGCTGTGTGCGGGCATTATGGCAGTGAGCAACAAAGAGGTAGCAGAGACCTATGCTGTATATGAGCATACTTGCCAACCATTGCGCTTTTGTGTAACCAGTACGACTTTTTTCTTTTTTTTTTTATAATTACTTCTTATGCTCACCTGTATAGGGATTATGCTTTTCAGGTTCAATAAAAAAATACAAATAAAGTTATTAAAAAAATTGTGTTCGTCATTTTTATTATCAATCCCACACATCATATAAATTTGAGAACATTCTAAAATAAAAGAAGAAGACTGCTGCGTAAGAATAGCGTAAGAGTACGTTTGTACATCGTAGACCTGCATGTACGTTCTTTATTTTCTATTTATAGCAGCTGTATATGACACAATTCCAAGAAAACAGACGAGTTTCTTCATTATAAAACCTTACCTCACAGATATTAGGATAGTGGACCAGTCTATGCTTTAAATAAAAGGTGCCAGATGTTAAACGAAACAGGCTTTATTGATGTGACTCATGGATGATGTATGACTGAAAAATGTCGGAGGAGAGGGATCTTTTCAAACAAATTTGAAAAGAAGAGTATGAGAGTGATATAATACAGCACTCCGGTTGGGCACATCGTCATGCTCATTGCATAATTTGTGGACTTGACGTTACGATCATTCAGCGAAAGTTAGACCTGTCGACTAGTTAAAGTGAGTGTTGTATATAAATAATTTAACAATATGATTTGTGTTTATATGCTGGTACTAATCCACATGGAATTTGCTCATTTGTGACGAGAAGTGTAACCACATGCAAATTCAGGTTAGTAGCAAAATTACCTATAACCATGTCGATTTTGAGAAGAAACAACAAGAAATTACAAATGCAACAGACGATGGATGCACAAGCACTTACTCAACAGCGAATGATGGATGTAACAGCACAATCTATGGTGTAGTCAACTCTGGAAGTGACACAGGTCACCAATCTTAAACACAGGTTGAGTTGCTGCTGGTAAAAGACTTGCAGAGATAATGAAGCAACTTTTGGCTGAGAAAAAAGCGGAGACTGCCAACACGCATGCCACTCCCACTGCTCATGAGCAGCTGCAGGAGGCATTGCCATCTTATGTTCTCTGGGGTGGCCTGGCTTTGGTAGCTCGCCTTGTTTACACCTCATCTGCATCTGGGGATAAACCAGCAGTAAAAGTGCAAAAGAAGCCAAAAAATCAACGTCTGCCTACAAGCCAGCAGCGCAGCAGCTATTAGACATAAGCCTGACCCCTTTAATATGGAATGGTAGTGTGTTTATAAAAACAAACATAAACTTGTGCAGTTGGAGCTGGTATTTGTAGACCAAGAATGCTACACCACATAATGCAATAGACACTAAGGTTTCTGCTATATACTACAGCTAGTGAGGTTGCTGGAAGGGTGTGACAGTGGTCAAGAAGATGGCAGAAGCCGCCAAAGTCATACAAGATGTTACCAGGGCGTGGCTCAAGAAGCAGACCATGTGGCAGATTTACCTCCCGGCACCACACAAAATCACCAGGCTGCATTTTAATGTTTCAGCTCCTAATGAGGTACACCATGGCCGATCTCTTCTTTCTGCCACACGACAATTTTGGGCGACACACGTCCAACTATGCGCTGACAGTGCTTGATGTCGTCAGTCCGTTACAAGGAGGCCGAGCCCTTGGCTATAAAGGATGCATATGAAGTCGCCAACACTCTGGCACGTACCTACAAGTGATAGCCACTAAAGTGGCCGAAACTGCTGCAGGTTGACTCCGGCAGGGATTTTATGGGCGCTGTGTCACAACTCTTGGCCAAGCACAGTGTGCGTGGAGGCGGGACATGGTCGGGAACCACAGCAGCAGATCCGTACATGATTGACTCTAATCCACTTCCTTAGGTTCTACATAGTCTTCCCGAAGACAGAGTTGTTCATCAGCTTGAAGAAGTCTTTCTCGAACTCCAACTTCACCTTAGTTCGCAGGTATGTGTTCAGCTGTATGTACGGTGCCAACTACACGCTTTGGTCGACTTCGTCACACGGTGAAACTTGATGATGCGCAGCCCCAGTCTGATGTAGAGCTGGAGGTTTTGGTAATGAACATAGTACTCCTTTTTATAGGTTGGGGACTAGCTTTGTGCTTTCAGTGAACAAATCCCCAGTTTGCTAATTAAATTCCGATTATAGCCACTGAGCCAATCCTCTTGGAAAGCTCATGGTCTCAGGAACCAGCAGATAGCCGCTGTGTGCATCATGAAGCTCCTCCGGATACTCAATATCGATCTCCAGGATGTAACCTTGACGCGCGTCTGCCACCTATCTGCAAATGGTTTCGGGTATGGGCGGGTCGACCCACTTCAAGCTGCCACCTCGTAGGCTCTGCACAATGGCCCAACCATATAGGTTTTTGGCGAAAAGATAGGTTATCCAACTGTTTGGCTTTTTGCTGTCTAAGTCTGAACACGCTCGATTGGACGCCTTTGCATGACACCTGCACACCATCGAAATTCCTCCTCGGATGCCCTTCTTAGGTGCATGTCAATGTCTGTCAGTAGCTCGAGCTTTGTATCTGTAAACGACATGAGGGCGTTCCGACTCATTCCGGGTGCGTTGTAGTAGTGGGCCGGCTCAAGGCCGTAGTTCTTTAGCGATGTGTCGCAAAATGCCTCAAATACGTCAGCCAGTAGAACCACATCGACGGTATTGAGGTGGAGCTCGTGGTAGTTGTCAATGTTCTCCCAGTGGAATGTTTTCTACACGCTCTGCGTGCTTATATTCTTTTTCGGTTATACCACTACGGTTGAGTTGGCTATGGAAGACCTCTATGGGTGGAAGCTGTGTTTCTTCGAATCGCTCCCAGCTGCTCATGTATTCGAAATCCGCATAACAGACGTAATGGACACGCATCTGGCGGTGGTGGTTTTGAAAGGACAGGATGCATTTTCCTTGCTCCGGTAATGAGACACGCTGTTGCTCTTCTCCTATACGGCGGCAGCCTTTGGTGTGGGCTTCCAAATAGGAAGACGTGGAGATAGAGGCGGCTGACATGCTTTCTTTCCTTGTGGCCATTAGTTTTTTTTATACCATGCGGCTTATGTCCTTTATCCAAACATAGTGGCTTTTTCGCACTTGTGTTATGTGGTCTCAAGTCGTTTCGCAAGTGAGCAGCGAAAGGTCTATTGCATGCTGCCTCGCCTTTTGTGACTTGCTGATGCATATCGGGTATAGGCCTGTTTTCCAGCTAAAGTCACTAACTGCAATTGCTGGATTGTGGCGCTCGAACTTGTCAATGTCACTAACCTTCACATGAAAGTTGATGCCAGCAAGGTTTTTCTCGCCAAGGTGTTGTTAGTGCTTGCCAGGCCTATTAACATTTCTATCATCTGTCGGGTAAGCTGTGCTAGGACTGTCAACTCAAAGCAGCGGTCGTCATTGTTCACATTTATAACTGACCGTAGTGGTATACACTTTGGTGTTGGAATGTACCTCCGTCTCCGAAACGGGTGGTACTAAGACACATGAATATCAAGTACGTCACAGCAGTAAAATACCAATCCAGATTTCTTCAATATGTATTTATCAATGTTCACCAATATAGCGTTATTAGTTTTGGCAACCCGATCCTCAATATAATTAATATGCATTACGTCTCCAGCTCTGTTACTAAAGTAGACCGGTATTTTAATACTGTCTGCTAGCAGGTCGTTTTCATCAAAATGTTTTGATGGCCTAGTTCAGCGTTCTCGAACTGTGCCGTTCACTCAAGGCTTTACTTCAGGCCCTTCATTTATTTCCAGTTCCAAGTTGAGATAACCTGTGTGCCTTAGCATTGAGAAATACCAAGGCATCGGCTTCGAGGCTGTGATTTTCTGGCACAGTGGTGCGATAATCTTTTGCAATCTTTTTGTTAGCTAGCAGTGTTTCGCCTTACTTGACGCTCTAAAAAGACTGGCAAATCCTTATCCTCCCTTTTCTTTGTGGCTTTGTCATCACGCTGTCCAGTCGGATTTGCTTTCATTTGCTACTCATTAAGCAGCTCATCTATCAATTGTCAAAGTTGTCCTTGGGAACTTGCTGCTCATTAGGCAGCTCGTCTATCAAATCGTCAAAGTTGTCCCGTAAAACATGACTCTGCTGGAACTGACTGACTAGTCCCACTTACCATAAGTGCATCCAGCTTATCGTCAAATTGGCTTTTTGTTATATGCCTTCTACGAAGCAACTCGTTCAAGCATGTAATAGTATCTATAGTTCCTTACTTGCATTCAGAATTTTTATCAATCCACACAAATCTCTAAATGGAAATGTATGTGGTCTGTAGGTGTGAAAAAAACCTGTTAAACTGCTCCCGTGTCGCCTTCTCTATTCGTTTCATTTTCTACTCCATGCTCCATGTAATTGTAGCCAAAACTAAAGTTTATATCCATCCACACAAATCTCTAAAATGAAATTTGTGTGTCCTGTAGCTGTGAAAAATCCCCACTAAACTGCTTCGATTCGATAATCGGCAGTGACACCAACACCGCATTTCCAACACGGCAAGATTTTGCATCCACGACAGCTCTGTGCCGCATGGATGCCGCAGTACACATCCACAATTTTTCTCCACACACCTCTGTTATCATATAGTTTAAGCCAAGTTAACTTTATAATATTTAAAACTGATACAATTAAAAAGGGTTATTAAATTATAATTGTTGTTTCCATGGGCACATTGATATAGGTACTTACAGTATTGCACAACTTCTAAAAATGCTTCTTATTACTCAAACACAGAAAAAGAAAATGGTAATTTCAGAGTTAAAAGTCATGAACTTCTATCTGATTTTTATTTTATTATTTTTAGAAATTATTTTTCTTGGAATTCTAACTACAATTTGGTTTGCTTTTGTAATTTTTGTTCATAAAACGTTCCTTCAATTTTTTCGTCATTTAAATCTTTTATTTTCATACACACTTGAGTTTGTATACCTAAGATTTTCTTATTTTAAACAATTCTTCACTCCAGTCGGGGGTATATCCATTTTCGAATGTTGATTTTGTACGTGAAATTCTTACCATATGACTTATTTTCTATTTTGGTTTTCTTCGTTTATTATAAAAATTACAATATAAATTCATATAAACAAATTTGTCATTTTCTTTTTTACTGGCTTCTATATGAATCATTTTAATAGTCCTATGTTTTGTATTATTTTATTTATCTATCACTTCTGGTAAGACATCCAAATATATTTTTGTGTTGTTTCCTGTCAAGTACTTCCACATTATATTTTTTTAATGTTTGATTAAATCTTTTATTAATTACAGCTTTACCTTCATTATAAGTGTTGGACATTTAATATTGTTTTTATCCAACCGTTTTTAAATATTTTATTATAAAATTCACAACACTGGTCAACCCATACTTGTTAAGGCTTTCTCACATTTATGATATTTTCAAAAGCATGTTATATCAGTTCCAGTTTTATTATGGTTTGGTGTGCTCCACGCGTATTTACTAAATGTATCAATAACGTTTTATAAATGTTTATATCCCTTATTCAATTTACTAACTGTTTTCATATCAACTAAATTATATAGAATCTATTTTATCAGTTAGTACACGGCGTTGAGTAAATTGTTTTTATGATTTGTTTAGTACACGGCGTTGAGTAAATTGTTTTTATGATTTGTTTAGTACACGGCGTAGAGTAAATTGTTTTTATGATTTGTTTAGTACACGGCATTGAATAAATTGTTTTATGATTTGTTTATGCAACTCCTCAGCTAGTTGTCTAGTCCATTATAGCTCACTCAACGCCTTTTTCCGTTTTTGGATTTGCCTAATCCAAACTAATGTTTAACGGCAGACCTTGAGAACCCCACTACCAGTATTATTTCTGAAATTACAACACAAACACAAAATAGCTGATTAATCTGGCCACAGTTCGAGGAAACCCAATAGTTTAATACCGTAGATCCTGGGAGATGAACTGACACGTCTACACTAAGGTAACCGGGCATGCCAGTGTCCCTTTGGTGACAAAGGTGACCAGTCCGACTAGGTCCCACAAGTCGGACAGGATCAGTTATAGGTTCTGCAAGCGATTACTCATGCCCGCCCAAACACCTGCCTTCTCGGTTACTCTTTCATGAGACTTACATAGGTAGGCAAACTCGCCTCTGGTACCAGAGGTAGAGTGGGCCTCTCTGGTGACAGAAGTAACCCCCTTTCTTCCACACCACTCCTTCCCTCCTAGTGCTCACTAAGTAGGGTCATATGCAAGCATAAGCTAGTCGAGTTCCATGATCCATATTCGTCTCCCTGGCACCACTACCAGTATCATTGAACCAAAACATATTCATTGTAGTTGAATAATAATAATCATCTGAACATTATACTAAATTATTATTGCACTTGTTTGTGGTAAATATAATGATATATCTTCCTGAATTTGATCATGTAAGATATGTTGTTCAGATCGAAAATTAAGACGAACCATTATTTACTAACGATATCTTATCATTTACATTAAAGTTTGTATCATCAGATTTATCATATATTATCTAACTTCAAGCATGGCTTTATCTGGTAACAGAAACATGTCACTGTAAATCTGAGGATGGCGAAATAACTTCTGTCATCTTGTGTATATATTATAATTATACAATTTACAATCTGTTCACTCCACTTCCAGCCATTAAATTAGATGATATTTAGATTGAATTATTATTTAATATTTTTTTAGATGTATCTTCCAAAAAACATTTTTTTACCTTATTATTACCACTTTTCTTTTATAATTGTTTCTGTCTCTGGTGTTAATTTTTTTTGTTTTGTTTTTTAAATTTTATCAATAATTTTCTCTATAACTTGTGACCCAAAACGTTTGGCTTGTTGTTCAATCTGACTTATTACTCATTGCACAGCGTTTGCTGCAGTGAAAAAAAAAAATATCCTAATGGTTTAATTCAAGGTAACTTCCTCAATACGAGTTTACTACCACTTGAAAATACCACATTTAATTTTTAATTTTCTTTTTATGATATATTTGTTTTTTAAGAGCATGTTATATATATATATATATATATATATATATATATATATATATATATATATATATATATATATATATATATATATCTATATATATATAAAATGACACAAAGATTGATAACGGCGCAATACAAAACAGTTTCTCAACGTGTCGAGCTAAGTAAGCTCTTGGTCAGGTGAAGAAACAATTTACATCCACAAAACAAACACTAAACACAAAAGCCAAGAGAAATTCTTGACTCCTACATGTTTAAATGACGGGGAAATAAACAAACAAACGCTAAATAATAGAAGAAAGAAATAAAACAAAATTAATAAACGGTCTAAAACGGGTAAATTAGATATCTATGTTATGCTGCCATCAGCCCAACAAAGCTGTGTAAAAAAATTTGTGCCTATATTCTTTAATTGATATATAATATGTTACTTGTTCACAATTTAGATCAAGCTCTATCCCAGCCTGATTTGTAATACACATTGAAATACTTGATAATTGGTACATTTTATTAATTGGCACGTATATTAACTAATTTCCTCGTATATTCAATAAACTATCTGGGGGGGTGAATGGTGCAAATGTAAAAACAACATCACTATTTGTACTATTAATATAACTATTATATTATTATACTATCATATTATATTAACAATGTGTTTTTTTCTGTTATCTAAATTGGTCTATTTCCTTCAGTTTCTTCTTTTTCTATTATTCTTGTATCAAATCCTAATATGTTTCGAATGCTGTTCTTAATTGCAAAATCAATTTTGTAATTATCTGTTAATATTATTCTGCATCTCAGTGTATTAAAATTTTTTAAAATTATAATCGCATCAGGTTTTGACCCACTACTTTCCAATATCTTTTTATTGTGTTATTTATATCAGCTACAGTATATGCTCCTGGTGGTATTATTATATCAAACCATTTTGTACCATCATGGTACCGAAAACCATCATTTGCTGATGTCATATAAAACCATGAATACCATACGTCTGAGCTTATCATTGCTATTTTATAAGTTTTATTAATATCAAAAATTATTTGTTTGCTAAAATCCACAGTTCAGTTGTGACTTACATCCCAAGTTGCATTATCAGAATCTAAACTCAGCGTTGTTTTAGATACCATTGTTATATGATATAATTATAAAATATCATAGATAATTGTTGTTTTAGATACCATTGTTATATGATATAATTATAAAATATCATAGATAATTGTTGTTTTAGATACCATTGTTATATGATATAATTATAAAATGTCATAGATAATTGTTGTTTTAGATACCATTGTTATATGATATAATTATAAAATATCATAGATAAGCGTTGTTTTAGATACCATTGTTATATGATATAATTATAAAATATCATAGATAGGCGTTGTTTTAGATACCATTGTTATATGATATAATTATAAAATATCATAGATAGGCGTTGTTTTAGATACCATTGTTATATGATATAATTATAAAATATCATAGATAATTGTTGTTTTAGATACCATTGTTATATGATATAATTATAAAATATCATAGATAAGCATTGTTTTAGATACCATTGTTATATATAATTATAAAATATCATAGATAAGCGTTGTTTTAGATACCATTGTTATATGATATAATTATAAAATATCATAGATAATTGTTATTTTAGATACCATTGTTATATGATATAATTATAAAATATCATAGATAAGCGTTGTTTTAGATACCATTGTTATATGATATAATTATAAAATATCATAGATAAGCGTTGTTTTAGATACCATTGTTATATGATATAATTATAAAATATCATAGATAAGCGTTGTTTTAGATACCATTGTTATATGATATAATTATAAAATATAGATAAGCGTTGTTTTAGATACCATTGTTATATGATATAATTATAAAATATCATAGATAAGCGTTGTTTTAGATACCATTGTTATATGATATAATTATAAAATATCATAGATAAGCGTTGTTTTAGATACCATTGTTATATGATATAATTATAAAATATCATAGATAAGCGTTGTTTTAGATACCATTGTTATATGATATAATTATAAAATATCATAGATAAGCGTTGTTTTAGAAGACATTGTTATATGATATAATTATAAAATATCATAGATAATTGTTGTTTTAGATACCATTGTTATATGATATAATTATAAAATATCATAGATAATTGTTATATGATATAATTATAAAATATCATAGATAATTGTTATATGATATAATTATAAAATATCATAGATAATTGTTATATGATATAATTATAAAATATCATAGATAATTGTTATATGATATAATTATAAAATATCATAGATAAGCGTTGTTTTAGATACCATTGTTATATGATATAATTATAAAATATCATAGATAATTGTTATATGATATAATTATAAAATATCATAGATAATTGTTGTTTTAGATACCATTGTTATATGATATAATTATAAAATATCATAGATAATTGTTATATGATATAATTATAAAATATCATAGATAATTGTTATATGATATAATTATAAAATATCATAGATAATTGTTATATAATTATAAAATATCATAGATAAGCGTTGTTTTAGATACCATTGTTATATGATATAATTATAAAATATCATAGATAATTGTTATTTTAGATACCATTGTTATATGATATAATTATAAAATATCATAGATAATTGTTATTTTAGATACCATTGTTATATGATATAATTATAAAATATCATAGATAATTGTTACAAATATGTTATACTCAGACTTAATTATTATCATTTATTTAGGATTTTCAACAATCTCATTATCAGCAGATTTTCTTTTGTTCCCCATATTTTTGCTACCACACAAGATTTACAATCTCTGAACAAATTTGTTTGGGTTTTAAATAATATCGTATACAACCTTTATTTTTGCTAATTCACATAAGTTTTGCAATTGTTTAAAATTTTTTAAGGAATTGTGAACTTTAATTCTTTTTATTATTCTATCTTTTCGTTATCAGATCAGTAAAATGATAATTAACATTCTTTCTTAAAACTCATTTACCATCATTATTATATACTTCCAATTATAAATCAGAAAGTTTATTAGAACCAATATACAAGTTACCAAAATATAAATTATTGTCCAACTTTTAAGATTATATATATATATATATATATATATATATATAGAGAGAGAGAGAGAGAGAGAGAGAGAGAGAGAGAGAGAGAGAGAGAGATTATCGTATTTCATAGAGTATAATCACTTGAAAAAAGTAGATATTGTTTTAGATTTAAATGAAAACAGAACACTTTCATAAATTGAATATAGTTTCTTTCTATCCTCGAAATAATTTGCAAGGCAAGAAGTTTGCAATCAGAGGGGAATAAAATAGTTAACATAAGAACAAAATAGATAAGTTTCAAGACACCAATAGAAAGACTAATATAACCATGAACGCATTTCCAAGGTTTGAAAATCAAACTTGTGCTATTATGCTTTTATTAAAAACTTATTTTAAAAAAATATTTAATTCGGACATTCAGACTTTCATTCAATCACAATTTATTTATTTATATATTTATTTATGTATTTATTTATTTACATAAGTGTTGTACATGAAATACATTTTAGTTAAATATATTGCTAATGATAATACAAAATTAATGTATTACGTACATTAATTGCTGTTTCTACAGATACAAAACAGGCGATACATAGTATACACTCTGCAACCAATTTTCTGAGGAAAGATTTCAGGAGATTTTCAATGATCTGATAAATTTCATTTTAAACGAGAGAGAAAGAGAGATGTATGTATGTATGTATGTATGTATGTATGTATGTACTTAATTATTTAACCCACGGTTTAAGTAATACACCGAAAACTAATAGAATGCTAGAGAAAGGACATTAAACCCTGCAAGCAAGTTTCTATCTGGTAATGGTGATGTTAATGTGACGATTTGGGATATTTAAGGAAGGCATTTACTGTCCGTTATCAACTTTTTCCTTTGGCATCTTTGGGCACATCAATTCATTTCCTCCGGTAAAATTCAGGTATGTCGTCTTCACCTGTTTTGTACTCCTGCAAACTGCTCTATATTTTTCTCAAATACTAAGAGCGACCAAGGAAATAAAACAACATTAGTTCCATATTAGGCAGATTTCGTTTCAACATACACTTTCCAAATATTATTGATGAAACTATCTCTCCTGAAGTTTATCAACTCCATAATAACATTACAAGATATCATTTTAGGGTTGTTTCAATGTCCATGAATTTCTTAAGAAACTGATAAATGATTTTACACTGATTGCACTTGTTTTATATTAGTAACAAACTGTTACATTTGTAATAACATGATTGAACAATTTACATAACTTTGATACATGCAGGTACATCATTCCCTTCTTCAGAAGCTCTGCTCAATGAATGAATGATTGAATGAACGATAAAACAAAATATTTAACATACTGGAACAAGCTTGTCTAACATGTTCTGTGTCCCGTGTAAATGGCGAAATTTCCGATAATTGCTTTAATAAGGCACGATGTTATAATGCATTAATTTTCCTAGTTTATTGACTCTGAGTTGGTATGCCTCAGTGAGCCCTAGAGAAAGGCACTTAGCTGCCATTTCCGTGGCATGGTATTGCCAGTAATGTCTTGGAAGTACCGTTAAAGACCAACCAACCAAATGAGTTGATATTCTGAAAGATTTCAGTCCATGCAAGTGTCAGCCATGCATTGGACACTCACATACAATCTCAATGTAACTACTGACCACTCCAACGGATTGCTTAGCAGCAGTTCTCCCCTGATTTAACCATCCTCCGAAATTCCTAAAAGCAAAAATACAGAAATAACATGTTTAAATAACGCATCCATCTTCTGTTCATTAAAGTGGTAAATTGCATAAATCGCAAGCTTAGGGAACCAAATGTACTTTGCAAAGAAGTTCGTGGTAAATATTTCAAAGTCAATGGATAAGTCAGTCACATGACTGACACTCAACAAGGTATCAAAAATATCAGCCACATATTAAACACTTGGGGAGGGGGGGGGCACATACATCACACCTAATACGTTACTGATATTTCCGATACATTGTCTCGGGTATTCTTGTAACTAATAACTTAAAACGGTTTCACACGATGCGTGGTAAACAATATATACAATGTTTTTTGTATCAGACATTTAAAATGCACAAAATCTGTAGTCGCCGTACCACGTTTTTGACATGTGAGGGTTTGTTGCCTATTGCTAATGATTTAAAATGTAGTTTCTGTTTTCCATCTGGTTTTTTAATTAGCACAAATTCACATTTTGTGCATCAACTGCTTTCTTTCCATATCTGTCAGATTGTATAAAGTCGTTATCTTTCAAACACTCGTGTATTGTGCTTCATCCGAATGCAACAGTGGTTTCGTCTCCCAAGGACAGGTGTACCTTTGGTACATAATTTATTTAGTGCAAGTCATTTTCCTATTCATCTTCTAATTGTCTGTTATGAGCAAGTGTGTGCAACCTATCCAATAAGGTCATTTAAGTGCAGGCAAATTAGCTATTTTTACCTTTGTTTCAAAGTCTTCATTTCAGAGATACTACGTCATTTTAATTTAATAACATTATTGCAAAATATATTTAACTTCAAATACAAATTACAAATTAATATATTTAACTTTTGTCATAATGTTGTACAAAATGCACACTTCAGTGTCTAAAGCTCATGCTCCATGGGGTAGTTATGTAGGAATTTCACCAGATAACCGCACCAGGTGGAGATTGTGTCACGTTTGTTGTACGTTAGCCGTGCATGTGTTTGATCTATTTATTTATTAGCATGTCTTGTCTTAAGCGCAATCGGAGCTAACTTGCCGATCGCAGTGTTTATATTTCATCTGCATTTTTAGTGGCAGACTTTAGACACTGAGGTGTTTCTCAATTATATATAATTTGTTTTTCTCCTCGAGCAAGATTCTATCCGTTGACTTCTCGATTTGAAACACAACGCTTTTACCGTTCGCGCTACAGAACTTGCTTAATAACACCGCAGATCACCCTATAGACTAAGATACTAATAGACAATATTTAGTGTTGTACTGTGCACAGGCTGCGCCGTTGTCTGTCTGTCTGTCTGTGTTGTTTCATTTCTGCGTTTTAAAAGTTCTTATTGTTAGTTAAACGATATCAAGTTTGTGATATAGTGTTATAATGCAGTGCTGGAATTATTGCCTCATTGTGAAGATTTTGTTTTCAGTAATTGTGCGTGGGCACATTCTATGCAAAAAAAAAAAAAAAAGCACAGTCGTAATAAATCACTGTTTGTCCTTGCGCTATACATTTTAAGATTAATAACATACTTAGATTTCGTATTATTGAAAGATGAAAAAAAATACATAGCTCATATGTCCAGTATCTGATTTTTTGTTCGATCGGCTTGCCGTATATATTAGTCTCTTTACGCTTCACTCAAAATTAGCATGTTGTCCAGGTCCTCAAGGGTAACTGAATTTTATACAAATATGAGTCGCCCTTAAATGTCCTCGTATCTAGCAATGGCTATGAATAAGAAACCAGACTGCGATCATGTTCTTTTAATTCTGGATTACTAATTGGAGGAGGGAATATTTAGCTTGGACTGGGACTTGACGTCCTGGTAAAGGTAAGAAATGCAATAGTAGCATGTAAGTATTGCATAATTAGAATTAGTTTTACTCCCCCCATAAAACTACGTTTTGAGTACCTTGCTAGTGAAGCAAGGCTTCATTGTTATCCCTGTCTTAGTAACCCGTCTTAGGGTAAGTATTACCCACACAATATCTTATATTTCCTTTCTGCATTCAGTATGCCTCGAGGTGCGGATGAATGCAGTCATAAAAAGGCTGTTTGACCCCCCCCCCTTCCTGCTTAGCATGCACTGCATATGTACGTGCAGATGGTTTTCCCTTTTGTTGCCTTTCGCCTGATGAGTTGTGGGACTTTGCGGAAAGTCAGCATGCTTATAGGGCCAAAAAGAAGGGACCCGCTTCATCCACTTCATCATTGGAAGACCCGTCCATTCCCATAAGGGGTCAATGGCATTTCCCAATTTAGGGAAGTAACCAACTCCTGTAAGGCGGTGATCAGTGGCTCTTTCCGTGGTGTGGAAATCGCCTGCTCCCACAAGGGTAGGATTACTGACAGGTGGAAGGAAGTTGTCAGCTCCTACTAGAGAGGGATCATCTGCACTTCCTGATGAATGAAAATCGCCATCACCCAGCAGCAAATCTAGATTCAAGGGAAGTGTAGTCTTCTCACTCGATGAGACTAATTTTTGAATTGACAGGATCTTGTTCGTCAGAATAGAGTTACCCAAACAGAGACTCCCAATTTGGTCTACATCATGTGACCGGTCATTGGTTGGTGACCAGTCACTGTGTAGTGTCAAGTGTCTGTCATTGGTCACCGAGCACCAGTCACTGGGTAAGGCGATTGGTACCAATCTATCAGTTTCTGTCTCTGGTCACTGAGTGCCAGACACTGGGCACTGGGTTTGGGGCCTGCACTGGGGTTTACCACAAATTTAAGGGAAAGGGGAAAGGGATTGGGTCCTTGCCCTCTCCCTCCCACTCCAAACCCCCCGTTTTCCTATGTTACCATTCAATATTTATGGTGAACAGACTCCAAGTTTTAATTACCTATCTAAGAGAAGGGATTGGGTCCCATTCAACCGCTATATGGCTAGGGGACTCCCACCACCATGTGCGAGTTGGCCATGTCTTCCTTTCCTCACATGACACCATTGATGCCTTTGAGAATGTAACCTTATTTGAGGTCAACCACTTCTAACAATGTTACAATATGCCATCAATGTTGAATTCCCGTTTCAGGCTATATCGTCGGCCACATGTTAAATTCCCATTTGTGGCTATAATCATTCCCGTATTGAGGTCAACCACTTCTAACAATGTTACCATTTACCTCAATTTTAATTTCTCGTAGAGCCCTCAAGCGTCGGCCAATGTTAAACATGTAGACAATTTTAGCACAGAATTTCCCGTAGAGCCCTCAATCGTCGGCATATGTGAACCTACGGCGTAATGTTAAGCCCCATAGAGTCCTCAATAGCCGCTTATTACTACTCACTAAGATGGACAAAATGCTTTAATTTGAGTACGTTTTGACCTGAGTTTTTTATTTGAGTACATTTCGGTTTAGGTACGTTTTGACCTGCTTCCATACAGACGCTAGGCATTCCACTCCCCACCCCCAGAAAGTTCAAGGCTTTCCTAATGTAAATTTTCAGCACCCGAGAAGAATGACAAGAAGGTCATACAACCCTCTGTAGGGGTGACCTCAAAGAATCATGTGCTAATGTCACTTGTGTCGTAATTTGTAATCATACTTTGTTTCTGTAATAAATGATATATTCTTAAAGTAAAAAAGAAATTTATATATAAAAAAAACGCCATAAAACAAAACAAAACAAAACAACAAAAACAACAACAACAAACCCCACAAAAAACAATAAAATTGTTAAAGATAAATTAAAGAAATAGTTATTGACCAGAAATCAGCTCGACAGTTGGAGTGTGCTCTCCCCTGCAGAGAAAAACCATTTGACAACAGTTTTAACATTAGGAGGGCCTTGAGGCTTTCATGGTGTGTTGAATGCATACTATTGCGTTAACGGGGGAAACATGGTATGGAATTATTATAGCGTGTTGGAAAGAAACTCTCTTTGTCCACTGGTGAAGCCATTTGCATTAATACATTTTTAGATGCAGCACTAGGTACAATTCACGATGCCATCTGCAGCCAACTATAATGTGACATATATTTCATCCTTGAAGTGAAGCTTATATAGAGGTGAGTTTTACTTCAACAGCTTGTTATTTCTCTATCTAGCAGTTGCAGCAAGTTATTGGTCAAAATTTAAAAGCAGATATTAAGAATATTGCACATTAATGTTTATGATGTTAATCATTATGAAACTTGGAAATTGATTTAGAGCCATAACGTACTCTTTGTACTGCTGAATCATGTTTTTGATCATGTAAATGTTCTTCCTAAAAATAATAATTATGGCAAAGATTTAATATAGATTTCCTGGGTGTGTCTGTCGTTAAGTGTTTATTCCTTTTTTTTTCTTCTTCTTCTTCTTTAGAATATGACTTTTTAAAATAAACAAACTTCATCAACAAACATGAATATACCTTTTTTTAAAAAAAATGTGAAATACACTTGTACCTGAAACTCACCATCTTGCATGCTAAAACAGAGTTTAAGTTAGCCTCAGGACAAACATTACCTCACCTCTATCTAGTTTC
Organism: Margaritifera margaritifera; assembly: GCA_029931535.1. Classification (NCBI taxonomy): domain Eukaryota; kingdom Metazoa; phylum Mollusca; class Bivalvia; order Unionida; family Margaritiferidae; genus Margaritifera; species Margaritifera margaritifera. The sequence goes on along the minus strand of JAQPZY010001423.1, from coordinate 338,982 downwards.
TTGAACTTTGTTTAAAGTGTCACACGAAGACCTGGTATAAGAGCATGCTCAATCGGCAGAAAAATATCAGGCCAATAAGAATTTACTTTTAACCAGCCAAAATTGTTCGAATTCAAAAGGACACATAGAGGCTACATCATTCTTACTGTAAGTTCATTTTTAGGTTCTCTTGGTTGCAGACCAGACGAACTTATGGGATGGCCTGCTGTCCATCGTTTGACATCCGTCTTACGACGTTCGTCTGTTACCATAGACTTGTTATCGCTACTACTCCTAAACTACTTGGAGGATTGCCATTATACTTTACACACACATTCATCCCAAGGTTAAGTTCGTCCTAAATTAAAATGGTGCTGCTCAGACATCCAATATGGCAATATAGCAGCCCTCATGAAAACCTTGTTATAGCTACTCCTCCTGAATGGATGGTCATATCAACATGGAGGTTTCACTAAAAGACTTCTTATATGTCTAGTATGTCCTAAATGAAAATGGTGTCCATCTGACTTCCAGTATGGTCACCACTACAGACGTCGTGAAAATCTTGTTATCGCTTTTCCTCCTGAACAGAAAGTGACATCGACATGGAGTTTTCAAGATAAGACTTCTTTTTATGTCTAGTTGGTCCTAAATGAAAAAGGTTCCACTCAGACATCCAATACGGCTGCTACAGTGGCCATGTTGAAAATTTTGCAATTGTTGCTCCCCCTAAATGGATGGTCATATCAGCGTGGGGTTTTCAGTAAAATACTTTGTATGGTTCTACTTGGTCCTAAATAAAAATGGCGCCGATCTGACATCCAATATGGCTGACATCTTGAAAATCTTGTTTTATCTACACCTCCTCGGTGAAAAGTCATAATGGCACGGGAGTTTCACCAGAAGACTTCTTATGATGTCTAGGTGGTCCTAAATGAAAATGGTACCAATTTGGCATCCAATTTGGCCAGCATAGGATTCATCTTGAAACGGAAAGTCACATCAGCATGGAGTTTGCATTACAAGACGAATTATGATATCTAGTTGGTCCTGAATGAAAATGGTACCCATCTGACCTCAAACATTGCTGCGACAATGAACATATTGAAAATCTTGTCACAAATTCTTCTGAATGGATGGTCATATCAATATGGGGTTTTCACTAAAAGTCCTCTAATGGTGCGTAATTTGTACTCATTGAAAATGGTGCTGATCTTAGATCCAGTATGGCTGCCACAGTGGCTGATTTGAAAATCTTATCGTTTGTGAATATCAGAGAAGGTTTAAACACTCGACAAGTAAAAAAGGAAAATTCCTGTTAATTCTTTTCGGACAGTAAAGGGCCAGTTTCTTTGAGGGACTATTGTTATTTGTGGGGCACCAATTTGGCGGATAACAAAGTTGCTGCAAACCACAAATTTAAATAATCAACATAAAATACCTTTGCCTTCAGGAACATTTTCTGTCATATCCACAAATGCAAGTACCAACAAATTTGAAATAGATGCCTATGAAAAGAACTTAATTCACATTAATTTCGTGATGTCATCATGTATTAAAAAGATTTAACATTTATTAAAAAATTTGGTACATGTTCTTTTATTTTGAATTGAGTCTTCCCAAAGTAATCTTTAAAATAAGTGGAATTTCAAATGAATGAATATATCATTGGTATCATTATACTAAAAATAAATTCTTCTCTTCAGGAAATTGACAAAAATCATTCTCTTATAAGTGGAGTACAACTGCAGACAACATAGACCATAATGTGCCGGGAGATCAGGGTTTTCACCAGAAGACTTCTTTAGGTGTTAAGTTGGTCTTAAATACAAATTGTGCCGATCTGATATCCAACATGGCTTCCACAGTGGCTATCGTGAAAATCTCATGGCTACTCTGCCTAGATGGAAAGGCATATCAACATTTGGTTTTCAACAGAAGACTTCTTATGATGTCTAGTTGGTACTAAATGACTACGGTGACAATCTGAAATCCAGTATGGCCATCATGGCTACCATCTTGAAAATATTGTTATTGCTACTCCTAAATGGAAAGTCATATTGACATGGGGTTTTGACCAGAAGACCAATTATGATATCTAGTTGGTCCTGAATAAAAATAGTGCCCATCTGACCTCAAATATAGCTGCCACAATAAACATATTAAAAGTCTTGTCACTAATTCACCTGAATGGATAGTCATATCAACATGGGGTTTTCACCAAAATCTTCTAATGATGTCTAGTTTGGTTTATATGAAAATGGTGACGATCTTACATCTAGTATAGCTGACACAGTTGCAAATTTGAAAATCCTGTCGCTCAAGAATATCAGAGATGGTTTCAATACTCAGCAGTTAGAAAGAAGAAGCTGTCTTGAATTACTGGAAATTATTTTCGGACATTAGAGAGTCAGTCCCTTCGAGGGACTCTTGTTGATTCATTACCATGAAACTAAATATTATACCTATCACTTTAGGACGTGCATATCACATGATCACTTTGCTCTTACAATTATTATTAGAGTTATTGACTTTTTTGTCTTGTAACAGTGTAAAACATATCGGGGTAATCTCATTAGCGCAACTGGACCTGTTGTTTTTAATGGATTGCCATGAAATTTGGTCAATAATATGGTCATCAATTCTAGATGTGCATATCGACAAATCACTTTTGTTGTCACAATTTCTGGTTAGAATTATTGTTTTTGTTTTAGTCTTGTAGCCTAATGCCTAATGCATTGTATGACGCAGAATCGTTAGTGCACCTAGTATCAAGAAGACGGAGGTGATGCACCAACATGCAGCAGGGAAGCCATACGTAGAGTCTACCGTCACAGTGAATAGCGAAACATTCCAGGTAGTGGACAAGTTTACCTATCTCGGAAGTACACTGTCACCTGCAGTCCACAATGATGACGAAACCAATGCCGGGATTGCTAAAGCAAGTGGATCCTTCAACAAACTACGCGTAAATGTGTGGGAGCGCAGAGGCATCAGTCTGCAGACAAAACTGAAGGTCTACAAAGCCATTGTGCTGCTGACCTTGCAGTATTCATGTGAAACCTGAACAGTGTATAGACGCCATGCAAAGAAGCTGAACCATTTTCACATGAGCTGTCTGTGGAAACTGATAAGATGGCAGGTTCTCACACAGTCAGTCATTCCAAGCATCCACGTTCTGCTGATGAAATTACAGCTCAGGTGGGCAAGCACTGTCACCAGGATGTCAGACAAGCGACTACCAAAGAAGATCTTCTACTGCCAGCTTAAGGAGGGAACGCGATCAAGGGAACGTCAGAGGAAACGCTTAAAAGGCACCCTCAAGCCGTACCTGAAACACTTCAGCATTGATCCCGAATATTGGGAAGATATCGGAAAGGTTCGTCCCACCTGGCGCAGTGTCATCCATACTGGAGCTACAGACTGTGAACTGAGGAGAATTGCAGAGGCAGGCAAGAAGCATGAGCAGGGTAAATCTTGGAACTGCAGCACAACCTCTGTTGATCAAGCAACCCTAAGCAGCATCTCCTGTCTAGTAAGCCACAGACAGTTAAGAGCACAAATTGGCCTGATCAGCCACCCACGTGCTCATAGAAACCAAACCAGTTAGTGATGTCAGGACGGTCAACAAAATAGCGCACCAAGTCCCCAGAGTTTATTATGGATTGCCTTAAGATACACATATCAAGAAACTTTCCTTCCGCAATTTGTTGGAGTTGTTGCCGTTTTTTTGTCTTATAGCCTAATGCAGTATACGACACAATCTTATTAGCGCAACTAGTCCTGTAGTTTTTAGCTCACCTGGCTGTAAGTTCAAGTGAACTTATGATATGGTTCTGCATCTGTTATGTATCATCTGTCTGCCAACTAGTGCTTGTTACCTTTCAGGGTTCCATGTTTGTGATCGAATTTTGATCAGACTCTGAATATATGCTTATATCATCAATATCTCAGAAGAGTTCAATAATGAACAAGATCCATGCATATTAATGAATTGATCTTGCAGCTGATTGCCATAGCTTTTTACCACGCAGGAAGCCATATTTCTGATCCTATTTTGATCAAACTCAGAATATATGCTTATATCATCAAGATCTCAGATGAGTTCAGTAATGAGCACTACCCATGTATGTTAATGAAGTGATCTTGCAGCTGATTGGCTGAGCTTGTTAACACTCTGGAGATTGCATTTCTGATCCGATTTTGATCAAACTTGGAATATGTGCTTATATCATTAAGTACTTGGACAAGTTCGATAACGAGCGAGATCTATGCATACTAATGAGATGATATTGCATCTGATTGGTTGAGTTTGTTACCACGCTGAAAACCATATTTCTGATCCAGTTTTGATCAAACTTGAAATGTGGGTGTATATCATTAAGATCTTGGATGGGTTCGATAAAGAGTGAGATATACTAGTATGCATATCAGTGAGGTAATATTGCATCTCATTGGCCGACCTTGTTAACACTGGATGCCATATTTCTAATCCGATTTTTGATGAAACGTGGAAGATATGCTTATATCATCAAGACAGATGCAGTAATGAGTGAGATGCGCTTATATTAGTGATCTTGCATCTGATTGGCTGAGCTTGTTGCCACTCTGAACACACTATTTATGATCGAATATTTATCAAACTTCAAATATGGGCTTATATCGTCAAGATCTTGGATTTGTTCAATAATGAGCAAAAGGTGTTTTGCATCTGATATATTGAGCTTTTCAACACTTTAGCAACTCTATTTCTTATCATATTTTTGTATCAAACTCGGTAAATTGGGATATATCAAAATATATGCGTTTTATTATGAGGCCGATCTACGCATATTTATGAGTGATGATGAATATAATTGACTGATCTTCTTGACACTTGAGAGACGGTATTTCTGCCTCAGTCTCTGTGTGCAAACATTATATGTATAATAGGGTTGCATGAAAGGGGGTGTCCCCTCTCCGGTTTCATTTTCAAAGTAATAGGCATTTGCAGTAATAGAAACTCTACAATAAATATTTCAGACACTCACTGCCTCATAAAACTAAATTGTTTTCCATTTTAAGACATGTTTTAAGCATATTTAAAACTGTCATTAAATTTGTTGTTTCATGCAAAATTTATTGTCACTTTTCAGTTAAAATCTGTTTTTCTTTGTGATAATGAAAAGTGGGGTGACCCTCTGGTCTTATCGGAGAAATACTGTAATTTTTTGGCAACAATGGCAAAATTTTAAACATTTTTAAAGTCGTATATCATTGACAGGTTCATGAAATTTTGGTCCTGCTGTAAAATGACTAAATTTGATCAATCAAATACGGCAATACGATTAATAAAAATTATAGAATTGCTTATATTCAGTCATTTAATACCTGAATGCTAAGATTCTAAAACATTATTTCAGGTCTCACTTAACTAAATTAGTGTGCAGATATTATTGATAGCTTCACTGTTTTAAAGTATGGCTTATGACCGTATTTTACTGAATTAAGTGACATCATGGGATATCAATGATGCTTTCGCTGCTTTAAAATCAGGGTTGTGACTTCAAGGTTGAATGTTAAAAAGACGGATTGTTGAAACAGGAAAACCGTTGTTTAGGCTACAAAGCCTAAGTGTAAATTATCGTTCATTTTTGTGTTAAATGAATAAATGTACATAATTAAATACTATATAGCATTTTTTATGACCCAATATGTTATTGGTAAGGACATACACTGTTAACCTTGTCTGTCCATCCGTCCGCCAGTCAAACCTTGGTTAACGTTTGCATTGAGGTAATTTCAGGCACCGTGGTGGAGCATATGTATTCTATGAATAGATTTCTGTTTTTGTTATGTTTGCGATCTGTCAGTCTTCAGCTAAAATTAAATATCCAAAAAAATTCAGTAAAAAATTACATTATAAAATATTTTTAAAAAATAAAATTAATATCAAGTGCACATCAGCGTGAAATGATAACATCACGAAAAAGTTGCATGATTGAAATCGCAAATGTTTGTCTTCATGATAATTACCCAGTGCAGGCTAATATATACAATTATTATTTTCATTTGGATTCCGTTAAACCTCAGGTTAAAGATCAAGTTTGAATTTATCATATACATGTCTTCATTTGTCTAGTAGCTCATTCAGACTAGATTTATGATGCTCCAGCATTTCCAATTCTTTGGAAAACGGGGAATTAAAAAAAATTGTAACAGAACATAAAACGGGTTGCTAGTTTATATCCATACGGTTGTTAATCATTTGAGCTGGTAAAATTTCTGTAAGGTATTTAATCCTGAAGTTGATAATGTAGTGTTGTTGACCGAAAAAAATATCACATGCAAATGCAGCAATAAAGCTATGATAAAAAAAAAAAGAACGAAAGAAAAATATAGGAAATATAAATTATAAACTACATCTTCGCATACTTCTTGAAGCCAGTGCCTTTGAATCTTTATTACAAAGAAAGGGTTTTTTGTTTGGACCGTCCAGGGGGTATATATATATATATATATATATATATATATATATATATATATATATATATATATATATATATATATATATATATATATATATATATATATATATATATATATATATACATTGTAAGGTGAAAAATTTCTCACGATTAGATTGGGCGGGGGGGGGGGAGGGGAGGGGCAGAAGGTCATTGGTCAAGCTCACTGCATGACTAAAAGAAAAAAAGTGGTTTCTACACAAACTTTTCAGTTATTGACTATGCACCTTCTTCAATAGTCTTTGGATGACTTGCACACTGGGTAAGAAAGGGACCTATTGACTAAAGGTCAAGGTCAAGGTCAATTTGAAAGAAAAATGGTTTTTGCATAATAACTTTTGCTTCTTGACCACATACCAAAACCAAAGTTTATTGCGGCTTGCACTTAAGTTATGGAAGAGGCATGTTGATTTGGGGGTTAAAAGGTAAAATGTCAAGGTGACTTGCTTATATAAAAATGGATTTTGCACAATAAAATTTGTTCCAGAGTACGTTCGTTGGCTTTGTGGATGGCTTTCACTTAAAAGTCAGATGTTACGGTCATGGTAAGTCTAATAATAATAATAATAATAATAATAATAATGCTTTCTGCACAGTTACTTTAGTTTAAGACCAAATACCTTGACCAAAGGTCCATGTCATTGAGACCGATTGGTCAATAATCTCCAGAGTTAATCATGACCACCTAGTGCCAACATATATGATTATTAAACATGGGGCGGGTGCATAATGTGCCGTTCACAGTGCTCTTGTATAAACAATATGATGAACAAATTTATACCGAGTCTTAAAGAAGAAAAGAAAACACAAGCAAACAGAAATCAACAGCTATCAGGTTTGTACTGGTTACCATGAAAAGACAAGGCTGGAATGAATTAATGGACATGGGCATAAAATCTGTAAAATAACAAAATACATTTGCATGCTTGTTTGTTCTGGCATTTCATTGTTGAATGAATTGTTGGAATTTTGAGTTTGATATTACTGCGACATTCAGAGTGTCGTCTGCTACTTCCTTCAAAATCTCTGTCTCATTTCTCGCAGCTTCTGCCTCTTCCACGCAGCACATTTGTTACTTCTTTGTATTCACATTACCCACGGAATCTCGTCAAATAAGTTATGATGGAACAGCATGTATTCCATAAATACGGCTATATTTATACATTATAGTGTTTGTACTGTAGGATATTGTGGGGAAGACTGAAGTACGATCGGGTGCGATTGTACGTCCTATGTATATCGGGAGAGACCATAATATCCAACAGTGGAGACACTAATTTATTTATTATATAGCCCATTTGTTAGATAATAAATTTTATTTAAGTTGCTTTACACAAACGTAAAGCAATTGCAAATATGTTTGAAGAAAAATCTTTTTTCGGTTATTTATGTCAGATACATTGATCTCAGTGTCTCTATTTTTATGATGGAATGCCGCATACATACACGTGACGTGATTTTATGTACTGTTGCATCATGATAGACATGGTGTGATGTCGGGTAGTGTAGCAACAAATTTATTGGGTCCCAACTTTTACATATACAGTGTATTTATACAGGTGGTATTTCAAAGATATAGTGTACATACTATACATATATTTTATTTAAACCACAGACAAATACACACAGATACATTTCCAACAGAGTTAAGAGTGACTGCAAGAAGCGGTTTTTTGATAGAGGGATTTAACTCGTGACATTCCTGCCGAGTGTGTCTGCTACAAAATGTTGTTCTGTAGCTATTGCAGTACAATCTTGTTGGAAGTAGTTACGCTGCTTCTTTTTCTGAGCTATTTTCATTCATATTGATTAAATCAATAAAAGAGAAGCTTATGAATTAAACTTGAAAGCTGGTGTATGTAAAGAAAATATAGCTCTTCAAACAGTGCAAAGCTAGCGTCCCAAACATTCTATCACCGGCGAGTATAACAAGTTGCAATAGGACAAGCAAAGTAACAAAGAAGCGTTAGGTCGTAATTAAAACATTGCAGTTCCTCCAATGTATTATTATGCATTACTTGCCATTGCAACTGACTATATGACAATCTCTCTCTCTCTCTCTCTCTCTCTCTCTGCTGGTCGGTTTGACTGTCAGTTTTACCATCATAGGTCAAGAGAATAGGCCAAGAGAGAGAAAAAGACTTCTAGATCCAGTAAGGTAAAAATAATAGGCTGACTGACCAACCAAGAGAGAGAGAGAGACAGAGGCCATCAGTCATTTGAATATTTAAAAACTGGTCTGATTTAGACCCACGTTAAAGGTTGAGAAACAAAAACAGAAGAAAAAATGAAATAAATTACAGCAGGTGAGTGCCACCTAGTCAAGGAACTTACAGTACGGCCGTCTCGTCTCGACAAACTTTGCAATTTTGTATCACAGATATCCTGTAACACTATAGAGAAATCCACTGGAAAGTGTACATTAAAAGGACTGTGGTTCTACCAAGTTCTTGTAAGGTTTGTTTTCATCCAGCTCAAATTCTCTCTGTCTGTCTGTCTCTCTCTGGGAATGCAGAGGGATGTTTTTTGTGGATGAAATTGTTTAGCATGTTGTATTCATTTTGAAAATATAGATTAAACGGGGAATATGAATATTTGTTATATTAATTTATCGGTATCGTGTAACACTAGAAAAATCCCATGGAACGTGTACACATACCATTATAAGGACTCAAGTTCTTGTAGCTTACTTTGTGTAAGTTGAAGTTCAAGGTTTTCATCCAGTTTTAATTTTTTTCTCTCTCACTCCACAGATTTCAACTTATTTTTGACCATAATGGCATGAGAGAGAGAGAGAGAGAGAGAGAACAGGGAGTGCAAACGGTGATGAAATTGTGTAACATGTTTAATTCATTCAGAAAAAGGGGATTATGAATATTTTTTTCTCGTTATTTTATTTTATTCATGATAAATAAGTGGAAATTCATCACTGATATTCATAGTATAGAATCAATAGTCTACTGTTAAAACCATAATTATATGCGTATTCATATGCCATGGGTGAATCACAATTTAAATATAATAACAGTATTGGTATATCAAACTGTTTTATACTAGCACTTCATACACATACACACACACATAATATATATATATATATGTGTGTGTGTGTGTGTGTGTGTGGATAGGTGACATAAATTGTAGCTATGACGTCATTCTGCGACTTACCCTCTCATACTGTTTTAAATAGATGTCATGAGAATCTTTTACTCTCAATGTTCTGATTAGTTTCCGAAATGTTAATTTTTAAATATCAGAATTTTTAAAAATGGAAGAATATGATGGTAAAATTGAAGAAGACAAAAATAAAGAAGAAAGCGCAGTTAATGATCAGTTCTGATGTCCTTATGAAGATAAGATATGGAGATAAGAATAAATTAGGACCAAGAAAAACATGACTATTCTCCTTTACCTTTTGCATGATCTGTGAATGTTGACAATGTCATTACTGGGGAAAGAAAGAAAGGGAAGTTTGTGTAATAGTTATGTATTGCACTTGCATCGTTTGACACTTAAAGCTTCAAGATTCGAATTAGGTGGTATGCCTAGTTTTGCTAGTTTCCTTCGTTTTCTTTCTTTTTTATTCATATTAAGCTTTGATGAACTGGGAGGAGTGGATAGTTTGCTTTTAGATGGGATAATTGATAACTTGGTAGGAGGGGAAAGTTTGCTATGAGATGGAATAATTGATGACTTTGGAGGAGGGAATAGTTTGCTATGTGATGGGATGTGAGATGATATAATTGAGGGAGGAGGGAACAGTTTGCTATGAGATGGGATAGCTGATGATTTGAGCAGGGTTGCAGACTGCATCAGTGAGGCTAGACGGCTGTCGACCTCCTAGTTTTACGACACCAGGTGGAGGGTATTCTGTAGGTGGTGCAGTAGGTAGCACATTGATCTTATCTACACCCCTTGAACCGCAGTTGCGGATTTTATTCTCTTTCTTTTTGAAGACAAGGATTGGTCAGTCTTCGCCATTAAGGCACAAGTTCCCTATGGAATCAACCTTAGGGCAGACCCTTAAGTTTCAAAACTAATCAGGTACTTTGAGCTTCGAAAATCTCTCTCTCTCTCTCATTAATACCTAGGTGGAACCTTTCTTGTGATCTTTGGTTGTTATCTAAACGATCTTATGAACCTCTGAGTGAGGTTTTCTTCGAGAACCTTAACCATAATGATGGTCTTCCTTTTTCCTCTAGCCTCACCTAGGAGAAGGGGTGAAATTCAGCTATGTTCGGTAGCTCCTGAACCAACTGAAATCCCATGTCTCAATCGTATCTGTGCTAGTGATGATCAGGATAGTTTCTTCTGTGGTTAGAGCCTTAAATATTTTATTGGACTAAATTAGAAGGGAAAAGGAATGGTCGGAAACGTCTCTTTCTCCCTCTCTGAGATACCGCTGATATTTCGGCAGCCACCAATACTATATGGATTATCCTGACTTCCGAATGCGTTATCAATCTCTAAATGAGAGAGATCTTTTCTTCATGAGTATCAAACCCCATGCGCTTAGGGATTTTGCCGCATCTTGGGCCTTTCTTAATCATTCCTCTCTGGATAATATCATGCAAGTCGTCTGCTGGCAATCTCACCCTACTTTCTCTTCGTTCAATATTGCACCAGAGCGGAGGCATTTACACGTTAGGCACAATTGTGTCATTCCAGCAAGCTGTCAAAATGCGATCTTATAGTCTGCATAGAGCATCCTACTGGAAAGAGACTTTGTATTCATTTTAGCTCATAGGGCGATCAGCCTCCCTCTGAGCTGGAAAAGTCAGCAATATAATAATAACAACAGGTATTATATTACTGCAATTAAAAGTGTGTGTGTGTGGGGGGGATGTAAACCTAATTTTAATTATGTAATACTTGCCTGTTACTATTACTTATTCCCACCTCCCTCCCCACATTGATGCTCTTTAAATCCTGGTCCTTGTCAAAGAAGGATGATATTCCGAATGACGAAAGTAACTAAGGTATATGACTGGGACTATATTTATTTCTGTTCTAACGCCTCCAATTACTAATTGGGGGCTGGAATTCGTCGTGAACTGAAGGTAAGCGCCAGGAGAAGTGATAGTAAAGTAATAATAACAGCTAAGTATTACATAATTAAAATTAGTTTTCCCTCAGAAACTGCTTTACCTTATAAAAAAGATCTATGTAAATGACATTCATTCTCAAAGGCAGTCAGATATTGTTGATAACATACCAGAAGGATAATCATGGATACGAAACATATTGACTGGGGTACATATTTTCTCCAAATATGATTGGGCTGAAAAAGTGAAGTCGAAAAGAGGGAATAAAATATGGCGCATTTGGAGAAATATGTAAAGAGTGATAACTAGAAAAGATAAATTTTGATAAAGGAAAAAAATTTTAGAACTACAAGGTTAAAGGAGTTGTTTGAGAAAGTATCGAATAATTTTCTACCTCCACAGACAAAAAGCCTCTATTACAGAAGGGTTTAATAGAACTTGGAAACTAGAAATGTGCAAACACTTTACACAGAACGAAGCTAACCAATGGGTAGATATATTGACTAAAGTGATCGAATTTTACAATAACGAAGCTAACCAATGGGTAGATATATTGACTAAAGTGATCGAATTTTACAATAACGAAGCTAACCAATGTGTAGATATATTGACTAAAGTGATCGAATTTTACAATAATACCTATGACAAGACAATAGAATTGGCTCCATTTGAAGCTAGCAATCCAAAGAATAGGTCAAAAGTATAGACTAACTTGTTCGCTTATTTGACAACTAATACACATGGAAAGCCTAAATATAAAATGGGTCAGACGGATAGAATTTAAAAATATAAATCTCTGTGCGAAAGGGCACCTACCATATTGTATAGAGGACATTTTCAAACTAGGATGATATTAGGCACCGACCATTTAATTTTCGAGGGGAAGGGGGGGGGGGGAGAAGAGCTAGGATTTTTATTAGAAAACGAATCCCCACCCCACCCCCACCACCCCCCCCCCAAAAAAAAAAAACAGCTTGAAAAAAATATTAATTCACTCATTGGATTGTATCATTGTGTTGTATCAGGATATTCAAGACTATTGGAACTCATTCGGAACATTCTATATATTTGGACTTGTGATTTGGACATTTAGGATTATTTGGAGTTCTATTCACAATATTGTAAGTATATCTTGAATTTCACTTTGTATTATAGGGAAATAAACTACTTGTTGATATTACTTACATTGTCGGTTTCACTTTCTTTCTGTTACATATTTTTTAAGACCTAGAGTCGTAACACTCGTCACAAGTGCAATAAATACATACTCATAATGTAGCCGCTCATCAGAGGGCTGATAACAATCACCAAGTTTAGGTTGTCTCATTTTCTCTAAAGGACTATCAGCTTGAGTAGATGCGAATAGTGCAAATGTTTGATGAAAAGTATTCAACAACTGAGCAAACCATCCCTTGTTCTCTTAATCTTTCATTCAGTTAGTTGAATTTCTTTGCTGTTTTCGTTGAACTCTGCAGTTCTCCTGTGATATTTCGTGTATAATTCTCTGTTCATTTGTAATCAAACAATCGAAACAGATCATTACTTCCTATGCTTGTCCAGTATCTATTGGACCACCAATGATAACTGCTGCTGTTTCCATTTTGTGTTAACGCATTTTAATGATAACATATTTTAATACTGCTGCCGATTCTCATCAAACATGCTGAATGATCTTTTGAGGATCTTGCTTGGGCACAAATAATACAATATTTTCTCTTCCGGAAAATATGTACATGATTCTTTTATTCTGCAATGATTATCTTCTTTATCAAAATATCTTGTTTAAGCAACACTTTGACTGTTTACCTCTAATCCAATACAGAGGTCAATATCATGGAAAGATTAAATATTTAAGTTATACAATTGAGTATAAACTCGAATTCCTAATTTCAATCACATAATTGCCGAGATTTATTTATTGTGTGTAACTTGTATTTATTAAAACATAATGGAGTATAGCTAAATTCACAAGTAGCAGTGCAAGTGTGATTTCAGTTTTAAAGATATCGAAAACCCGTGTTTGTGTTCATCCTTTCAATAAATAGTAACTCGTTTTAACAAAAATTAAAATCTCATTTGGTACGTCTAACTGACCTTCCATATTAAGTAAAAAAGAAACTATTTTTCCAGCTGTTAGTTTGCTCATGTGATCAAAGTCCGTTTTCTACTGATCGATTTCCTTTTTCAAATGTCTAATTCTATAAAAATGCAATATTATTTCCATCTATTTCCGCATTCAATTCCAATTTTAAATATCTTTATTTTTCCTTCTATTTCGGTTTTAACTGCATCTGTTACCACTTAATACAAGCGTCATCTTTGTCATTTTAGTTTTTAAGGCATCTGTTTCCGTTATAAACTTTCGTTCAAACTGATTTAAATCTTTACTCATGCGTTTCATCCGTCAATACTATCTTGTACAATACCGATATTATTAACTAGATATCCATCAACATATTCTTTTATATCTGTTTTTGACCTCAGTAGTAAACTCATTAATAAGAGTTAATAAGGTTTGATCCTTAAATAGTTCTATATTCTCGTTTAAATAAGTGAGAGATACATTTTAAGTCTTTTTATATTTCTGATTATGCTTTCATTCACATTTATTATATTCTTGTTATCCTTTATTTATTTTTTCTTTTTTTCTTTTTTCGGATAAATCATTTTTCTATTCGTAACTGTGACAAAGTATAAGTATTAGCAGTTGTCCAATGTTCCAATCGTAATTACAACATTTTAAAATCATTAATTAACTTTTTAATCTCTTCATTTTCTTAATTTTTTTTTTTGGGGGGGGGGGTGGGGTTGGGGTGGGGGGGGGGTGTCTGGTTTTCATTGCATACATATCTCTTTAACTGTTCTGTTCATGTAAAGTATGTATTCTTCCAGAGATTTCTTTATTTTCTCCATGTCGCTCTATAATGCATCTGTTTATCCTTTATTCAGTAGGTTGTAATTACTGTTGAATGTTGGTATTTCCTCTGCACTTTCTCTTGTGGTTTGCAATGTTTTTGTAGAATTAGATAAAGTATTAAATTTATGTTTAAATGTTTAGCAAACAATACATGATTTTATAGGTTTCGCTATTTATAGAACAGTCCAGAAATGGAGTGTCTGGTACTACGGATTTGCATAAGCCGAGATTTCATCAAAGCATAACGAGTCATCAGCTGCATTTTGTTACACTGGACTATTTTTGTGCACTATTGTCAGTTTTTGCTCTATTATCCGACTCTATTCAACAAAGCGTAATTGGGGGTAATTTTGTAACACTTTACTAAATGCTCGTTCCTAAAAGTATTTTGTTATAAATTAGTAACGTAAAATGTGCACTAGTACTAAAGACGTGATTTATGCTGGCCCATGTCGCAAGGCCACAGATAAACGTATTGTCATTTATCAAAAACAAACACACTACCTCCAGCCCCCCCCCCCCACCACCACCACGAGACAAAAATAAAATAATAAGAACCCTGAATACAAGACCAGTTTGATTTTTTAATATTTCTTTTTCAAATCTCGGCACCATACCCTACAAGATAAACTTTATTTTAGACCGTGTACGTCCTGGCTCAGCTATAAAAAAAAAAATTATTTTTATTGTTCAAGAACCAACACCCAACCATCCACCCCCACGAAACTAAAATATTTTAAAAACCACCATAATCCCAAGGTCACTACAAAGGCCTTTTTATTTTTCAAACACAAACAGCCGTCTGTTTGCGTCTAAGCGCAGGCCACCATATTAAGTTTTAAAAAATAAACATAATACAAGAGGTTATAGCCTACATGAATTATTTAAGCTCTACCACTATCCCCGCGTCACGAGCGAAGCGAGCTAGACGGATCCCTACGCGTCACTCATTAAATCAGATACTCATAAGATTTTAACCCATAAACGAAAGTAAATTAATAACAGAGTATTTGCCACCCGCTTTGATGTTATAACTTATTGTGTAAAAAACTAAAATTATCAGTCCCTACCACGTTGGAGTCAAAGGTCGTGAAACAAACGTTGGCCACCGACCGCACGTCACTCTTTAATTTAAAATTCAGTACAATATTAAGATCTTAACCCATAAGCTAGAATCACTGAAGAACTTAGTTTTTATGTGAATTTACTCGTAGCCATGTTGCAACCACAACGTAACAACGTCGGGCGTTCGTCAACAGTTATTAAGTGTGTGTGCTCAGTCATTCGTAGGATTATGGCATAATCCGACAAAATAGAATATGGTTAATAAAACTGTTTTGCACAAGTACAGTTCTTATTGTAAAACATATCTACTTGTCTGTTTGCCTGGCTGTTTAGCGTTGTACTCATATACAGGGGCAATCAAATAGTATAAAACTGCATGAAACGAATACATAATATCTGACAATTCTTCTTGAGGAGATGATAATAGCCCAGGAAACAAAAATCTATTGATACTGCAGCATTAAAAAAATTTTACATCATTTTATTTTAGCCCTCTTAGGCATATAAAATGTTTCTTGCGTGCTTATAAGTTGTATTTTCTGTCATTGATTTTGATAAAGAAGTTTCTAATATTGATATTCCGTTGAAAATTATGTCTGTATGTGTTTTAAAATTAATGAAATTTCTGTTGAGTCGTTGTATGTAGATCTGGCAAAAGTTAAAATATCTTGAAGATGTAATATGAAGACAGCTATAAAAAAAAACATTTAAAAAGTCTGAAAATATATTTATCAAGCATGAAATAAATACCTGATTCATATTTCAGAATTTTTCATATTTTGCTGTCACCAGTAGAGCTAGAAATTTCAACTTATGCTCATTGAAATTTAAATGCAATTTATCTGCATTTTGAGAACGTGGAAGAATATTTTTCTTGATGTAAGCATTGTGAAGATTCCTCTAGATGAATTAATTTGTATTATTTTCTGAGACAACTATTTTAGATCATATTTTTACACCATCTGAATATGAAGATAAGCAGACATTTCTTTCAGATAGGTCATCGTTGCCTTACTACAATTGTCACAAAATATGCACCTCCGTTCTTCAAATATCTTCGACTGGATTACAGAGGAGCTCATTTAAAATGCGACAATAATTTAAAATAAATGACCGAAGAACAGTATTTAGGACATGTATACTACGATCCTGAAATTACAGTTTCTTACACGAATATAAATCAATTGTGGAAACAAATTAAACGGGATAAGAAGAGAATAAAATACACTGAAGTGAAAGATTGGTGAACGGAACAATCTACATACACATTGCAAGAGCAAACAAGAAAGAGATTTATATACAGAAGGGTCTATGTTAGTCGCGTGAAAGACCAGTATCAGGGAGACATTATTGACATGCAAGCGTAAGAAAAATACATCAAGGGATACAATCAGTTTTTGACAAGGTTCGATGTCTTAACAAAATATGCTTGGGCTAAAAAGTGAAAACGAGAAAGGGAGATGATATGAACGACGCTTTCGGTGATATTTTTGATGAGCAATAAACAGAAGAGATACAATTCGATGAAGAGAAAGAATTTTACAACCAAAAGTTCAATGAATTATTGGAGAAAGCAAATACAGAATATTTTCCACTTACTCAGACAAAACAAAAGCGTTTATTATAGAAAGATTTAATAGAATTTTAAGACGAGAATGTAGATATATTTCACACAAAATTAAACCAAAATATGGATGGATGTATTGCCTAACCTTATTAATGGATACATTAATACGTATCGGCGAGAAAGGTAGGATCTCAAGTACATTATTATTATGGATATAATAATAATTTATAGTAACAATGTTAAATAAAGTATTTTAACACATGTACTAGATTGTTTTTAATTAGTTTTTATATTAATGTGATCAATCGTCCTATGATCAATAGCCTATATGATCAATCGTCCGCGTGATCAACTGGTTGTGATCAAAAGTCCTATGATCAACAGTTTTGTGATCAAATGTCCGCGAACGGACTAAATGGAACATCGCAATACTCAATACAAACGGTGTGAAAATTATGCAAATATTACTAAATCAAATTGATATTACAATGGAAAAAATGACAAAATCAGAGAATACAGTCAAAATATAAATTACTTGCAAATGTGGACAAGTGTAAAAAGAGACCCATTATTCAATTATAAAAAAGTACATTTAATACTTAATTTTTATTGAAAAAAATAGTACTTTAATAAATGGTGAAAAATATACTTGATACAAAAATACCAAAACCTGAGAGAAGAGTATTAAAGCCTCCTCTAATTCGTCTTACGACGAGAAAAGAAATAAACATAATGATTACTCAAACTAAAAAAAAAAATATCACAAGAAGGCTGCAATACTCATCTAATACGCATTTAAGCAATCTTGTATTTGAAGCAGAAGATAGTGAAATTAACCAGGATTGTTTTCTTTAAGTTCTTTTGAAGAAGTTAAGCCATATATATAAAAACAAATATGTAGAAAAACTAAAGATTCGGGGCAGTAAAGTCCATCTAGATTTATCAATTAAACTCTGAGAGAGAACATGAATATTACATTATATAGATTGGCATCATAGAACATTGCCAGTGCCTGTAAAAATAATGAACAAAAGTGAAATGGAAAGTAAAGTTCAAAATATATGATTGATATACTAGATACATTATTTAGTCAGGAAACAAGCCATGATACACATTGGTCTTTTGCCCGAATAAATTATTAAACGCTACATATAGATAGATATAGACCACTAAGCGGAGATTCATACATGTAATAGGTTTACCAGACTGGATAAGAATTTAAAAGTCTGCCTTAATTTTCAAAAAAAGGACAATAAATATTTTTTTTTTGCTTTGTTTTTTTGTTGTTGCTGTTGTTTGTTTTTTGTTGTTGTTTTTTTTTTTGTTGATTTCTTGCAGGTTTTCTTTCTTCTTTGGGTTTTTTGTTGTTTTCTTGCTGGGTTTTCTGTCTTCTTGTTTTTTTTTGTTTTTTTTTAATGCTGTAGAATCTATTATAAACCCACCAAGAGATAATCTGAATAGAACACACAACTTTGACAAATATGAACATAAAAGATATAAACACTGTTTAAATAAATGTCCAATAAATATGCAAGATATAATAAGACTGAGAATGAATTTAATATACCTGTTAATGTCTACGAAATAGTAGACAAACTTATGAAACGAGTTTGATTGACAGGCGTATCACGTAGATATGCTAATTGTATTTGATAGAAACAATTATCATTATTGTAGAATAAAGGATTTGTCAAAATTCATATCATCTGAAGTGATCAAAAGTCACGATATAAAATATTTCTGCAAGAAGTGTCTAAAGTATTTATATTCCGAATAATCATCCAGGAACACAGCAGATTAAGCAATAAATTAGATCAAACAATAAACATAATGCCTGCAAAAAAAATTATGTAGCTAAATTTAAAAGCTACTATCAGCAATTAAACGTTCCTTTTGTTTTGATTTGTGACTTTGAAAGTATTATGGAGTCAATAAGCAATTGTAAATAGAACCAGAATACGTCATGGACAATAAAAACAGCAAAACACATACCATCAGGATTGTGTCTTCACGTTAAATCAATTCACAAAAAAATATAAGCCTATACTTTATAGAGAAGCAGACTGCACACAAACATTTTACGAGTATGAAATTAATTTCAGAAACTGGTTGCGAAGAACTTAGATCAAGAAACGTTTCGAAAATGATATTTATTAATGATAATAAAAAGCAGTATAATTCCATCAACATATGTCATGTCTGTGAAAAGGTGATTAAAAAAACAAAAGAAAAAGCTTCCAACAACAAAGTACGAGATCATAAACGATTAATTGGGATTTGAAAGATTTGATGAAACTAAATTGCTACCAATATAAACATTTTATTCAAATCTCAGTGGATCAGGAATTAATGAGGTGGATTATCAGTATATTTATGATGTCATGAAACATTTCAAATTAAATTCACTTGGTGACTTACGTGACTATGACTATCGTGTAAAGAAAGATAATTTAATGTTATGTGATATTTTTAAGTTTAGAAATGTATGTATGAATAATCATAAACTAGGTCTAGACATTATCTTAGCGCACCTGGATTAGCTCATGATGCTAGTTTTAAAATAAGTACGGTAGAATTAGAATTGTTAACAGATCATGATATGTTCTTGATGATTGAATCTTGAATTAGAGGAGGAATCAGCATGGTGCAAAATAGATATGCTAAAGCATATCATGAATATTATGGCGAAGATTGAGAATACGATGCATCAAGATGAAAATGAGTCTTTACGTGCTTAAACGACGACAATATATATGAATGGACCATGTGCCAACGCATGTCTGTCATAAACTTGCAACATAGAAGAAGAAAAAATTGAAGAAGATGTAACGTCTTGGAAAGATGATGAAAATTGTGGTGGTATTATAAGTAGAATTACTACCAACTCATTTAAACAACTATTTTAAAGACTATTCTTTAGTACCAGAAACAATATTTCACAACAAGTCTGATTACAGAATAGATTGAGAGAAGATGAAAAGTGTACAAAACCTTTAGAACCTAAATTAGTATGTACCTTAAAAAAAGAGATATATTTTATCCACTATCGTAATTTGAAGTTGTATGTTAAGTTATGAATAAAACTAAAAAAGATACGCAGGGTTGTTTTATTTGATCAAGAGTCGTGGCTAAAATCTTATCATGAATTGAATACATCATTGGGACAAAAAGCAACCATTAACTTTCAAAACTATTTCTTTAAAAATGATGAATACTGTTATGTTTGATAAACAGATTGAAAAGTTAAGAAAGAGAACGAATGTAAAAACATGTACTTACGTTGAGAAATAATTTAAACTTTTTAAAAAGACATTTGATTTGCATGGAGAACAATTACAAAAAAGATGTGGTGTTTGTTAGTTTAAAGAATAAAAAATAGAATTAACCTAACCAATTTATGGTGGTTTTACAGTACAAAATTTATAGTAAGTTGCTTATGTACAACAGTCTCAAAAATAAAACTTGTGATAAAAATAAAACTTTCAATGGCAGATAAAGGTTCGTTGTGTGTTAATGTTGAAACATAACATTTATAATGGTATGAAAGAAAATATTCAGTTTTACGACACAACTGACTACAACAATGATAAATTTTCTGGTGTTCCTTAGATGAATAAAAATACACCAGGACTTTTTAAAAATGACTTGAATGGTATACCAATACAAGAATGTTGTTGTCCTGGAAGTAAGCTATATCCTTTTAGAATTGACAAAGATGAAACAAATGTATGCAGGGGTATTAAAAACTAAGTAAATAAAGAGAATCTATAAGCAGAAATGTACAAAGAGTTCCTAGTTAACCAAACTATAAATCACCAAGAGATGAATTTAATTAGATTCTACCATCATGAGATATACAATATTACATTAAACATAGTTGCGTCAAGTTATTATGGCAATAAGAGATATTTAGGGATAAAAAGATCAATGCTTTGCATTATGGTCATTCTACCACCTTGTAATTAAACGAGTTTTCAAGTTTAATTAAAAATGTATTTCTTTTAATTTTTCTATTAACTCATCTCTCATCACCACAGGTACCATATTATTGTCCTCAAGCACATTTTCGAAGTACGTCTCACCTTTGGAGTAAAAGACACCTATAAATCTAGCAATTTCACGAAGATCTTTAAAGACATATTTGTTCTTTTAAACTATCACCCACACAGATATTTCATAATGTCCAGCACTGAATGGCAACTTGGTTAAGTTATTTGCTATATTTTTTTACATCTTCAATGTTGGCACGATCATATATCAGAAACAAAGTATAAGTGCCCTGGTATACAGTAATTAGTAATTCTAACCATTTATCTGATTTATCACTAAGCTCAATTACAATTACAGTGTTGTCTCTAAAACGCCATTTTCTGTTGGACAGATAAATGACAACAAAATAAAAAAGTTCTTACATTCCGTTTCAATCAAATTTAGTGCAAACTTTGTCTTTTCACAATTTGAAACCAGCATATAATCATGTTATGAGATTCTATGAAATAGATAGTTTCAAGTTATTTTGAATGTTAGATAAAAGCTATATGTGAGTATCAGCATTTTTGTTGATTTCTCTAGCCGTGGCTAAGAAGATATCAGACTTTTGTTGTTTTCCTCAATGCAATCAAGAATATGCTTTCATATTAATTAGTTTGGGTTTATTTTTTATTTTTTTAATTTTTTTTGGTGTGTGTGTGTGTGTATTGGATGGTTTTATAGATGTACCTAAGTCATACATGGAAAATATCATGTCTGAAAAGGTTATTTAGTTTATGTGTTTTTTTTTTTCTCTCACCTTATTTGATTTGCACAAAATTAATAAATAGCTTCAGTACCTCCATAACCAGGCTAATATATTTTTTTTCTAGTAATTTGTTTTCCCTCTAACTTGTACAGTATCTGACACACTAGTTTATAGCATTTTGTGCTACATTTATCTTTTAAAATTCCAGAAATGTAGTCGAGGTTCATAAGGACATAGCTTGGTTTGTAACCGTTTAGTTGCATTTTTCAAGTGAATTGATTTGTTGTAGACTTTTGCTGTCTTGTTTTTTTAAAATACTTTTTCCTTCTATTTCAAAGCCACATATAACACAACCTTCTTGATCAACTGCACCATTCTTATTACATCTGCCACACTTTCCAAACATTATACATGAAACCCAGTCTTTCACATATGTAGGCTTTGCTGTCATCTATGTTTGGTAGTTCCTATTTACTTTTATTGCAATTTGTTTAAAGCATTATAGATTTGATTGGTTCTTCTGAGTATTTACCTGAGGACCAGACACAATAAGTGTACATTGTGTGCATGTACTTTTTTCCCGTTTATCTGCATGTGTATTTATTGTTCAACATCAGCTAATTTATGTCATATTCCATGTACTATATTATCATGTGTACTTTTTAAGTCCGGCCATAAACAAAGGTGATCCGTATAAAAAGTATTAATACTACTATTGCTAATTTCAGTATGTATTTGTTCTTCGTTAAAGAAATATTTCGTTGCTTGTAAATTGTTGATTCATTTTATACTTATTTGAATGAAATATGTTTGGTAATTCTTCCACAGGAAGCAATTTTTTTTCTATTGCTAAATTGAAATACTTTTTAGGATCAGTTTCTCTATTTACACATTATCAAGACCCCTTTTAAACTCATTCTTGGTGAATCAAGTATGACGTGTTTAAGTCTTTTTAGCGTCTACAGCAATGCGTCTTTCTGTTGTGATATAGTCATAAAAGAAAGCAATTCCATTTGTGTACTTTCCAATCACAGAATTAGCCATTGTATCAGAATTAATTGTATCGTACTGGAGACAAATATTTTCCAGTTCATAATCCTGGTTAGTACCTTCTATCACTTCAGATGCTTTTTCTAGTGTAATTGTAAATCTAAAATCTTTTGAGGAAGAACAAATGGATACAACAGACAATGGTCTATTAGTATCTGGAAATCAAGTAGTATTCTAAATTTCTTTCCAAATACAATAAGTTGAGTAGTTTTTGTACCCGTGTTTTGTGTATTAGCCTCTCCTGACCTTAACTTTCTAAGTTCTTCATTTCTTATTCCTTGCTATATTTTTTACAATGTTTTATTTTATGTATTGCTCCCATATACTGGTAACCATAAATCTTTAAATGCCATAAAAATATAATCGTTTAATTTAAAAATATCATCACTACCGTAAGAAATTGTTATATCTCTAAAAAGAATTGTCCCCCAATTGTTTACAACTGCATTATTAGCATCTTCTTTAATCTTTATATCGAACGAAATAAAAAATAAAACCAAAAACCACCAGGTACAATTTAGACGTTAGGTCCAGACCTAGATATTACCACTGCAATACTTTGCTTGGATCTAATACTGCTCGAAGTGTGGGTAATACAATTAGGTGTTGGATTAAGATGTTTAACACCATGTACTTAATGTTCGGATTACTAGATTCTTTTATAATGTAGTTTTCCCCACCAAAATAACCTTCAGTAGAATTGTTGTTAAACTTCAAAGGATATTCAACACGTTTATTATTTATCTCTGATCCAACATGAAATTCAACAATAATTAAAGTTCGAATTGTTAACTTTGGTACGATTATCAATGCACATTACTGCTTTATTTTAATAACATACTGTCGAAAATCATCTATTGCATGCAACTTGTATTCAGCAAAACGTCAATTTCATAAATAGTAGCTAATGTTTGAGGTGTACTTTTAGCTATCAATATTTCCAATAAGCCGTTTACATTTGTTGACTCACCTAATAAATGAACCGTTTTAATATAAAACGGTTTATTTTCTAAGAGCCCTAAAATACCATTTAGATACTCCCTTTCAAAGTGAAAATCATAAAGCAATATACATCCGTGTATTAACGTTTCTTCCAATCAATTTAACCTATTTTTAATTTCATTTATTGCAGTATATTTTGCAATATTCTTTGTAGCAATTTCTGTATTTACTCCAGTTTTGGATGTCTCATTCCCTTCTATTCTATCGATTCTTTCGCTTAATGCTAAAGTCTTCTTTTTCATTAATACTAGTACTAATTGCAGTATGTCTCTTGTCATGATCTGTTTTAAAAGCATCTGTTTCGGTTGTAAACTTTTGCTTAGTGTCATTTAAATCTTTTCTTAATCGTTTCGTTCATTAATTCGTCTATGCTTCTTTGTACAACACCTATGTTATTGACTAGTTCTCGATCTGTATATTCTTTGCTATCTGTTATTTCTTGTTCGCTTCACTCTTTGACTTTTTCTATTCCAGCAGTAAGGTCATTGTTAAAAGCTGTTAGAGTATGATCTTATAGTGTTTTGATGTATCACCTAAGTCAGTAATAGATAAGTCATATGTCGTTCTCATATATCTGAGAATACTTTCACTCACACTTATTTTGTTTTTGTTTTCATCTAATTGTTTGGTTAATTCAGTTAAATCTTTCTTTCTTTGCAAGTGTGAGAAAGAATTAATGTTAGCAATTATCTTATATTTCACTTGTACTACAACACCTTTAAAATCATTAACTAAGTTTTTAATGTCTTGGTCGTTTTTGTTGTATTTCATTATTTAAAGCATGTTGAACTGTTCTATCTGTGATTGTAAATTGTTATATCTTTTCTTGAGATTTTTTTTCTCCCTATCACTTTCTAATGCAGGTATCTTTGAATTCATCTTTTGTTCAATGTTAGATATTGAAGATACTTCTGCTTTTTATCTTACAGTTTTCAATGCTTTTATAACATTAGAAAGTGTATTAAATCACTGCTTGAATAAGTCATATGCATCTAAAATCTTTTTCTTGTTATCATCAATTTTTATTTTAACTCTTTAATTTTAGTAGCACTAAAAAGATGTAAAAAGCAAAACTAAATTGTAAGAGATATTGCAAACTTATAAAATGAAAAGAGCACAAATAGTAGGACATTTAACAGATTTACAAGACAAAGTTTGAGAAAATAACATTGTATCAAAAGGTAAACACTTAGTACTATTAGAAGAAAGACTAAAGCAGTTGTTTCAAGAAAAATGTGTAACACGTGCTGTTATTTTCACAGCTACAGGTATGATAGCAACAACTCTTGGAATATCAATAGCAAATTTTGTCAAAGGTTGAACAGCAGGAGGCGGTCGAACAAGTGCTGGTGGTTGTGGCGATGACAATAATACACATACGTTCGTTGATACGTTTAAAAATTGTATGAAACAGTTTGCTATTAGTTTCAGTCCATTTCCTGATATCATTGGCAGTCAAGTAAGCTGATTTTTTACATTAGCTGGAAAAGTTATTTCTTTATTAATTAATAATGTAATTTTGCTATTTCTTGCATAAATTAACTTCTTCTTTGAAATTGTTCTAAAAGGTTTATTTTTTTAAGAGAAAAAAGAAAATGAAAAAGGTCTCCTAGAAAAGTAAAACAAAGTAACTTAACTAGCTGGTTAATAGCCTACTTAGAAAGTTAAATTGCACAGCCCCTGCAACCATTAGAAAAGTTTGCTTATTTGCTTCATGATCTATATCTTTTGAATCACACCCCGTAGGTCCTACTGCTGTCTGGATTACTAGACCTTCACCACTATAGTCCTTATTGTTTACATAATTATTACTAACATTCTTTTCTTTTGCTTTACTTTTATGAGGTATATCTTTTTTCCAATTGTTACAGACAGTTTATCAGCTGTTGGAATACCAAGTTTTTACCACGTAGGTATTTACATGCACTCTTAAAACAAATTTTTACAGTTCTACCACAATTGCATAGATAACTTATTTATTCAGCATTATTCTCTGCTTTTTAGAAATTGCGTTTAGACATAAAGTAATTACATCTATTGCAAATGAGCACTCCATCTATAAGTTGACCAAAAGCAATTGGATATTTTCGTTGATGACAAAACAAACATTCAAATCTTTTGATTTCATTTCAGACCAAGATTCCTCAAAATACCAAACATTGTTTTCTCGTCCATTTGATTGATACATTTATTATGCTATAATATTTACCCATTGCAGTATGGGGAATGAGGGCCATTTGTGTGGTTTCAAGTTTAGAAAACAGATTATATGTTTAACAGCTGCGGAAAAGCGAACCATAGAGCGACTGAGCGGCTAGTAGCGGATAAACTCTGATGAAAATTGAAATAACAGTTACATATTTGGCCCAGAATACTTATTCTTAATACAAGTGACACATTATAACATATAAAGCGTTGCTATGCAGCAAAACACCAAAACCACTCCCATCCCCATCTCTCTCTCTCTCTCTCTGATTTGAAATGTGATATTTCTTTTCACTTTTGTCAAAATAATAATTAAATGTAATGCCAGATTTTTATTTAAGCACTACTGGGTGGTGGATCATATATTTAATTATCATATTCGTCTTGATTGTAACCCAAGAAAAGCATATGCGGGCCTTTTTTTTTTAACCCATCCAAGGCTTGCTTGTTCGCTACTTGTTTTGATCTTCTGATGAATGCTTCAACAAAAGTCCCAAATAACCTTTTATAAAAAAATTCATAAAGTCATATCGAATGTATCTTTTATAAATCCGTGCATAGAAAATTTAGTTTGCTGTTTTGATTATATTGCACTGTGAAAAACAAATATAACTATATATATAAAATATCTTAAAGATGGTGCATTTTTTCGGCAAGGAACTATTCTATCGAATCAGAGTGGAAAATGTTCTTTGTAAAATAAAACAATGGGCTTCGCTTACTATATATGTAATTAACTTTTGCATATCTATCATCTTGACATGATGATGGTCATAGATATTAGACTACTATCATGTAATTTACCACATATACTTGATTATGCATGTACTGTTATTATGTACATTGCCATGTGACAAATGTTTGCACAGTAAAATGTTTGCAGATTTTAAATTATATGTCGTACGACTCGGAACTAAATAATAATAATAATAATAATAATAATAATAATAATAATAATAATAATAATAATATACTTATTACATTTACATTGGCTCCTTTATCGTGTACAAGAAACAATGAAGGCTCCCTAGATCACGTGATTCATAATTTTGTCCTTCAGTTCGCCATTTTAGCTAGCGGCAAGTCATCCACCCCTTCCTTCAACATTTGACAGATTCGTTTACGAAGGAGTGGGGGTCTTAAGGCCCTGTAGACCTACTTCATTTATATGAGACTGACTTTAAAAAGGTAAAATGTCGGGACAAAGTATTATGGACCGCGTAACAGCGGCCAAACACAGTATCGCCGGCCAGGGTCTGGCGAAGTCGGTGTGTAAATCGACAACGGAAGAAGTCATGGGACCAAAAAAGAAGCACTTAGATTGTACGTATACATTTAGTATTTAATTTATCATAATGAGTCTGTAGTTTTTTGTTACCTTGCATGATATTTTTTGATATTTACATCGGCAATTTTATGAATTATTTAATAGTCTGGAGTGGCGAAGTGGGACGGTTCAAATTGTTTTAAATCGGAATGACTGTATGGTTGTCTGCCCCTGACAGCACATATAAACATACTTTACACGTGGACGATAGATAGTTGGTCCTGTCGCGTCAGATAGTGTATGGTTTTCTTGGTGTTCCAAGAATCGTACGCTTTCATTATCATTTTTTACCGAGCCAGCCATGGCGGAACCTTGATATGGCGTTCACTTTACCACATGTCCAACGTCAACCGTACGTCCGTTCACATCCTATGTTAAGGTCAGTGTTCAAGTTCTTTTACATTAAGCCGTTTTAAAGTTTTTTTACTTTCTAGCCAAATAAATAGCATACTCGGCAAAAGGGGGTCTCTTGTTTATGACGTGCTTAATGAAGTAAGAAATGTATTACTATAATTATTAGGGGTGGGTATTGAATTGAAAATCATATTACAATATAACTTTATAAATATTGCAATATTATTGCAATATGTTGATTTAAGAAAGCATACAGATGATTAATGGTATCTATTCTCGTAACGGTAATGACCAATTTTCCCATGAGGGTGCTTGTTCATATGGTAGGTTAGATTTGTGGTTCCACCGGAAAACTTAAAATGAGCCTCACATAATCTGCACACAGCAATTGCCTCATCAATCTTCCTGTCCGTTTTGCTCTTTCTTAAAGCAAAATAAGTCCATATGGCCAACCGTGCTTTCAAATTTTTCACCAGGTCGTAATTAGCCATGCTAGAAACACTTGTTGCTCGAGGACAATGTCAGTTAGTCATCAATGTCAGCAAGGTACTTATTTGTTGACATAGAGAAGTTAAAGCTTCAAAAAGGATGAAGATTTACATTGATGTAGCTTCCAATTACCCATGCTGCAAATTCCCAGGGAAACAAAGTATAAATGTTACGGAAGCAGAATACCGAAGGTACAGATATCCAATTCAATTGTCAATCGGAAACTATTTTTAACGGTAAAACATTGCTGATATTAAATTATAAAAATAATAGAGTTCGATTGCAACTTTTTTCAAAATTTACATCAATATTAAACTATATCGATATAATAAATTTATATCGCGATTATTGTAGTGCAAGTTTAATACCACAATATACCGGTATTTGATATTATCGTGCACCCCTAATAATGATATAGTACTCCTAATTACTAAATTGATCTTGTATCTATCATTGGAGCAGCTGTGTTTTTTTTCAACTTTTAGTCATGTTCGTAACAATACATATCTGCCACAACATGATGTTTCACGT
Organism: Margaritifera margaritifera; assembly: GCA_029931535.1. NCBI lineage: Eukaryota > Metazoa > Mollusca > Bivalvia > Unionida > Margaritiferidae > Margaritifera > Margaritifera margaritifera. The sequence continues at coordinate 310,207 of JAQPZY010001423.1, read as the reverse complement.
AAAAAAATGTGAATTTTGAACTCCCAAATTCTTTGACACTGTCACATATATGTGACAGAACAGAGGTCAACTTAGGACAGATCAGGAGATTTGCAAAATTTAGTCAAGATTTTTGTCTTCAGAAGAGGGAGGATTTTCATTGATCCGATTTTTTTGCATGCAAATGAAAAATTTTTAGAATTATTGAAAAAATTTCCATTTTTTAAATATTAAAATATGCACATCTATACATGTGACACAACAGAGAAGTCAGCTTGGGACAAATCGGCAGATTTGCAAAATTTGGTTGGGAATTTTGACTTCAAAAGGGAGAGGATTTTCAATGAGAATGGCGAATTTTGTATTCGGCACATGTCTTTGACTTTCTTATCCCAATGAGGACCAAAGCTTGGAACACTATGTGAATAGTTTTTATCCATTTGTACTAGAACTTTTGTGTGATTTCCAAGTCAGGGAACATTATTTTGACTATATCTGAAAAATGATCTGTTACCATAAACAGAAGATTATGTTCGGCTATAAAGTTGGCACTGCACATATATCTTTATCCACATTTGATGCTGATTCTGCAAACATGGATTTCAGTGATGGCATGTTTGCTGTTGTGTTTAATATGCTTTAATCAGGGGTCACGCTACCAGGCGAAGTGGGTGACTGAGTTGCTGAAAAAATGTAAACTTCGCCTTCTATTAGGAATGTAAGGTGTATAAAAAAAAAGGAAAAATGTCTTATGGAATTTTTTTCATAATTTTGAATGTGCAGCAGATTTGAATGAGGGATGGAAGACACCCCTCATCTCATGGGAAAAACCCTTGCGGTCTGGTGGTACACATCTATGTTGTCATAAGGGGTCCCAATTAATGCAAATCCACTATCATGCAGTTAATGACTTTGCTGATGGATCACTAAAACCCAGCTGTCATTAATCCGTTAGAGCAGTGAAAATTACCATCTGTCGCTATCATAACAGTGAAGAAGTGGTTGTGAATCAGAATTTCCTTTAATGGTTAACTGATCTGTGTATTGTGTTAATTGAGTACCTACCAACATCCTACATTTAATGAGGTACAATAAATGCTTACAGCGCAAACATATAGGTGTTAAACCACTCATCACATCATGTAAATTACTGTGATTATTGTCAAAACAGTCTTGCACACGTGGAACTAGCCTAGTGTACTGCCCTCAAGCACTGATTTAATTACAGATGATAACAAGAGGTACAGGGTATCAGGCTAGTATTTACCAATCAGAAATTATACTTAACAATGTGTTTTATCATTGTTGATAAAGTGCATTGTGCGGTGACAGTTGTAAACACATGGAAGTATTTGCATGGTGTACAGCTGCCACCAAAATGGCAGAAATTAGATGAGGACACAAGAGAACACAATCGCAAATATGATCAAGAAAATAGACTTAGAAAGTACCAGAAATGCTGGGAAAATGAACACAAATAGCTGAATTAAGATCCAGGAGAGGCTGCGATGTTGTGTACTTTCTGCACTGAATATTCAGAGAAATAGGAAACTGTGCAGGGTATTTCATTTGTGAGTTTTGTTGGTGAAATATAGTTGTTAATGTTTTGAGTAACTATGAATGAATAATAAATGTTGAATTAGAAACTGAACTGGCTTCTGTTTGATTTTAGCAGGGTCAGTGAAATTTAGGCAGGAGTAGTAAAACTTTTATTTTGGGTGATCCTGTGGGTTATTGAAAAAAAATCATGATTTCGAGCCCCATGTCATGGTTCAGTAAATTTTAGTTCAAAAAAAGAGAGACCTTTCTTGACACCACAACATGCCCGTAACGTGTCTGCAAACAGTAAGCATTTGTGCTTAATGCTCATGGAAAACTATCACCTTGGGGCAGTAATACAGTTGATTGTCATAGAGGTGAATAAAAGGTAAGTTAGAGGTAAACAACCATCCTTGCACAGATTATTTCTGCCTAATTGACTGACAATAATATCTAGGGTAATGTTGTGTTAGGAATCCTTTTTTGGGAGAACCCATTAGGCTAACTTGCATAAGTAAATTATACGAAGTGGAACAACCCAATTCATTTTTATTTTTAACTTAATAAATCAAAGAGATGCGTGTTGAAGAAATGAAAGTTATTACTCTTCATTGCCTTGAATCATAATGTTTAAGTCATCTATATTAAAGATCATTGGCTAGTTCATGATCAGTGGCAGCATTTCTTTGAAGTTTGATTTTACTCCATATATTATGTTGGTAATTGGAATAGTGTGGAAGTGTGATTTATTTTTTTAGGCAAAATATTCAAACACAGCTGTGATTCAGGGAAAGATGAACCATCAGCAAAGCGAGAAAAACCCAGCAAAACTAAATTTTTGAACTCCTGGTTGATGGAGTTTTATTTTGTTAAGTGCAGCAGCAAGGGCAGCATTTTATTCTCTGTGCATAATGCAAACACTATACTGACATTAGTAATTCTGGAGTGTATGATATCAGTTGACATAGTAACACCACCATTTCTGGTACTTTCTTAGTCTCTTCTCTTGATCATATTTGCAATCACACTCTCTTGTATCATCTATTTTATGCCATTCCTGTGATGGCTGCGCACCTAGCAAATACTTTTACGTGTTTACAATTGTCACCAGACAATGCATTGAATGTTTATTACCAATGATATAAATATTAAAACACATTGTTCGATATAGTTTTGTATTATTTGTTGAGTCAGTGAACATGCCTCTTTTTGATTCGTTAGTACTAGCCTGAGACCTTATACATGTATCTTTTGTTATCATCAGTAATGAAATCAGTGCTTGCAAGCGGTACCCCAAACTGGTTCGACTTGCACAAGGACTGTTTTGACAAAACCGGTCCATTTGTGCTGCAAGCATTTTTTGTACCTCATCGATTGCAGGATGTTGGTAGGTACTCAGTTAACACAATAAACAGATCAATTAACCATTAAAGAGAATGCCAACTCATGACCGCTTCTAAATTGTTATGATAGCAACCGGCGGTAACTTTCACTGCCCCAACAGATTAGTGACTGCTGGGTTTCAGTGATCTGTCGGCACAATCACTAACAGTGGGATATCAGATTAGCGTTAATTTCGAGCCCTGTTGTACTGAATTTAAAATTTACAAATTGGCACTCGGAGGTGCGGTCAAGGATGAGTAAGTTTTCACTATTACTTGCAATGAAATCACAGCCTAAATATTTTACTGATAGAACAATAGAATGATGTTATTGTTTCTCCAAATAACTGTCCATCTTTTTTGAAAAAAGAAGTTCTGTTCTGAATCAACAATACTACTAGAATGAATCCACATTCACATGCAAAAAAGCAGTGATGTAATACAGTGTTTTCGCTGGTACACATGATTTGTTTTGAAACCTCTTAAAGTAATGTTTTTAAGGATTTTTCAAATATTGGTTAAATTGAAAATTATACAGAAAAGTGAACAAGTGTATTCGAAAAAGACTATTTATTGAGAATTATTCCCAATGGGTATTCAACCATTTAACACCCCCCCCTCTCTCTTCTCACTGTTGCTGTCCATCCCTTAATTTTTAGCTCTAATGGTCATAGACCAGTAGAGCTTATGGGATGACCTGTTGTCCATCACCTGACATCCATCCATTAGAGTTTGTCATCGTTAATCCTCATAAATTACTTAGAGGTTTGCCATGAAGTTTCATACACACATTCATCCCAAGATCAAGTTGGTCCTGAATGAAAATGCTGCTGCTCAGACATCCAGTATGGCCACCACAGCAGCCATATTGAAAATCTTGTTATAGCTACTACTCCTGAATGGATATCAACATGGGGTTTTCACTGAATTACTTATTATGATATCTAGTTGATCCTAACTAAAAATGATGGTAATAAGACATCCAAAATGGTTGCCATGGCAGCCATCTTGAAAATTTTGTTAATGCTACACCTCCTGAATGGAAATTAATTTTGGCATGGGGTTTTCACCAGAACACTTTTTATAATATCTACTTGGTCCAATATGAAAATGGTGCTGCCCAGACATCCAATATCTTGAAAGTCGTTATAGCTACTCCACCTAAATGGAAAATAATATCAACATGGGGTTTGCACTAAAAGACTTCTTATGATGTCTGGTTGGTCATAAATGAAAATGGTGCCGATCTGACATCCAATGTGTCCACCACAGCGGCTGCCTTGAAAATAGAATTATTGCTACTCCACCTGAATGAAAATCTTGTTTTTGGTACATGCAATGTTTCATTTTTCCCAGCGTCGTGGTAGGTCAGTTAATTCCCTCCATGATACTCCACGGTGAAGAGGTAACTACCTACAAATCACTGCAACTCGGCAGGCTTGCTGACAGAGGGGGCTGGTCGACATTATTGATTGACACTTGAATAGCCAATGTATGAAGACCATTCATGGAAAGACTGAGACGTCAGAATGATTTACAGTTGGGTACCGTTTGAAGAATCAATCATCTTTCTGTCAGTTTTATATTTGACAATAAAAAGGATTCAAAAGAGTCTTGTACATTCAATGCATGTGTGTTTAGAAAAGGTTGATTGGCTTCTATGCAATATACTTCTATTTGCAGTTAATGCCATTATCAAACATTTATGTGGGGGACCAACTGGTCTAAGGTACTCGCTTTTACAGATCACTGAGATCTCACCTCTGTTTGCGTGGGTTTGAGTCTCTGCTCAGTCAATGTGGGTATGTGAGAAAGCTTGCCAGTAGCTTCCTGTGGGTCGGTTGTTCTTCCCGTGGTTTTCCTGGGTTCTTTCTCCACCAAATATACTGCATCTACCTGCTTTTAGCATTGGACTAACATGTTAGCCAATGATTAACAACATAGACCCAGATATCTGCCATAGCATACTGCACCAGCAGACTTGGGTCTACACTGTTTTCTTGAAATCATCCATTTAGACTGATCTTCTAGTGCAGAGGCTCAGGTCTTCAAGTGCATAGGCTCTGATCATCAAGTGCATAGGCTCTGATCTTCTAGTGCATAGACTCTGATTGTCCAGTGCATAAACTCTGATTTTCTGGTGCATAGACTCTGAACTTTTGGTGTATAGACTCTAATAATCACATGCATAAACTCTGATCTTCTGGTGCATACATTCTGATCTTCTGTTGCATAGACTCTGATCTTCTGCTGCATAGACTCTGATCTTCATGTGCATGGACTGATCGTCCAGTGCATAGAATTTGATTGTCCAGTGCATAGATTGTAATCTTCTGCTGCATAGACTTTGATTGTCAGGTGCATAGACTCTGATTGTCCAGTGAATCGAATTTGATCTTCCAGTGCATAGCATCAGATTGTCTGGTGCTTAGACTGATTTTCTGGTACATAGACTCTGATCTTCCGGTGCATAAACTCTGATTATCTGGTGCATAGACTGATCTTCCTGTGCATAGATTCTAATTCTCCAATGCATATACTGATATTCATGTACATTGACTTTGATTGTCTGGTGCATAGACTCTGATTGTCTATTGCAGTATGTGATGGCTGATCTGGGTTTATGCTATTTGTCTTTGGATTCTTGTAGCCCCCTGATTCCTTTGTGCAGTTGTGCAGATCAGGGTTTATGATATATATGCAAAGATTGTTTTACATGCAGGTATATATGCTGGGGTAGCAGGCTTTCATTTATCACAGCAGGCCTAGTTTTCCTTTCCCAGTCAAATCTAAAGGTGTTTCCAATCAATTGGACCTCAGCTCTTAAAAGTATTGCACCAATTAATTGAATTGATAAGATAAGTTGTTTCTTTCCACACATACTACACATAGCTTGGTCCTGCTGTAGCTGATATTTCTTGGTATAGTGGAATGTTATAGGTTGTTAAGAGGTTAAGAAAATCATTAGTAGAACCTAGCCCCTGAAATGACTAGACATTTTCAGCATGTACAAGGGAATCTCTTTAATAGTGGAGTTTATATGATACACAGTAACTACCATATTTACCCATATTTTAAATTAAAGAGGCTTGTCTCCGTTGTTTCCCCAACTCCCACTGCATCCTTCCCTGTTCCATCACATGTGATGGAGGGTCTGGTTCTCAGATGTTCAGAATTTCTACAACTTTTTGGCCAAAAAAAAGGTGACTGTCTTACAGAGGTGACTATTAGAGCAGGTTTGACCCTATTATGCCTCTCTCCCAAGGAAAAGAAGGTCACAGAGACTTTTGTTACACTAATTACTTTGCAGTTTATCTCCAGTAAGACAAACAGCAGTGTATACTGGTAGGTGAGCTTGGTTGTCTCTGAGACAACCCTAGTTCATCTGGAAATCAAAAATGTAGCAGTACATTACAACAAGAAACCCCAAATTTGTTTATTTTTCTTCAAAACTAAAAGTCACAAGAACTGAAAGAAAGGTAATGTATTGATCATATACATATTAATTATTGGTGAATTAGAGGTGTCTGAAAACTCTGGAGTTTATAATTAATTTGGGTTCTTGCATACATGTATACATACTTGGAATGTCCATATTAAATGTTGTGCCATTTTGATTAGCCTTTGGATCAGGGACACTGATTTCATACTATAAATTAAGTTTTATTATCAATTGGTGGATGATATCCTCTGGACTTTGATGTGATGTATGACACAAGACAGATAATAAACCAGGTAATACCTGTTTGGATATTTACGTCAGAAAGATAGATAGATATAAATACTGCTACATGTAAATAGATCAATCTTTATGTTGCATTTGTGTAATACTGTGTCATCGATTGATACTACATGTGCATTCACCTAATCATAGTCAAACATTATTATTATTGACACCCTTTTTGAAGAGAAGGTGGTTGGGGTGGGCAGGTGGGGGTTGATTCTGCCCATCCAGACATGCATGCATGCATGAGTAATGTCTCCCATAACTGTTGCAAATTTAAATTCATCTCCAGAGGTCAGAGCTTGCATATATGTAATAATAGGAGGAGGCGGTAGAGATAACTGAGTAAAGAGTGTGGAGATAATACTGCTTTGCTGAATATTTCTGGTTTCTTTTCATCATTACAAAGTGGAGGCATTGGCATTGGCATCGTTGTCGGCATCTGCGCATGCACATATGAAAACATATACATACGTACAGGCTACAACCTCGTTGCATCTGAACCATTTTTTCTTCCTAGGTTCTAGGCAACGGCTTAAAGTGTATTTCACAGCACCTACCCCCTGCGGTGGGGGGGGGGCTAAGGGGGCTAATTTAGTTTATTGTACATTCTTGGTTAAGTATTTGCAGTTACAGTTGCTCAGGCGTTTTGCACACTGTATACATACTGTTATACTTGGAATCATGAAACTTCGTGAGAGGATACAGTTTCATGAGTACCATATCCTCATCACAAAAGTAGGTCACTGTGACCCATATTTCACACTTCACTGACTCTCCATATTTCACACTTCACTGACTCTCTGGTTAAATTTAGTGTTCAAGTTATTTCTCAAGCTCAGTTCATGCTAGAATCATCAAACTAGATGATTGTATATGCATGTATATTGGTACCACACCCTCAAAAGAACAAAAGATACAATGACCTGCATTTCACCTTTTACTAGCTTAGGTTAAGTTTTTGTGTTTAGCTCATGACCAGATTGCTTTTTTGCACATGGTATATACATGTGTACTAAAGTAGTTTTAAAAAAAATATAAAAACCTGTGTACAGTTTTGCATATAAAAGCTGTAGTAATCTACCATAACTTAGACTCTTGCAATGAACAAATTTTAATATTTACTGCAAAGATTGATTGATTTTTTATAACTGAGTTGATGGCAGGCCCTTAGAAAATGCCGGTCCCCTGGGCAATTGCCCCCCCCCCCCCCCTCGGCGGGCCTGGATGTATCATGAATAGTACAACACCCTTATCACAAAAGTAGGTAAAGTAGGTCATAGTGAGTTTCTTTTGTTTTACTGGTGTGGTACTAATAAAGATGATTATCATCATCAATTTCATGACTCTAGCGTGAACAGTGCCTAAGAAATGAACATCAAACAAAATTGAACTCCAGTTAGTATAAAAATTAAGCAAATTCTTCCTGAAAGAGAATGCATTCAATAAATATCGGAACATGTACAATTTTGTTTCACGTTTTGTTAAGTGTGAATGCGATCTTAAATGAAATATATATTTGTTGAAAGTTTGTCATTCTTTTTAAAGAGGTAGTACATGTCACTGACATTTATAAAAAAGAATCACATGAACTTCAGTGGAAATATTCCCATAAATGCTTCTGTTGGTTCTGATAACAAAGGATTTTTAAAAAATCTGAAATATAGATGCTTCATGCAGTATATAGTACAGTAGTAATAATGTTCACACATCATTGACATTATGTTCATGTTATGTAAAATTTGATTTGGAAAAATTAAAACCATGTCCATTCATTTAAAAGGGCAACGATGTAGATAACTCAGTGCTACACCATTTGCTCTCTCTTTCTTTTTCAAATGAAACTATTTTGCGCGCGCTTGTTGGGGTCATAAACAGTAAACAGCAGCCACTTTATTGTCACTACCTCAACTGCACCGTGATCAGCAGATGCAGATCCCTGAGAAAGTGTGGTATGCAGAGTTATTCTCTGTGTGAAGCCACAGCAGATCCATCAGTCATGCAGAGAGATGGTGGAGGGACTTTTTCTTAATCCTCTCCGTGCTTTCCCCACCCCTGCTTCGATGTTTGGAGAAACAAAACATCTCATGATTTGTGCTAATGGAAGGTGATATTAATATCGGGGTTTCAATGAAAGAAAATGAAAATGGTGGCCATCTTGAAAATCTTATCATTGCTCCTCATGAACAGATCATATCAACATATAGTTTTTACTAAAAGACTTTAATTATATCTTGCCTCGTGTCCCCTGGGGAGGAGCCTAAGAGGGCTGACTTTGTGCATGTACCTTATTTGTACATTCTTGGTTAAGTTTTGTTCATATGGTATAGGTGTTTGCACCCTGTATACATACAGTTATACCTGGAATCATGAAACTTGGCGAAGGGATGCATCTTGCAAAGTAGTATACCATCATCACAGACATAGGTGATTCTGGGTTCTTCCCAGCCCAATTCAATGTAAAAATTAACAGTAATGTGAAATGCCTTAATCCAGGAACTGACTTTTCATTATATGTCGATGACTTTTTGATCTGCTATAGGTCTCCTTTTTATCTCACTTCTGCCAAAGGTCGGCCAATATTTTATCAAAGACTCGCAAGCCATCTTGGACCATCTTTGATCCCACCTTTGGCCTTAAGCTCTCCAAATTACAACAATAAGGTAATCTATTTACAGCTTTTTGTTTACACATGTCAGTCTTAATAGGATTACTCAGCACACATCATTGCATGGGTTGTTGCCCTGATCAGAAAGTACTGGTCTCTGGTAGACTGATTCTGACTGGTTTCTGTAAAAACATGTAAAATACAATTTTTCTTCCAAATGTTTTAAAAAACTTCTCATTTTCAAAATCAGTAGATTTCAACTATAAAATGGTAAGCGTGGTAGATGACCTTTAAAAGGCATTATTGTCCTAAAATGACACATACGAGTTTGATTATGAACAAGATCTACACGTATTAATGAGGTAATCTTGTATCTGATTGGCTGAACTTGTTACCGCTCTGGAAAATTTCAATTGGATGTTGCTTCAGTTTGGCAAATACATGTAAGCTCATATTATCATTGTGTTAGTCAGGTTCTATAATAGGTGAGATTATCACATATTAATAAAATGATTTGATTGAACAAGCTTGTTACCTGAATAGATGTAGAGAATATTATATATAAAAAAACCTACTGGTAGTTAAGTTGGTTTATATCATCAAATTCTTGGATGACTTTGATTATGAAAAAGAGATTATGCATATTAATTATGTCTTTATTTAGAAAGAATTTGTGAAGTAGGTAAAATCGACAGGACATCAAGCTTGGGAGATAGTTTACATAGGTTTTGTTATGACAGTACTACATAAACCTCCATAGTAAAATGGTCAACTGTCAAGTTATGTAAGCCAGGTGAGCTACATGTATATCAAGCCCTTTTGGGCATCTTGTTATTATCATCATAATGTGTACTTTTATCTCTTCTTTAGCAAGGGGATATTGTGATACCCTCTGTCTATCCATCCAAGTGTCCCGTCTGTAACAACATCTTCTAAACCACTTGTTGGAAATATACCATGCTTGTACAGTAGGACCCCGCTATAGCACGCTTCGTTATAGCACGAATTCGGATATAACACGATCGTGGCATGGCTCCCGAAATTTCATATATTTTTTCGTACATTAAAAAAATTTATTTCAAAGTACGAAAAATAATGTGTAAAAAATTAATTCTCATTTTGGGGAAGAGATCGTGTATGAATTCGGATATAATACGATCGTGGCATGGCTACCGAAATTTTACAATAATTTTGCCAATTTCTTAAACTACTGTTTGTGAATGTTCATTTCAAATGTGTCAGTAGTCAATCACTGCACTTTGATCTTAGTTTATTTGTGAAAGATATCAGCTCATTTTAAAGCTGATAAGTGTTAATCTTATTATTACTGATACATGAAAAATAAAGTCATTAAGTCTTCTTTGTGTTTGTCTTCAGTGCATTCTGTGTACAATCGTTGCTCAAACAATAGCCTACATATGTTTGCTCATTCAACTGCATACACAGCCAAGCACCAAACAATGGGGTGGTTGATAAAAGATTCGCACCGGAATGTATAAATCAATTAATTAAAATCTTTGACAATCATCAAAGTCAATGTAAAAGCTAAAGGTTGTTCAAACCATGCGGCAATGATTTATAAAACAGCAAAAAACGAAAGCCGCCAACGCGCACACTTGGCTTGGCGGTGTTGTTAGACAATCGCCACACAATCAGTTGACCAGTGAATAATATTGTACATTCCCTATAAAAATGATCCCATTGTTGATTAAAAATTATTCTTGCAGTAGTCGTTCAAACAAATAGGTGTCAGAGTTTTAATTATTAGTTATTTACAATGGATAACAGTACACGGAAACGTAAAAGCTTTTACTGTTACAGAGAAGCTTGAAGCCATAGACAGGATTAAGTCCGGTGTTAAACAAACGCAATTAGCTCGAGATTTAGGCGTTCATGAGTCGACCATTCAAATTCTTCAATTGAGGAATATGGTTGACTTTGGAAAGAGTAAACATGACAGCAGCAAGAAGCAGCTGAAAATTAATCAGTTTTTTTCAAAAACAATAAAGTATTCTAATTCGTAGCAGATAAAATTATAGCAGTATGAAATTTATGCTTACACCGTTTATTGACCTTGGGACGTACACGTGCATACACACTGTAAATGTGCTTCATCATTCCTTACGTGATTTATCGATTATAATTATTTTTTTGCATTGAATTCAGACACATAATGATCTATGACTAAATATTATACTTCTGTGTGCATATTTTCAATGGAATTATTATGGACTCACTCCTACGCATGCCATGAGATCGGTTGGTGAGTACACGTGTTGATCCTTTAACTATTCATGCTATACATTAGACATGTATATATAAATGTACCAATGCATGGTTCTCTGAATAAAGTTAAATATTATATGTGCAATCTCTGTTTTCATTGCATGTGTATTTCTCATTTAATATGCATTGATTTAAGATGGTAACTGTGCCAATGAAGCACGTTGTTTTCAGACCACAATTCCCCCCCCCCCCCTCTCATTTTCTTCAGCTAAATGACTTGGTTTTGTCTTGTTCGTTTATAGTACGGTTCGTGCATAGCACGATCTCGTTTTGTGGACCCCGACCATCGTGCTATAACAGGGTCCTACTGTACATACTTTTCCTGTGTAGTGACCATCTACAAGAGGGGTATGCTTTTTTGGGTCCCTCTGGAGTCCCTGTGAATTTGGGAGGGGGGTTGTCAAAGGTTAAGTATATACAAATTTCAATTACAGTGACATTTAATATTTATTTTGTTTTAATCAAATTGGTGTATTTGTAGGCAGAAGACTCATAATATTTTTAACAGATTTTGGGTTACGACCCATGGTCACAATTTGAAGAAAGGGGTGGGTTTTGGGAGTATGGGGACATGTAATAAAAGCCTAGAGATTTTCAATGGCAAGCCATGGAAATAAATCCAGTTTAAGTACTGTTTTATGCCACTTTAACATACATTACAAATAATCATGTAAACATTCATTCCCATCACTCTCTTAAACCACAAAATATAAACACCTAAAAATTGCACCATCTATTGTTACTGCAATTTCGTAAAAATTACAGCAGTAAAAATTACCCGTTATACAGTACCACACTGAAGAATATGCATTATGGAGTGAACCATATTCAGTTTTATTGATTTTGGGATGTTGAGGAAACCATCAGTCAATAAAAACAGCAAATAACATTATTGACCTCCCTATCATCATTGATAAAGCAATGCATGCAGACTGCTTCAACTTGGAAAGAATAGAGCCATGGGAATTCATTGTTTGATTTGACCTCCTCAGGAATTAAGTAGCCGGTCAGAATCTTTAAAGAATCACAGTCTTTCAAAACAATTTCTGACCTAATCTTGTCCTAATTGTGAATCTGATAATGGATTGGTGTGAACATTAACGAGGTTTTTCTCAGGATTTCAGTACTGAAACTCCAATCATGAGTATTGATGCTGTATATAGATATACATATATATATATCACTTTTGAAACAAATGGAGAGTCCAAGCTGATTTTCATGCATTTCTGAGTCAAAAACACTTCCTATGGGTCAGAGATAAACCCTGGTAAATAAAGCTATATGACCACTCGAATTAAAAAGGGATATTTGATCTTCTAACCCAAATCAATTATGCTAAGAAAAGTTGAATGGAAAAATACTTTAAAACCCAGGTGTTTCAATAGAAGCAGCTAGCAGGTGATTTTTCAGTGGATATTTGTACAGAAATTCATTGCCGCATGATTCATTCTGTGTCAAAGAGCACCATTAATGTTCAGTCTCTTTCGATTCATGTCCAATCGATCATGAGGAGGAGTGGTGATCACATGCTAATAATAAGTGAGGATATCTTTTGGGTAAATACAAAATCATAAAGTGGTTTGTAAGGAATTATCACAGAGTTCTATAAATTATGCAGTACAGACAGGACGGCGTGAAACAAAAACATAATATGATACGTGGTGGATGCTTGTTGAGACATTATATGAACGATACCAGTGATGATTGACATGTCAAACATTTTTACTTACAATTGACTGAAATACAACAGATAAAAGCATAAGATGAACATAAAATACAACATGAATACAATACACATATCATGAAATATATTAAACATTTATTGAAAGTGAGTCTTTCTGTAATTTTTGGAAATGAATCTAATTTATCTATAATTGGTAACATTTTCAGCTCATATACAATGTTATAAAGTAGGTATACAGTATTTTCAAGATGGCTGCCATGTACATGTACATCCAGTATGGCTGCCACAGTGGCTAGTTTGAGAAACTTGTCACTCAAGAATATCAGAGATAGTTTCAACACTCAGCAATTAAAAATAAAATATGGTCTTATCTTGCATTCCTGGAATTTATTTTCAGACATTAGAGCATCAATCTCTTCAAGGGACTGTTGTTAATGTTGAAGCGTCTTTTGAGTTTTCAGATATCCATTTGTTACAACCACAATATCTTGGACCCAATATCACCTACACTCATAAAAACGTTATGTTGATGTATCTCAAGGAGTTTAACTCTACCAAACTAATGGTGGGTCACTTTGACCACATTTCCTCATTTGATTGACTTTATGCATTTTCAGATAACTGTTGAAAACCCTTCATTATACTCACAATATTTTGGACCCTGTGTCATCTACATACATTAAAGTTGATATGTGGATGCATCTTGGGAAGGGTAATTTAACCATCCAAAAGTAGGAATATGTGACCTATTTTTCACACTTAGGTGACTTTTGTATTTTCGACTATCTGTTAATAATACACCCTCATTATCTTGGACTCACCTTCACTAATGAAAGTTAGTATGTGGATGCATCTCAAGGAGAGTATTTCAACCATGGCAAAAGTTGGTCACTTTGTCCTTGTTTTCATGTTTGAATGACTTGTGTATTTTCATCTATCCATTCATTATATCCTCAGTACATTGATGAGCATGTGTGTTTAGATGCATCTCAAGGAGAATAACTGAGTCATATAATCATTTTCAGTCTTGTGTTCCTTGTGTATTGTCAGCCATTTAAGTGCAATAATGGGACCTCCAGGCTTGAGGTATCCATAGGACTTCCATATTTACAACCATGGAAGTCCAGGATTTTCAGACATAAAAAATTAATGGAATGCCTGGTCATACTAGACAAATTACTGAGTCATTCAAGCCCAGGTGATGCAGTTAGTTACACTTTGGCACTTGGTATGACCTTGTCATGCACCATACCATGCCTTCATAAAAATTCAATGACCTTAGAGTACCCTCGTAATTTGGCAGGTAATTAACCCTTTTCACACTGAAGCCCAATCAGACGGGCAGTTGTGAAGAACTGGAAATTTGTTCAGTCAGTGGCATATCAGCATGAGAGAATGAGGTGACATTGGCCAATCTGGCTTTCAGGACAAGTTTTTCAAATAATTCTTGAAAGTTATATACCACTTTAAAAAGCATAAAATTTTCTTTGGAGTTATATATTTTTTTAATTAAAATTTTCAGATGTAAAAATTCAGTTGAAAGTAAAGTAAACTACAAAACATGCTTTACATTTTTTTTATAACTTGCTTTCAATGCAATTTTTCTATCTGCAATATTCATTTTACCTCCAATATGTAAGTGTATGTAATGGGGGAAATTTTACGCCGTTTACAAAGGTGAAAAAAATAATAAAAATCCATAAAGAATGTCAAAGGTTATTACAATTTTATTATGAGAATTGGAGAGCAAGCAGAACAGATTCTTACTGAAGTAGACAAAGCTTTTCATTTTTGTTCAGTATTTTTTTTTCATAATAAATTCTAATGTAAAAACAGAGTTTTGTCGGGTTTATTTTGGTCCATTTCCAGGAATGCAGTAAAATTTCATAATATTATGCACACATCCAACATCTGTATATGGATGAACTTTATGAGAAGTGAAGTTCTCAAAATGTCCAGTTACTTGTAGCTTTAAAAGCATCCAAAGTCTTCATCATCGTCAATATCCGAGTAAAAAATACCAATGAACTAGTTATCGTCTGCTCAGTTCATTTGATGTAGTCAAGATCACGTTTCCAACTGCCTAAAATATAAATTTCCCCCACAAAATTTTCTCTATTTTCATCAAATTTGGCATCCAGATCACTGCCAATTTCCATCAGTTGCCACTTAGTACTGTCTGCCATTTTGATCTCTGCACATTAAAATTCAGTTTTGAAATCAAATTTTCTACTAACCAGTTATCATCATCTCTGGTCATTTCATCGAAGTCAAGATCACAATCTTAACTGCCTAAAACGTAAATTTTCCTTGCACAACTGTCTATATTTTTATCAAAATTGGCATCCACATCACTGCCATCATTTGCCACTTCAGTGCTGTCTGTCATGTTGATCTCTGTACGTTAAAACTCATGTTTTTGAAATCAAATTTTCAAATAACCAGTTATCATCAACTGTCAATTTTGAACAAGTAAAAATAACAATCCCCACTGCGTAAAATGTCAATTTTTAACACGTAATTATCTATATTTTCAACTAATTCTGCAAGCACATCACTGCCATCACTTGCCTCTTCAGTACTGATCGCCATTTTGATTTCTGCACATTAAAACTCAATTTTTAAATCAAATATTTATCAGTTTTTGGCCTTTTTTAAGCTCATGTTGTCACTGCATATGTGTACCTCCAACCTTTATTTCCTTCTTTTCAAAAGAGTACATGTAAACTAATGATGTATTACATGGTTAAATGAACACTTCTGCGAAGTGGTAGACGGAATGTAATGAACATATGACCAGAATCGTATCCTGTCTGAAAAGGTAAAGTATGACTGGAATCGTATGCCTTCTGAAATGGGTAAGTTAAGACATCAGTGTTTAAAAGGGACACCTCTGCTGAACTCTGTGTTGGTCTACATAGTTATTTAAATGCATTCTGTTATTGTGACAAATCCACATAGTATTGGAGATGAATCATATGTAGTACTGCTGTGGTTTTCTCCATACATGAAGCTGACTAGAGCTGCATCGATGAATCACAATATTTACTCTGGCGATAATGTATTATGATACAGACTTGAACAAGAATAATAGTAATAATAATAAACACTTTATTTTATGAGGGTATCTCAGTGAGTATAATATGCTATTCTTCCCTGAGGCCCTTAGGATACATTAAGTATAAAAGCACAAAGTGTATATGATATGCATTAACAGCACAAACTGGAGAGCATATATTTCATTGTTTAAAATTGTAACTGCCCCTTGAGATAATGGTTATGCAATTTTGTTTTGAACACATTTAGATTTGTTTCTGTTCTAATGGTTATGGGGAGTTCATTCTATAAAATAGCACCAGAGTAAACAAATGATTTTTTAAAAGTATTTGTTTTTGGAAATGGTATTCTGCACTGATCATTCGTAATTGATCTCAGTTTAGGTCCTTGGTGTTGTTCTTCTGACTTAAAATGAAACATACCATGCAAATATTTAGAGCATTATTCATTCTTAACTTTCAACATTAATAATGACTTGTGGTAGGCTAATCTGTTTTTAAATTTCAGCCATGTCAATTCTGAGAATAGAATTTTGGAAGGTGTATCAAATGGTAAATCTAGAATAATTCTTGCTGCCTTTTTTTGAAGTTTGTGGATTGTTTCAATATTACTATAAGTTGTATTTCCCCAAATTGTGCAGCAGTAGTCCAAATGAGGAAGAACGAATGCATTGCACAATAATTTCCGATAGTTGAGTGGTAGATAACTTTTTATCCTCTGTGAAAGATAAATTCTTGAGCTTACAACAGAGCAAACATGTTTCACTTGCTTTCACCTGTCTAGATTCTTATCAACATGAACTCCCAAAAGTTTTTCTGCGTCAACATTTTTAATTAGATTATCTTCAATATAAAGCTCAAGATTAGGATTTCTGTTCACTGATAATCTTTGTCTAGTTCCAAGCAACATTGCCTTTGTTTTTAGGGGATTGTTAAACATGTTATTCAGTGAGCAACAATATTCAACTTGATATAAATCTTCACCCAGTTGTTTGTTGAATGTTTTAACATTAGAATCAGACTTATGCAAAGTAGGATCATCAGCATATAGATCAGTTTTTGAATGTTGTACATACAGCAGCAAGTCATTTATAAACAATAGGAATGATACAGGCCCTAAAATAGATCCCTGTGGAATTCCTTTGTTGATGGACATCAACTCTGATTTAATGTTATCAATAACAACTTGTTGGCTTGTGTCAGATAGGTATGATTTGAACTATGAGAGTGACAAGTGAGAACATTTGTACTTTTCAGGTTTCCATGCAAGTATATTCTGATCAACTAAATCAAAAGCCTTCTTAAAATCAAGATACATAGTTCCAACCTATTCTCCTTTGTTCATAGCAAGCAACCAGTCATTAATGAGTTTTGTTAATGCAGACTGACAGGAGTGGCTTCTGTCTAAATCCTAATTGGGATGGGTGAATTAAATAGTACTTCGATAAGTAACCATTTAGATGTTTGGAAATGTCTTTCAAACAGTTTGGATATGGTTGGCAAAATAGATACTGTTAATAATTATCTGGATTTGATTTTGAACCCTTTTTATAAACAGGCATAACCTTGGCATCCTTCAGTTGAGATGAGAAGATTCCCTTGGTAATGCTTTGATTAAGTATGTAGGTAAAAGATAGAGCAATAATATCAGCACATTTATTTAAGATGAATGGACCTATCTGATCCACCCCAGTTGATTTCTTGGAATTTAACTTTTTCAACTATCAATACAAGACGATAGTAGAATGAAACATATACAAAATTGTATGAACCGTCCAAAAGTAAACATTTTCTTGTCGACTTTTTTCTCTTTGAATGAAGTAAACTACAAGACTCCTAACAATAGATTTATCCCTTTATGGATTTTTTACTGGATTTGTATTGTTCACTTTTTTAAATTCCTTTGTATGTTCTAACGAAAGTGTTTGGAAGAATTGTGTGTTTGACTGAGTTTACATTTAAACTAATTTCAACGTTGGTATGAAAGTCTACATCAGAAAACTAAAATTTATTGTTGGATGATACATTGTTCTCAGAACTTCAATGAGTGTTAACTCATTAACCCTGGGAGATTCTTTTCATTTTCACCTGAAATGGGGGTAGGAAATGCATTTTTAATTGCAGCAATACATTTACCTATCACTATTATATAGCTTTATTACTTTTTTGTGTCGAAAAACTCGTCCGTTCGATGTGAAAACATTCTCCCACTTTAAGTGGAGAATTTGTCAACAAGCCACGTCACACCCGTGCATCTCTCTGCGCCTGTGCGAACATTCATCTTTTTCATGGACGCCATGCCTGGTGGTTGTGTCGCAAAAATGTAACCTGAGGAAAATTGTCTGCTGCGGTTTCCAACTACATTTCGGACTTCCCTCCTTCTAAATTCATCTGGGTTACAATTGTCCGTCTCATCTATATGTGTATTATGCCGCTCTTCATCAGCGTTTAGTTCTAGGAAGAGTTTTTCTAGTCTTCCACGTGTATTCTACCCTTAGAGGGGTTAGGGTACACCATATATTTTGTTTCTTTTCAGCTACACGGTAAGTCGTCTTTGTCATTACAATGCGACATAGAACAACTGAGATAGCGCCGCAATTAACAGGCGCATAATTTTACAAAATTAATATCTCATTTATTATTATTGTCCACTATTTCATCAATTGTTTCTTTATTATCTACGCGTGACGCGTCACATGCTTTTCTTGTACTTTCCTGAGACCAATAAAGCTTGTCAAGTTAACTAGCTACTAATATTTCTTGGGAAGAACATATATATGCATATTGTTTACCTGTAGTCAAACTAACCACTGTGGTGCAGATAGCCCGCAAAGTATATGGTGAACTGGTATGTATAGAGTACGCGACGTACAAAAAAAGGTGAGTTTTCTACGTGTAGATTTTAAGGTGAGTTTACACATTGTTATTATTATGGTATGATATTTCAATAATATTTATTTCAGATAAAAAGAAACAATGCCAGCAAAACAGTCTGTAGGTATGTGTGGCCATAAGAAGGCCCCATGGGATACACACTCAGACTGTCTTACCTGTTCCAAGTGTAAGCGGAACAGTCGCTGCAATATCTGTACTAGAGGGCGGAAAAAGATAGTTAAATCCCCCTCATCGTCAGATTTCTCTGGATTTTCTTTTACAGGCACTCAGACATAGGCAACATACAGCAAGAAGGCCACTCTAGTTCACAAGAACATTCCGGGGCCCCAAGAGCTTGCACCAGCCTCCCCGGACATAGTTGAGGTCCCTCCTGTAGGGGCCAGTGAACGCTCCAAGAGTAAATCGCCTCTCCCGGGAAGGGAGAAGACGAAAAAAAGCAGTAGTGTGTTACTTCCTTCCACCAGGAAGGAAGTGTACCACTCCAAACACTCCCAAAGTAGCGTGTCGCACCCTGTCGGAAGGGAGGGGCTACACCGCACCTTGGGTAGTAATGAAGACAGACTGACATCTGAGATGTCTTCTGACCGGTCACTGACCGGTCCGGTCACCGGTCAGTGTCGGGTGACCGGTCTTCCGGTCACCGGTCAATGTCTTCTGACCGGTCACTGACCGGTTATTTTCTGATGTACCACCAACAACAACTTCCTGTTTTCTGATGTATACTCTCATACCAACAAAAACTTCCCATTTTCTGATTTATACATTCAAACAAACAATAACTTCTGTTTTCTGATGTACATGTATAGAAATCATACCAACATTGAAATTAGTTCAAATGTTTACTGGGTCAAACACACAATTCTTTTGAACACTTTCTTTAGAACCTGCAAAGGAATTTTGATGATGGTGAACAATAAAAATTTATTTAAAAAAAATAACCACAGGTCAAAATCCCTGAAGGGATTAATAGCAAACATATGCACTGTTTCCTTCTACACATTAGATCTACCTATGCACACTCTGAAAATGTAACAAAGTGAGTCGACTCATTGTTTATACTGAAAACTCCCACTTTGTTTGAAATACGAACAAGATGACAGTGTTAGAAACCCCCTGGCGACAGTCAGGTTTGAAATGATAAATTAATAAATGAAATGACTAAGTTTTGTGGATTTTTTTATATCGTTGATGCTTTTCATTTTTAAAATTGCAAGGGAAGGGGGGTGCAAACTGCTGAGGGGTCAGGTGAAATATTTTAGTCAATACGTTTGAGCATTAAATTAAAAGAAAATTTGCATGTTCCGAGTGACTAACGAATATATTTCATCTTGTGGGTGAAAAACTTGAGTATTTCCACCCACTCCATGAAATATATCTGTTATTCACTCGATACAAGCAGATATCCTCTATGTCTTCAGCTAGACACTACAGTATTTGTTTGTCACTACTCGGGGGGGGGGGGGGGGGTTTATTGTGAAAAAAAATATGCTTTGAGCAGAGCATCAGCTGGTAGTTTCATTGACAGTTATCACCCTGGTGCTTTGATTGAATCTTGATTTCTGTCCAAGTGAACTTATGATCTTTATCCATTATGCATTGTACATCATCTGTTGTGCCTCCATCAACACTTGCTTGTGAACACTCTAGAGGTTTAATTTTGATCAGATATGGTATGTAAACTTATATCATCAAGATCTCAGATGAGTTTGACCATGAGTGACATACATGCATATTAATGAGGTGATCTTGCATCTGATTAGCTGAGGTTGTGAACACTTTAGAGGCCATATCAGATTAGTTTGATAATGAGTGACATCTGTGCATATTAATTAGGTGATCTTGCATCTGATTGACTGAGCTTGTGAACACATGGAGGTCATATTTCTAATCAGATTTGGTATGGTAAGCATATATCATCAGGATCTTGGATGACTTCAGTTAAAAGCGACAGCCATGCATATTAATGGTGTGATCTTGCATCTGATTGGCTGGGCTTGTGAACACTCTGAGGCCATATTTCTGATCAGATTTTGACCAGATTTGGGATGCCGATTCGGTTACGAGCAGGATCCACACATACTAATGAGGTGATCTTGCATCTGTTTGGCTGAGTTTGTGAACACTTTTGAGACTGTATTTTGAATCAGATTCATTTCAGATATGGTATGCAAGTTTATTGTCAAGATCTTGGGTGAGTTTGATTTTGAGTGAGATCCAAGCATATTGATCAAGATTCAGGCTGATCAGATGGTAGGAATTGAATCTGCAACTTTCTGCAAGGATTTGTCTAGGTCTGTTTTGGGGCCCAAATTCTGCCCCATTCTCAATGCCAGAAACTGTCCACTGTTCCCAGTTTGAGTGAAAAAATTTCCAATCAGAACTTAAAAAAAACAACAACATCCATGTCCTTTACTCCGCAGATTCTGGGAGAGAAATTACTATAATGAGTGTACATGTAACAAGGGATCTAAAGAGTCCAAGTGACCTAAGCTAAATGTAATAATAATGCTATTGAATTTTAATTATTGTTCAGGAATCATTTGTTTGTAAATTTTTGTGAATTAACAGTGTTATAAAATGAATATTACCCAGTATGACTTTTTATGCATAAATATTCCCCATTCCATGGATCCCAGGCCCCATGTTGATAATGGTATAAAAATTTCTGTTCTGGACACAAGTCACTGCCTTAGCCACATAGCCACCGCTGACTGCACAGACTGCTCCCTTTATAATGCCAAGTGCATGTACTTCAAGGGTGGGGCTATTGTGAACAGTTCACAAGTTGTGAATCAGGGCCCTCATTTCCAGGGAGAGGAAGAGGGAAGAGATCCAGGGGAGAATGCTGGTTGTATAAATGATTTATCCTTTTTATGCCAAAAAAGTGATCCTGCATATATGCTCTAGGAAAGAAGATAAATGATGCAAGCATTAATAGACAGTGTAGAAGCTATGTGCTCCAAGCTGTCCTTTCCCATCTACAATTTCAATATGTGTGTGAATTTGCATTCACAAACTGACATTTGTCAAACTACCCACGCGAGTGATATCGTGCCCACTTGGGCTTTTTGTTATTTCTAGCATGGTGGGAATCCCAACCATTGCCACTTTTTAAACACAGTCTCTATGCATCTCTCATACTGTACACCTTAATGATAGCACTAGATAATGTAAGGAAATGTCAGAAATGTACAGCAATAATTTCCTGACATTTTGGACTTTCAATTCTTCCCATTCCTCCTAATGAAACCTTTTTCACTATAATAAGCTACTGTAGAAAGGAAACATCATGACATTTCATTGGCTTCTGTCTCATCCAGTTAAATGGACAGTCTGAAGCCACAGCAGCAGTGCAATTTGCTCTGTTGTTACATCGAGGAAATACAGCTATTGATCAGAGTGTGCAAGTGTAGTGAATGGATCAAGTATTACTGCAGATATTAGTATAGATCATAGTTCTTGAAAATGGGACTCCTGAATTGTTATCTTGTACACGTTAATATTTCTATTGATGTCAATAGCTTTTAGTGTTTGCTCATCTTTTTCATATGTAAGCATGTTTTCGAGTTGCATTTGTTCACTGGGAATTGGTTTCAAGATGTTATAGGCATAGTAAACACATAAATTACTCATTTGCTGTGTTTTTAGACATTTAAGGGCCCTGTATAATGATGCAGAAGCCCAAATGTAATTGCCTTTTCCAACCATCCATCCAGCTGTCTTTCCATTCATCTTTTGTAATCAGCATAATTCTGCAACATCACACATTTTTGTAATTTATTGTAATTTCATCCCAAATCAACAGTTCGCTCAAATTGCTGATATTTTTATGATCAGCCAATGAATACAATTAAAATTGGGGTAAACTTATGAGAAAAAAAAGGGGTGGGGTGATGGGCAAAAGAGTGAGTTTAACTTTTGAAGCTTCCATTGAGAAGCAAGTTTGTTACTGTATATAATAAAAAGAAAATTGTCTTTTCCTACGTTAATATGGGATATATTTCATCTTGTGGTACAAAAGAATGATATATTTGAACTCCTGGCTCATCTGATATTAATGTAGGAAAAGGAAATATCCTTTATCCTTTATTTATTATGAGTAAGATCTACACATATAAATGAGATAATCTTGCATATGTTGGACTGAGCTTCTTAGCACTTGAGAGACTGTATTTCAGACCCAATTGTCATCAGACTTGGTAAATGGGCTAATATCATTAAGCAGTTGGATGATTTTTATTATGAGCAAGACTGATACATATTTATGAGGTGATCTTGCAAGTGATTAGCTTTTTTTTGTTTTACCACTGTAGAGGCTTTTTTTGATAAGATTTCGATCACTTATTTAATAGGTTTGTGTCTTTAAGATCTTATTTGAGTATGATTATGAGTGAAATTCATGCATATTAATGGCAAGATCTTGCATCAGATTTTGATCAAACTTCTTAAATATTATCAAGATGTTGGATGAGTTTGATTATGAGCTAGATCTATGCATATTTCTGAGGCAATCTTTTATCTGTGATCGACTAAGCATTTTTCCACACAAAAGACTATAGAATTATAATCAGATTTTGCTCCATCTTGGTAAATAAAAATATGTTATCATTGTGGTAGAAGGTACTTAATAAGTGAGATTTGTGCATATTAATGAGATACCTTGCATCAGAGCTTGTTGCATCTCAAGATCTAGACACTTAGGTACATGTATTTCTAATCCAGTTTCTATCAAACTATCAAACTTGGTAATTAGGTTTATATCAACAGCATATTGGATGAGTTCTATTATGAGAAGGAGACTATGCATATTAATTACGATTTTACTTTAGAAATTTAAAAAAAATCAGGATATAATAAAATAGGTCCAATCAACATGATATAAAGTTAGTTGTATAAAGATAATTTATGTTGGGTGTGTTCTTACAACATTACATAAGTCTACTTAGTGAAATAGTCAGCTGTAAAGTTATGTAAGCAAGGAATTTCAGGCCCACTTGGGCCTCTTGTTCGTGAAGATATAACATAAGAGCAGTTTTATGTTTAAAGTAAAAAATGTGTCCAAGCTGGATGAAAGATTGTGCAGCTGCAGTGATTTTAATTGGTGCATGGAAAAACTACTTTTGTGTTTAAAACCGTACAGGCCCCAAGTCAGAAAAACTTAATAGTCCAGGAACGATTCATTATCATATAAAGTGTCCATTTTGAATCTCAAATATGCAGGTGGCCAAGTGGTCTAAGGCATTCGCCTTTACAGGTTATTCTCACATCTCACCTCTGTCTGAGTTCGAGTCTTGGCTCGACCAACATGGGTATGTGAGAAAGTTTGCCACTAGCTTCCCCTGGGTCAGTGGTTCTTCACTGGGTCTTCCTGGGTTCTTCTTCCACCAGGTATACTGGCCACCATGTATGGCCTATCATGTGCTGAAAATTCCGTTAAACCCACAAACCAAACCGCAGATGTGCAGCTAGTGGCATTTGGGTTGATCTTGACACTGTCAATTTGGACATGTCCAGCGATAGTGACAAGGTACATAATATGGTCTAAAAGAAACAATACATGATCCTGCTGATGGTAATCTATTGTCACATGAACTCTGCAAGACCACCAATTATTCCTGGCATAGTATATTTTGTACCCAGACACTATTATTATACTACACTCACTACAATGAGAATGGTACAGCTCACTTGATCACCATTATTGAGTACTATTAGTCCAGTAGCGTACTAACAGGAGGGTGGACAGGGCAGTTGCCCCGGGCGCCAGAGGTCTTGGGGCACCAAAACAGCTGATAAAAATTCGGGCCTCGTATTCTGGCTCTTTGGGCCATCATTGTCGCCCTGAGCGTCATTTAACCTTAGTATGCCACTGAGTCAGTCACAATGTGATGGCAAGGTCAAAGGTCATGTAGAAGAGCCATTTTGTAAGTTCAGGTCTGTGTAGATTTTACAACTTTTTTTATACTCTGTCACATTATTAGCTTGCTTGAACTGAGTGCAGGAGAGTCTATGCTATACTCCAGTGTCTTAGTCGTCATCATTCGTGCTGGCATTAGCACATGTATGCTTTTTATGTTAATGTCAATATACAGTACACACAAAATATATTGACCGTTTTCCACTGAAGTACACACTACTACACAGTTGAAATCTCCATGATTTACAGGTTGAGTCCAGCTTGAGCTACACTGTGCTGTTGGGTAACAGACTCAATCGATTTATTACCCATGATGTTACCATCTGCAGTAAGTCCTTTAGTGGTATATAGGTAATCCACAAACTAGTCAGATAGAATCCACTCTTGAAGTGGAGTTGAGTGAAAGTAGCACCTGCTGAGAGAAGTACATGTACAGCTACGATAGGAGACTTCACAGGCATACATGTAGTTCACTGGACTACACTCAACTGTAACAATATGGTCAATACATTTTGTGCATACTGTATGTACATGCAAGCTTTGCTGTCTTCTGACAGCTCCATTTCTTGCTTCTACTTAATCCCACATGATAGCAACATAAATGAACTAATCAAGTCATGTGGTTTTGTGTTTTACAATGTGATTCATGCATCAACATTAGGACAGAAACTTATATCCACCCCTGAATACATACAATGGACTCTTCTGCTGTCTGTTTGACATCATCAGGTAGTCCTTTAATCATAGCTGTTATTCAACATTGTTATATTTCATAACTTGTTTCTTACCAATGGTTGTGGAGAGAAATGGAAGCTGGTGGTGTTCAAGATTGAAATAGAACCTTTGCAAATCAATAATGAATAAAGAAGCATGAAGAATCTATCAATAGACAAAATACTCAGCCAGCTTATTAGTAGGGTAATCTATTATGCAAACAGTTCAGGTTGTATTAGCGAGATTGATTATGTATCTTGCAACTTAAAGGAGTGCTTTCCATTAGCATCACTCTTCGAGCTTTAGGGTTTCAGTTTAGTTAAATTTTCCTACAAACACCAAGCAAAATGGTGTGTATAGATCAATACAGAATTAATATGCATTATTGCTTCATCTGTGAATGGCAATGCATACTGTCAGTTCATTTATATTTGTCTGTATACATTTTTGTGGATGTGTAAACAATCTTTTCTTCTATACATAAATTTGTGGCTGTCTGGGATGTCTGTTGTGTGTAAAGGTGGAAAACCATTCATTGGGTCTTGAAATTCATGGTTGTTTGAAGTAGCCATGAAATCCATGAAAGTTGGTACACCACAAAAAATAATTCATTTGTTGTAGGTATAAGTTTTCCATTGGCAGCAGTGCTGGTGTTGTTACATGTATCAACAATTAGATGTAGTGTTCAAGTTTTTAGCAAGTCATATATACATGTATGTACTACATGAGTTGAAATTTTGGAATAATATTTTGCTGTTTGCCTGAAGGTTATATTCAGATATGCACCGTTTTTCTGTATATCCTGTGACAGCAGCTTTGGTAGTGTCAAGGTTAAGATTATGTGTTAAAGGTTTGGATAGTCGTATTACATCTTCTACATGGTTGCTGTATTTAACTAAAGCTTCAATGTAACAGTACTGTTTATTGCCTCCTAAACAAATTTCTTGGAATATGATCAGTCATTTATCAAAATATAAAACCCAATATTTCTATTAAAATTAATCCAGCTGTGTGTAAGAAATCCAACAAGATCATGACTAGATCGGTGTCCCAACAAAAGCGCGCAGGACAAAAGTGCGCAGACAAAAAGAACGGCGTCAAAAGCGCGCAGCTTAAAACCCCCGACACAAGTGCGCTGACAAAAGAGCGCTGACAAAACCTGAAATCCCCCCCCCCCCGGACAGGATCGCACAAAAAGAAAACCGCGCAGAGTAGAAGTTGACATGAAAAGTGAGATGATTTCTAAGTTCCAAAATTTATTTGAGTCATTCTTCAAAGCTACTTGCGTACCCGAAACTGTATAAATCGCACAAATGTGTTCAGGCCAAAACATTTGCAGTCATGGAAAGAACCGAATCACAGAATCAGAAAGAGCACATTTTACGTGATGGCTATAGGCTTCGTAAAGATCATATTAATTTGGATGGGAGTATGTCATGGAGATGCGTGAATAAAGACTCCAAAGGTCGGCTGAAATTGGATGCAACAGATGCAGTAACTGTCATTTCAGAGCATAACCATATTTCTGCATATCAAGATATTAATGAATAGATGATATTATATGTTCTTTAACGCCATATTTCTGCATATTGAGATATTAATTAATAAACGATGCTTAATGATCTTTAATGCTGTATTTGTTAGTTTTTTCTTTACAAGATACACAAAATGGTAATTGTTGTACACTTTCGTCTTTGCACGATTTTGTCGGCTCGCTTTTGTTCTGCGCGCTTTTGTTGGGGTGCCGACTAGATCATGTGACTTGCTGGCTGTGAGTCACATGATTACTGGCAATACACAACTGGGTAAAAATAAATGCTGGACAACCTCTGCTTCAGATGTTAAAATGCAAATATCTAATGTATGAAATTATTTTATTATATATAGAAATAAGTTACTTTGTGGTTTATTTATCAATGGAAATCATCCCCTAAAAGATGTCTTGGCTTTAATTAAACAAAACTAATTTTTTCAATCATTTGACCAGAATTTATTTGGGCCCAATGGAGGTAACTGCTGCAACCAGTGCGCTATTTGTAAACACTCATCTGTATAGTCAACAATGTCAGCTAAGAGATTCTTATGTTAAGCAAATACATTTATGTGAGGTTTATGCAGTAATAAATTCATCACATGTTAGTTTACAGGAGTGTACAGAATGTCATGAATAATGACCATCTTGAACCCAATACACGCTTGGCCTTTGACTTGCGTGTATGGAGTTCAGGACGGTCATAACCCTGGTAAACATAAATTTGCACCCTGATATCCTAAAGTTGTATGTCTAAATTGCAATGAGAGAAAGTTTTGTCATCATTATGCTGTTCTCTGGCAAGAAACTATGTTTCACAAAACCCATAATTGATCTCTTAAACATGGATCTTTTCCTTAGTGTAAATCAAAGGTTTTGTTTGATGTTTTACAGCACAGCAACACATAAAGATTATTTAGTTCCGAGGTAAATGGAATAAAGTGACTTACCCAGGGACACACAACAGTAGCCAACCCGTGCTTATCTTATGGTAGGATTGAAACCTTCATCCTTCTGGTTGCTAGTCCAGCACACTAAACTCTGCAGCACCATTGCTCTTTAAAAAAAAACAATGGAAAACAACACTATAATTATGGGATGCATGTGGGTTGGCTGTATTTGAGCATGCATTTGATATATAGTTGTTACAAGAAGTAAACCAGTCACATGACTTTATGTAGAACCTGGAATCCTGTATCCAGTTAATGAAAGTGCTGATTTACCCAAATGATAGGAAATCAGTAAAACATGTTACATGTACAGTATTTGATTAGCACTGTCTTCTGTAATAAGTACAAGGATATTTGGAACTTAATTTAAAGACATTTGTATTCTCCATTTCAGATTTAATACTGTGTACAAATGAGCCAAATGTTTCAATTCCACAGATGGCTGACCTGTTGATAGAGAGGACACAGCACCTCAACTGGGTGGTGGTCTTCAAATCCCTCATCACAATTCACAATCTCATGAACTATGGAAATGAAGTTAGTATCAATTTCAGAGTTTACATCTTGTGTCATATTTGGATTATCATACATGGGAACATTTCTACCAAAGTTAAACTTCACAAATTTCAAATTATAATAAATATACATGTTTAATTTTAGCATGTTTGCATTGTTACTATTGTATTATTCCACTTTGTTAGAAGAAACTTTTCAAAATTTGTGACCAGGTTGCGAAAATTAAACCTGCAGAAAATTTGCCAAAGATTATATTAATATGTAAAAAAAAAAAAAAAAACTTTTTTAAAGTGGCGTTTCTTTTTCAACAAGACTGTTACCGTATATACTCGTGTATAAATCGGGTCAAAATGCAAACAACATAAGATCTGATCTGCTGTCGCATAATGTGCCAGCAGATCAGGGTCTATGTTTGTTCTACTGATTAGTCCTTACAAACTTCATAGACCCAGATCTGCCGGCATATTATGCAATGGCAGATCTGGGTCTATGCAGTTTGCAGTTGGTTTCGGATTATACGCAAATATATAAGGTACTTGGTATCAGCTATTTCTGCGACGAACAACAGTTCTGACAAACTGAGCAGGGGCAAAGTACCTCTCTCAAAGGTACTCAAAATAGCACATTGGCAATGAGGTTCGAACTTGTGACCCACCAGTAATGAGTTGGATGCTCTACCAACTGAACTATCCTGTTCCTTAAAGAATACAGAGATAATACTTGATTCATGATGTCATCTTGGACCACTGAAGCTATGAGAGAGTCAAAAATAATCTATTTCCACTAGTGTTTTATGGGATATTTGTGTTCATTCTAATCTGAAATGAGACTGAAAATTTAAATGAATCAATGTCCCACCCTAAAATTCTATAAAAATTGCTTCATTCTTAGGGTTTACATGTCAGTATTTCATTTAAGAAAAGCTTTTGTACAGTTTGCTTGCAATTGTTTCCTCATTCAATTTAGTTATATTGGAAAATATTATTCAAAGCTTTTTTAGGCTGGAAAGAATGGTTTGGGGGTGGTCTGAAACTGAAGTAAATCTTTCTTAACTTCAGTCTTAGATTTAAATGAAAAAGAATTACAATTTATTATGCTGCTGCTGCTTTCTCTCCAGTTTTTGTTCATTGGAAGATGATTATCTTGCAAAATACAAATTAGTTCTTTTCGTCACACCCAAGAATCATGGGAGGTATTCACAGCAATATACCTACATTAAATTTCAGTTATTATTGTATGAAGGAATCATTTTCATTGTTTTCCTAGGCCTTTTCAGGACATTAGACCCAACATACTTAAAAAATTACTCCCAATAAACAACAGTCATTGCATCCTTTTATTTTTTTTTAGTAGCATTCTTATGAATGTTCACAAACACCAGTGAAGTGCTACCTGACAATTTGCTGTGAAATGGCTTTGATGTTATGCATACAGTTAGTCTAATTAAAATGATAACTGTTCCAATAGTGATGTACAAAACTGATAATTGATAGGTGAAAAAGTTAGCATTCAGCATTTGATGTCGATAAGGGGGCTTTAGAACTCCACCAGTTTCCTCCTTTCTTTCCTCCTTTCCTATTTTCCTTTGCTAGGAATAGTGTTACTCATCACCCCTCCTAATGAAAAAACATGCCACATGTTTAGAATTACATTTGAAATGATAAAAGGCAAGTTGTGTTCAGTATTGTCATAAATATATCAGTAATAAAAATGTATTACAGGAATTTTAAATTAAAATTGTTTTGAGTTACCTATTTTCAGGGTGAACCATGAGAATTAGGATCTGTTCTAGGATGCATGATTGCGGGATTCATGCTAGTTTCTCAAAAATTGTATCAAGAAATTAACTAAATATTTTTTTCATTAAATCCCTCCTATATTTATAAAATTGTCCTCTTTTCTCCAAATGAAGGGGGTGGGGTCGGATTTTCCCCCCTAAAATTTCAGTTCTAGAATAGACCCTGATTAGATGCTAACCACTTATTGGGAACAGTTACATAAAGCAACTGAAGCCTAAATCTAAAGACAAAAGAAGTAAATATCCTTTATCTTTTATACTTATAAAATATGTGCTATGTGATCGAAATCAAAGAGAAATTTACTTAAATTGGGATAAAAGTTATGTAAGATAATTTAGAAAACACCCTGCATTTACATTTTTTCAGCTCTCCAGATCATACACCAGAAGAGCTTGTGCAATAGCCTTTTGTCCACCATTTGCTGCACATCCGTTAGCACAAGTTTGTTTATCTGGATCTAAAGGAAAATGATGCCGATCTGAATCCAATATGGCAATCATGGCAGCTATCTTGAAAATCTTGTTAACTCTACTCCTCCTGAATGAATGATTGTATTAACATGAAGTTTTCACTAAGACTTCTGATCATGTCCCAAAATAAAATGTTGCCCTTTGGACATTCAGTAAGACTTCTTCTAATGACTGTTTGGTCCTAAAAAAAATAGTGCTAATCAGACATCCAGCTGCCCAGGTATGCCATCTGGAAACGCACTTGGCTCCCATTTCCCTGGCATGATATAGCCAATAATGTATTAAAAGTGCCTTTAAAACCAACAAAAACAAAAACAAAACCAATTTCATGGTCATGCTGGCCATCTTTAAATTCTTGCTATTTGCTGCTTTTCTAGAATTGATTGTTGTACTGACATGGGTTTTTTACTAAAAGACTTCATCTTGAAAATCTTGTTATAGCTACTTATTACAGATGGTTCTATAGACATGGGATTTTCACAGAAAGATTTCTTATGATACCTAGTTGGTCCTATATAAAAATAGTTTTTTTACTAAAAGACTTCATCTTGAAAAGTTTGTTATAGCTCGTTCTACTAATGGATGGTTCTTTAGACATGGGATTTTCACAGAAAGATCTCTTATGATACCTATTAATGAAAATGATGCTAATGTGACCTCAAAATTTGAAAATCTCATAACAGCTACTTCTTGGGCCATACCAGCATTTACCCCCCCCCCCCCCCTCCCGCCTCCAAAAAAAAACATTTTCCTTGCAAGGCATTGTTATTCTTCTATTAAAAGATGTTGATTTAACCTCCAAAGTGGCCACCTTGATGGTCATCCTGAAAATCGTTATATGGATACTTCTCCTGAAGTCTTATCAACATGGAGTTTTCACTAAAACACCATTATAGCATTATGTAGCTGGTACTTAATGAAAATGTGCTCATCTGAACTCCAACTCGGCTCCATAGTGGCCATCTTAAAAATCTTTTTGTCACAACTCTTCTTGCATAAATGGTGGTATTGACATCGAGTTTTCACAAAAACACTTATAGGAATATTTAATTTGTTCTGAATGAAAATGGTACAGATCTGACCACCAATATACTTGCACTTTTGTGAAGGAATTTTGAAAACCAGACCTATTTGACCTTGGGTTGAAGACAATGGTCAGTATTGGCATTTTTGTACTTCTTTGAGGTGACAACAGTGACTTGTACATATACAAGTGAATTTTACCAGACATTGTATTTAGTTGTGTTGCAATGAACAAGTTGATTTTCTCTGAGGTTAGTTTTAAGGTCAAAGGTCTTGATTCAGCAAATTAGCTGTACTGGCTTGTGAGCATAACAACACAAACTATTGTGAATGGATATTTTCAAACCCAGTTTGTGGATATCAGATGAACACCTTGCATGTATATAATGCCACTTAAATAAAATATTTAAAAAATTTGAAAGATATTAATTACAGATATAACCAAACTTAGCATACGGATATATTTTAACATTTTCCGAGACAAGTTGAGTGATTTTCTATCCATAATACTAGGTTCAAGACAAAGGCCATGACAAGAAGTTTGTATTGCACTTACAGATACCTTGTTAAAATGTTAGCTCCGACCTGTTAGAAAATATATTTCTTACCAAATTTGATATGTTGGAGTTGCTCAAGAATACATGTATCAGAGATGGTTTTAATACTCCACATTTAAAATAATAAAAGGACAGAAGATACGGATTTCTCTTTGATTCATGGAAATTCTTTTTCAGCCAGCAGAGTGTCAGTCCCTTCAAGGGACACATGTTTCTGCTTGAAACAGATTTTGCATGCACACATGATATATATATATATATATATATATATATTTTTGGATAGCACTGCAAACAATTTTTCCTTTTACAAAATATATATTTAAGAATAAACTATATTCACTTGATGAGAGGAGATACAATTTATTTTTAAAAACCAGGAGGTTGAAATCAACACTTTAAAACATAATAATTCTGTTATTTTGCTTCTTTCAAGCTGAATTTTGTTTCCTGTTCTTGTTGATCATGATTAGAAATAACCTAAGAGTTATTTATGTAATAATTAACTGAAATTGTATGGGTATTAATTTTAAAAGACAGACTTGTAAAAGAGAAAGCATGTTTTAAAAGCAGTCAGAGACTGTATTTTTTAGAATATGGCTTCATGCAACGAGCCTTCAGAATATCCTTTGCAGAACTTTAATTTTAATACAGAAGTTACAAATCTCTTGTACAGATATGAAGAAATGATAACAATAAAAGTTGCTAGAAAAATTCTGCCTTATCAGAGTATTAATAAAGAATTGAAAAAAAAGACAAACTTGAGTCTTTTTACTGAAGTTGTACAGATTGAATAATTCTTGGTCCCACTTGCATAAAATGTACCGATTTGAGTAAAATACAGTGAAACCCCGCAATAATGTGCCCAGCGATAACGCGAATTCGGATATAACGTGATCGTGGCGTGGCTCCCAAAATTTCCTATATTCATTTGCTCATGAAATTTTTTTTTCTTCAAAGTATGAGAAATAGTGTATAAAATGTGTATATTATCATTTTGGGGAAGAGATCGCACATGAATTCAAGTATAATACATTCGTGGCGTGGTTCCTGTATACAATCATTGTGCAAACAATAGCCGACTTATGTTTCTTCTTTAACTGCATACACAACCAAGCTGTGGTTGATCAAAGATTGTCATATGTGGGTGCTTATGTAGAGACTGAGCTTGGGCTCTGTAAGTAACACTTTGATCATTAAGTCTGTGAAATCTATTAAAGGATGCAACTGAATACATGTCAATTGTGCAGCAAGATCACAGGGAGTTCAAATAACCACTGTCTGTTACTTGGCACTGAACAAGTATCAAACTCGCAGCTCAATCAAAGGGTTGTCATGTGGGAAGGCAAAGACGGCTCGATATCAGATAGTAAACGGTGTTGATACCCTATTCATGCTATACATTAGACATGTATACGTTGTTCTCTGAATAAAGTAAAATACAGTAAAATCCTGCAATAACATGACCCAGCTTTTTCCACGCTCGAATTTTATGGACCCCAATTATCGCGTTATTGCGGGGTTTCACTGCACATGATACTGAACTAAGAATTTTGCTCCTGCATAAAATTTAATGAGACAGATAGTTATAGTTTCTTAATTCTAGGATTAAATATGAACAATGTAGGTATTATTACAATATGAACAATTTATGTATTATTAAAAAATGAACAACGTATGTATTATTACCTTGGATTAAATATGAACAATGTATGTGTTGTTACCTAAGATTAAATATGAACAATGTATGTATTATTACAATATGAACAGTGTATGTATTATTACAATATAAACAATGTATTATTACAATATGAACAATGCATGTATTATTACAATATGAACAATGTCTGTATTATTACAGTTACAATATGAACAAAGTATGTATTATTACCTAGGATTAAATATGAACAATGTATGTATTATTACAACATTCCTATTGCATTTTGCAAATAACGGAGTGAAAAATAATTGAGCTATGTGTATTTACTTTAAATATTTTATGAGAGCATGGTCAGATCCTCATGTCATAACTGGGGCAGGGTGGAAAAGGAAGGCATTTGTTTTTAATGAAAGCATTATTAGTTAAATTTTTTAATAATTTTCCGTTCTTTTTTTCCAGAGATTCACACAATACCTAGCATCTAATAACTGTTCCTTTAATTTGGGCAGTTTTCTGGACAAAGGAGGAGTCCAAGGTAAATCTCATTTCAAACTGCAAAGACACTACAACAATGATTATTTGAGCCCTTTTAATCTCCGTGATCAATTTATTACATGTAGTTCTGCTAGTCACATATCAGGAGAGCTTATGTCAAGGTGGCATCTGGCATCCATAAGTTCATAGCTACTCCTAAACTACTGCAAGGATTCCCACAAAGCTGTACAAACACAGTCATCCGAAGGTCTATTTGGTCCAAAATGAAAATAGTGCCCCTTAAACATCCAGTATGACTGCCACAGCAGCTATCTTGAAAATCTAATCAAAAACATGGGGGTTTTCACTAAAGACTTTTTATGATGTCTAGTTGGTCCTAATCTGACATTCAGTATGGCTGTCACAGTAGCCATTTTGAAAATCTTGTAATTGCTACTACTTTGGAATGGATGGTTGTCTTCATATGGGGTTTACACTAAAAGATTTATGATGTCTAGTTGGTTCTAAATTGAAATGTTGCCCCTGAGACATCCAGTATGGCCACCATGATTGTCAGCTTGAAAATCTTGTTATTGTTACTTCTCTTCCTTCAGGAGTTTTTCACTGAAATACTTCTCATGATGTCTAGTTTGTCCTAAATGAAAGTAGTGTCGATCTGACATCCAATACAGCCACCATGGCATCCATCTAGAAAAGCATGTTGATATGACCATCTATTCATGAGAGTTATCTCAGCATCTCGTAAATTGATGGTCGTATCAATATA
This sequence comes from Margaritifera margaritifera, assembly GCA_029931535.1. Classification (NCBI taxonomy): domain Eukaryota; kingdom Metazoa; phylum Mollusca; class Bivalvia; order Unionida; family Margaritiferidae; genus Margaritifera; species Margaritifera margaritifera. The sequence goes on along the minus strand of JAQPZY010001423.1, from coordinate 274,659 downwards.
GGGTTTTCACAGAAAGAATTCTTGTGATGTGTAGTTGGTCCTTATGAAAATGGTGCCTTTGGACAGTCAGTATTGTGGTCATGATGGCCGTAACGAAAATCTTGTTATCACTACTCATTCCGAATAGATGGTCATATCAACATTTTTTTTTACTAAAAGACTTTTTATGATGTCTTGTTAGTTCAGAATCAAAATGGTACCGATCTGACATTGAATGTGGCCACCACAGTGGCCATCTTGAGAATCTTGTTATTGTTTCTCCTGAATGGATGATTGTATCAGCATGGGGTTTTCACTCAAAGACTTAATATGATGTCTAGTTTGTCCTAAATGAAAATGGTGCCCAATAGACATTTATTGTGGCCACTGTGGAAGCTACTTTGGATATCTTGTTATTGATACTCCTCCTGATCAGATGGATGTATTGACGTAGGGTTTTCACTGAAAGACTTCTTATGATACCTACAGTACACACATTGTGTTTTTATGAAAAAACACTTCTCTACAGTGGAGCTTAATCCTTTTCACCCTGTGTCCGTCGCGGACAGGATGTAGTGGTCATCGTGGATTGTCCACGTTGTGGCTCGTAGTGGACGGATTAAGTTTTATTGCCCATTTGAAAGTCGCAGCAAAATAATTATGTAATAGTGGACGCACACTACTACGCGTGGAACTTACCTATCGGCTCAGCTACAGCACACAGTGCAGAATGCTCTTTTTAATTTGTACGCAGTGCCGTTGATTATTCAAAGACTCGCTCACTAAAATGCATTCACATACGTGTATTGAAAGAGATGAAAGATAAATTGCCAAGCAAAGAGTCATGAATGATGCTTCACAAATTATACAAAGTTTAATTATCTTAATTTTAATGAAGGGGGGGGGGGGATTCTGTTTTTAAACAAACAAAAGGTAAAAGAAATCACAAGTAAATACATGTATTAGCGGGTTTCATTCCGTTATTAAAATAAAAGAATGCGAGAAATGCTGTGATTATTTTTATTTTATTACTCCAGTCACTTTTAAATTGTTTGCTTAACATGTTCCCACACAATGAAATATACACGGCGCTATCCAATCCACAACCTCTACTATTCCAGCCTGTTTAGTACTTGCGACTCAAATACACATGTCCATGCAACACATTTTCTCAGGAACTAAACACGTGTTTACTTTTACCATAGACCTACAGTTTTTACTCAGACTCTATGAAGCACGTGATGCTGCATTCTATGACCAACAGCTTTAAAAAATAACTTAGGATTGCTGGTTTGGTCATCTGACGAGTTTAATAATACCAAATGGACGGGTGAAAGTGATAAAAAGTGTAATCACTTAAATATTTTCGGTACGAGATAAACTCCTATGTATTATTTTGAGTTAATGCAGATATAAATTATTTGGAACAGTACATTCTTTCAATCCACATATGATAAATACTGCAAACTGTCACCGAATGTCAAGCGAATATTGTTGATCATTTTAGCTACTAATTTGTTACATTTTGACCAATGTATCCTGTTTAACCCTTTGACAGCGGGATACGACTCCAGTCGTACTTTACCTTTGCCAGCGGGATACGACTCCGGTCGTATGTTCACTAAATTTCCTTACCAACATTTGCAGACACATGTTTAACTGTATAAAACGTCATCAGTTTACGTGTACTCTTTTGAAAAGAAGGAAATAAAGGTAGAAGGTACACATCTTGTTGCATGATTGTGTTTAAAAGACCCCAAAACTGGTACAAATTTGATTTCAAAATCGAGTTTTAACGTGCCGAGATAAAATATGGCGGTGATATTCTGAAGAGGGAATTGAAGAGAGTTATGTGCTTGCTGAATTAGTTGAAAATAAAGACCATTTCACGTTGAAAATTGACATTCTAGCCAGTGGGGATCGCTATCTTTACTTCTTCAAAATGAACGGCACTGATGATAACTGGTTATTTGAAAATTTGATTTCAAACACGACTTTTAATGTGTGGAGATCAACATGGCGGACAGCGCTGAAACAGCAATTTACGGCAGTGATGTGGATGCCGATTTTGATGAAAATATAGACAATTTTGTGGGGAAACTTTATGTTTTAAGCAGTGCATATCGTGAGCTTCACTTCGACGAAATGAACGGAGATGATGAGAACTGGTTAGTAGAAAATTTGATTTCAAAACTGAATTTTAACGTGTGTAATTCAAAATGGCGGACAGTACTGAAGCGGTCGTGATGCTGATACCGATTTTGATGAAAATTTAGACAATTTTGTGGGGGAAATTTATATTTTAGGCAGTGGGGATCGTTATCTTGGTTGCATCGAATGAACTGAGCTGATGATAAATAGTTAATTGGTATTTTTGACTCGGATATTGACGATGATGAAGATGTGGATGCTTTTCAAGCTAACTGGACATTTTGAGAACTTCACTTCTCATAAAGTTCGCACATATACCGATGTTGAGTGTGTGCATAATATTATGAAAATTTCCTGCATCCCTGGAAATGGACCAAAATACACCCAATATAACTCTTATATTATTACATTAAAATTTATTGTGGAATAAAAACACTGAACCAAAATGAAAAGCTTTGTCGACTTACCAGTAAGGATTATTCTGTTTTTTGTTCTCCAATTCTCATGCGAGTAAATTTAATAAAATTGTAATAACTTTACATATTCTTGATGGATTTTTACTATTTTGTCACCTTCTTAAATGGTATAAAATTCCCCCCATTTCATACAATTACATAGAAGAGGTAAAATGAATATTGCAGATAGGAAAATTGCATTGAAAGTAAGTTATTACAAAAAAATGTAAAGCATTTATTTTTGCTTACATAACTTTACTTTCAACTGAAGTTTTACGTCTGAAAATTTTCAATCAAGAAATATATGACCTTAAGGAAAATTTTATGCTTTTTAAAATGGTATACAACATTGAAAAATAATTTCAAAAAATTGTACTGTAAAGCCAGATTAACCAACGTCACTGCATTCTCTCATGCTGCATAAACCACTGACTGAAAAATTTCCAGTTCTATACAACTGCCTGTCTGAATGGGCTTCAGTGTGAAAAGGGTTAAGAAGTTGACGTGAATACAAGTGAAACATTGTGTCCTCTATGAACCTGAATTCAAATATGTATTTTTACCGGGTTTAGCGGTTAGGACAACAATGTGAAATTACTGAAATTATGCCCATAATTGCCCAAACAGCACTGCGGTAGATAAGATTGTATTTACCGTATAATAAAAATAGCCTCCAGCATTGTACTTTGGTAGGGTTTTAGCTTTATCTAAGTGGAATTTCTAGTTCATACTTCTTTATCCCCCATGTTTAATTGATTGCTGTAAATATGTAGCTTCTTATTTTTCACGTCTTTAAACTGGTATCCCTGGCAGAAGTCTGTTAACTACTCCGACCTAGAGGTGGAAAGGTTTTGGCTTCAAAGGTTGTAAATCCAAATTATTTCCTGTTTATCTAGAACCTGTCATATTAACTCTGAGGTCATCGCAAATACTGTCACTGTGTTCACTTCGATTATTAGCTCACTCATTCGAATTTTAATCTATTAAATTTCTGAAGCTTTAAGTTCGTACAGGTACATTTTAATTATGACCTGATTCAACAATAGATGATAAGAAAATAAGAAAAGCACACTAATAGCTGATTAATAACCCAATTAATTATATAAATTCTTGTTAAATACAAAATGAATTGCTAAGCAGCAATGTACCTATTTACTTATTTTGAATAAATAGCGGAATCAAAATTGTATTTCTAAATTTTGTCAGTAGACGATTCCCAAAATGAAGTCAAATGTAGCACATTTCAAAAATGCATACACTCTAATTATCAATGCCTGTTTCCAAGTTAGCGATAAAACTACGGGTAAATTCGATAGAAAATTGTGGTGCATAATCTCTGTCTGTCTGTCCGTCTCGTGTTTGCATGTAATAAACTTATTTCATTACAAAGAACGATGAATTTTTTTAAACAAAGAAAGCCTGTAGTGTAATACAGCTTTCTTAAACATGTCGTTTTATGTCATGTTCATGAATCCAATCACAGCTTTTACATTTCTGAAAGTGACACGCGTCATTCGAAAGATATGGTTACTAATGATAACTCCCCATAACACGAATATGCAACGCTTAATTTGAAAGGCTATTCAAAATAATTGGACTGGGAATTCCAAAGGTCACCAAAACATGAACTTTTATCAGTGTCTGTCAGATCTCCACATAGGACTAAGGATATATTATTTTAATCAGATTGTTTGTTTTATATACTTATAGAAACCAATTTGACGCGAAATTATCACAACTTAACAACATTTTGTTTCTCGGTTAATACCACAAACCCGAAACTCATTTTTCCACAAACAACAAAACATTTCCATTCAGAAGGTAATGCTTTCAATAATATCTTTAAAGGAGGTTTTGGAAATAGTTTGGACAGTGAAAATATCACAAAACCACACACCTTAAAACTAGAAAAAATTTTTAGTTTGTGCAAAAGAAATTTGGCCTGAGAAATGCATTTGATGGTAAGTTCTCATATTATCGTGTAAACCTGGTCTCCAGCGTTATATGAAAAACTAAATATAATTATTTTTATTTTCCCATTTAGAGACCTACCATTTAACTTAAATTTAGTGGGGAAAAAATGAAATGGCATTGATGCAAGTCTAAACTATCTAAAAATCAGAACAAGTGTAGTTGTTTCAAGCTAGTATAGCTCGTGTATCTTATTTATTTTAAAATACCTTGGCAAAAATTATGATATACATGTCATAATGTGCCAGTGTTCATGATCATTCATGTTTGATATAAATATTATGGCGCTCGTTTGTAATCTCTTTTAGAGTTTTATATGTATTACTGCTTTCAATGATTTCTTCAAGGTGGGTCTTGGAAATAGATGGAAATTAAAGGGAAACTATAACAAATTAATAACCAGTACACAAAACACTTTTATGAAATATCATTAATTGAGAAAGAACATCGAAGTTACCGCTTGATGCAGAACAATGTCAATTTCCGCATCTGTATATGCTAACAGGTACATATACATGTATTAAATCAGCGGGGATGTACATTGTAGCTAAGCAATTTTTTCTAATGTACACTTTGTGATGGACAGGGGTGGAAATAAATCCAAGAAATATAAAGCTCATATTTTTTCTATGTTACGCACATTCGTCTGTATGTATCCTCAGCCAGGCTACTGATTAATACACAAGAAATGTTACCACTGTACAGGTAAAGGTATGAAATTGACACCTGCCCTGTTCGGGTTTACGGTGTCGGAGTTTCTCCCATCTGTTTGTTTAGTGTGTCGACTCACGGAGCGAATACAATAGAATCAGCGAGGGGTGCCACAAAACCCACTATGACTCACGACGACTGCAATAAAATCCGTCACGTACTTCCACTAGACTGAGTGGATTTTCACTAAATTGGGGTGAAAATCCACCAGACTGAGTGGACTTACACTACTCATAGTGGGTACTTAATCCCCTGCCCATTTCTCCACACCCACCAGATTGCGTGGTGAATCATAAAAACACGATGCGTGTACTGTAGTTGGTCTTTGAATAAAATGGTTCCCCTCGGATATCCAATACCATCACTATGGCAGCCATCACTCCACCTCTGGAATGGATGGTCATCTCTTCTTTGGGTTTTTACTAAAATACTTTTGATGCCTACCTGGTGCTAAAATGAAATTGGTGCTGATCAGAAACCAACATTACCGTTAAATTGTGTTATCACTACTTACTGGATTTTTAGCTCTACTGGTCAGCGACCAAAAGAGTCCATGAGATGGCCTGTTGTCAGTCGTCTATCTGTCCATTAGCACAAGTTTGTTATCACTACTTCTCCTAAGCTACTCAATGGCCTGCCATGAAATTTCACACATTCATCCCATGGTCTAGTTGGTCCTAAATGAAAATGATGTCATTGAGACATCCAAAATGGCTGCCACAGTGGCCATCTTGTTAATCTTATAGATACTCCTCATGAATGGAAAATCATATTTTCACACAATTAATCATATTAACATGGGGTTCACACTGCAAAACTTCTTATGATGTCTACTTGGTCCTAACTGAAACTGTTGCTGCTTGGACTTCCATAATGGCCACCGGAGTGGCCATCTTAGAAATCTTATCGCTATTCCTCCAGAATTGACAGTCAGATTGACATGCGGTTTCCACCACAAGACTTCTTACGATGTCTAGTTAGTCCTAAATGAAAATGGTGCCAATCTGACATTCAATATGGCCACAATGGCAGCCATCTTGAAAATCTTGTTAACACTACTGATCGTAAACCGAAGGTCATATAGAAATGGGTGTTTACTGGAAGACTTCTTATGATGATGGTCCTAAATTAAAATGGTGCTAAGAGAGATGTTGTCAACCAAATAACAATGACCATTTAATTTCTCTGTCTCTGTCTCTGTCTGTGTGTGTATCTCTCTCTCTCTCTCTCTCTCTCTCTCTCTCTATATATATATATATATATATATATATATATATATATATATATATATATATATGTGTGTGTGTGTGTGTGTGTGTGTGTGTGTGTGTGTGCCAAGTAAAAAGACCATTTAGTTTTTGCTCACTGTCTTTCTCTATATAGGATTCTTAAAGATTCTTTGAATGTTAATAATTATGAATGGATTAAAAAGAATACTTTTTCTGAAGGTTTTCTATGACACATTTTCTATAAAAAAACAAAAACAAAGGAGGCCAGACTTTGCATGATGGGTGAAAGTTTATAAAATTGAATTAATAGAAATGTTGTTACAGCAATAGTGTGTCTATATGCCATGTAAAAATAAAGACTTTTTAATGTTTGCTCATTTTGTCTGTGTTTGTGTGTGTGTGTATATGTGTGTGTGTCTATATATATATATATATATATATATATAGATATATATATATATATATATATATATATATATATATATATATGTATTGAGAGATATGGAGAGAAAATTAAATAGTCTTTTTGACTAGGTAGAGATCAAGATCTTTTAAAGCAAGTTATAAAGACCATTTAATCTCTCCATATATACATATATAAATATATATATTAAAATCTTTAAAGAGATCTTACTTAAAATTGTATATAAAATAATAAAGTATGAAGAATATGGATATATCATAGATTCCTGCCTGTTCTTTCTAGCCAGTAAAGTGTCGATTATTTCTAGGGACTATTTGATGATATCATTTGATCCAAATTGTGGATATATCTGATGAATACCTTGAATGATATAACTTAAATAATCCCCCCCCCCCCATATTTTCTTTTTCTCCTTTACTTCTATATATTTAACCGAATTTGACATGTGGTTATATCTTGACATCATCTGAGTCAAGTTCATTGATCTTCTATCCATGATGTAGGTTCAAGGTCAAAGGTCATGACAATATTGTACTGTACTTGCAGGTGTCTTTTGAACATGTTAACTCAAACATAAGGAAATAATTTTATTACCAAATTTGGTATGCTGGAGTTTGTGAAGAGTATCGGAGATGATTTCAATATACTCAGCAGTTAAAAAAAAGAAACAGATTTATCTTGGATGTGTGGAAATTCTGTTAGGCCAGTAGAGCAGCAGTTCCTTCAAGAAACTCTTGTTGGAACCAGTTTTGGGTTCCATTCTGGTATAACCTTCATATATGGTCTACTTGGACACTTTTTAATTCAGCCCAAAACATGCCTGCTTGAAATGTCAGATGAACATGAATATCAGATGAATGGGTTTGATTGCAATTGACATCCATTGAATCATTCCCACATGCCATTTTAAACTGGTGGCAGGATAAACACGAGATGAATCAACAAGAGGAGAATTTATCTGATTATTGTTACTATAGATGGATCATTGTTCTTTGGATCTTTAAATCTGTCATTTGTAGAAACCACAAAGTCCACAAAAATTGGTACCACTTGAATAAATAGTGCATCAGTGACCACTGGACTCCTACAGCAGCATGATCAATCAAAACATGGAGTAAGGGTCAACATTCACTTCCAGGTGGATAAAAACAATGGTAAGCAGGCCACTGGAACCTCTGTGATGTGATAGTTTGATCAACAATTACCATGTTTTAATAGCAGTAACACAATACTTGCTACTATTGCATTGCTTTCCTTTCTGGGACATTAAGACCCCAGTCCAAGCTGAATATTTCCTTCTCTAATTAGTACTTGGAGACCAACAATTGAAAAGAACATGATCCCAATCTGATTCATTAGTTGTAGCCAACATTTGGATTTTTTTTTCTCCCTTGGTCTTTTGTGCAATTACAGAGCTGGGATTTGGACTAGTCTCCCAAGGAAAATCTTATGAAGCCTAAGAGCTAAAAGCTCGAACCTTGGTGACAATAGCCTCTTGTGCCTATCTCTTTTCAGCTGCCTCCTTTAGTCTTTTGGAGGAGAAATTGTGGCTAAGACATTGAAGCATGCTCTGTTTGTACCTCTGCAGAGATGCCGCCTTCTAGACATTCAAGGTCTTGCTGGACCACAGCAAAAAAATGGTGAAGGCTGCACCACTTGATGTGGAGATGCTTTTCAAAGGTCTCATCCCCTCTGTAGTATCACAAGATTTGGGGGACCAGCAACACCAGTCATTAGCCTAGACTCCAGGTGCATCAAAACTGGCCAGGAAGCACACCCACCCTGATTGACCAATGGGACCTCCACCCATGTTTTTAAAGCAGGGTCAACTTCAGCAGCCACACAAGCACAAGCAGCTCCAGTTCAAACTCCCTCCCACCCATCTTTCACTGGGTGACACAATTGTAGAGGCCAAAGGAGGAAGTCTTTGGACTCCTCCTTTCTCTAAGGTGGGTGGGAGTCAGCTTTAGGAAGTTGCACCCTCTTCTGCATCATCTTTCTCTTCCCACTGTCCCAGTAGGTGCCCAACTAGTCAACTTTTTAGGGGTTTGAGCAGACATCATGGATGATATGCAAGTCCTTTCCACCTTAAAGGATCGTTACCAACTGCATTTCCAGGAACCTTCTCTCCTATTACAGACCCCCATCTTGTTTCACGAGTTCCAACTGGTTCATCTGAGGGAAGAGGTGTGCACCCTTCTATGGCTGGGCGCAGTTGAGTGGGTGGCGAACGACCAAAGTTTACCGTGGGTGGCAAATGACCAAAGTTGACCTTGCTGCCTTGAACAAATTCCTTATGAACGAACACTTCAAATGGAGACTACTGCCTTGGTCAGGAAATGCTCTAAGGCCCTTTGACTGGGTAGTCGCCATTGATTTGCAGCATGCGTACTGTCAGAGCCCCATCTTCCCGCCACACAGGAAATACCTCTGGTTTGTGTCTCAGCCATGAGGTATTTTCATTATGGGCCCTTCCATTCTGCCTTGCCTCTGCCCCCCAGAGTCATTACCGGGGTGATGGGGGGGGGGGGGGGTAATAGCAGCCCGCTTGAGGTCTTTAGGGATTCCTCTGTTGGACCTATCCCTCTGTTGGTTGATAGTGACTTCATGTACTTTATGTACTTCATGTACATGGGGATGAATTTCTCACCAGTCAAGAGAGGGTATGCATTCCACCAGACAGGATTGCTCAGAGTCTGACCCTCATAGTGGGTTTTATGGCCAAGACTTCATTTTCGGTTTGCTATTACCTCAGCTTGGATTTCCTTGAGTTGGTGGCTAGATCGGGACTAGTTTCTGAACAGAGTTCCACTTCACAGCCATGAACCCTACTCATTTCTGTACAGAGACACAGCAGATTCGGGATGGTGTGCTCACCAGGAGCTAGAGGGTGTAGTTCTTCACGGACTGTGATCATGGGAAGAAGTCGCTTTGTACATCAATAACCTAGAAATGCAGACAGTGTTTCTAACCCTAAAGAGATGCGAGACCATTATATGGCATCATTGTGTTATGATCGCATCCGACAACACGTCAGTGGTATTGTACCTCAGGTTTCAAGGAGGTACACATGATCCTTTTCTTTGTGTGGAAGCCTGGAACCTCCTTTGATGGGCAGTCTCCTCAGAGATCACTCGGAGAGTCTGCCATATTCCAGGCAAAAGGAATATCCTAGTGAACAGCATGTCCAGACGGGTCCGCATGGTCCTCACAGAATGGTCTCTGCACTAATTGGTAGTAGAGTCACTTTTTCAGATAGGGGGAAGGCCAGTAGTGGACTTGTTTGCAACAAGACTGAACAACAAGCTCCCTCTTTATGTCTCTCCAGCACCAGACCACCAGGATGATGGACTCTTTCAGTAGGAAGTTTAGTCATCGGTATGCTTATGCCTTCTCTGCTTTCTAAATAATTCTGATGGTTCTCCGTCAAATCAGGATCTCCATGTCACGGCTCATTGTAATAATCCCCCTGTAGCACTAATGAACATGGTTCAACGACCTTCTTGACCTGCTTGTAGCTGAGCCGAGTAGATTACCGGAGGGGAGACCTGCTGTCACAGTACTGGGGATCTCGCCTACACTGAAATCAACAATCATGCTTGGCTCATCTTGAACAGTCGATAGTCAGTGAGGAGAAGGAGTTTTCTGGCTAAAAATCAGCTACCTTCAATAGCTCCTGTTCCTGTTTAGATTCCCGGTCTCAGTCATATTTGAGAATGATCAAGATAGGCTCCTTTGCCCAGTTAGGGTGTTAAGGTTTTATTTGGCTTTCTCTAAAAGGAAAGGTCAGAATTGTCTCTTTCTCCCTTTCCAGGGTTCTTTATTTCGGTGGCTACCATTTCCAGGATGGTTGTCCTCGTTATTGAAAGAGCTTATCAGTCCCTCACTGAGAGGGATCTTTCTTTCATGAGAATTAAAGGTCATGAGTTAGGGCTGTTGCTGCATCTTGGGCCTGCTTGAATCACTCCTCTTTGAATGATGTAATGTGAGCAGTCTTCTAGTGATCTCACTCTACCTTTCATCCTTTTACCTTCATTCTTTGGTGCACCAGAGCGAAGACATTTATTCCTCGGGTCCAATTGTTACAGCACAACCTGTGACAAAGCCATCTACCAGTTTATAGAGACATTCCTACAGTAAGGTTAACTACATTTTTCTTATACCAGTTGTTATTTTTTAAGCCTCTTAACTGGTAAATTCAACAATGCAGTAGTGCTAGGTAATGTAATACAGCTATTAAAATGTAGTTTTTTGAGGTAGGTAAAACTAATTTTGTTATGTAATACTTACCTAGTACTGCAACGATTCCCTCCTCACATCCCTCTCTGATGTCCTGTAGTCTTGGTCCAAGTCTAAAGAGGAAGATATTCCATGTGTTGGCTATAACAAAGCAATCAGACTGGGATCATGTAATTTTAATTCGTGGCCTCCAGTTACTAATTGGAGGAGGGAATTTTTATCTTTGATTGGGGATTCGGCATCCTGGAAAAGGTCATCAATGCATGAGTAGCAGGTATGTAGTACATAATTAAAATCAGTTTTACTCCCCCCAAAACTACATTTTTCTAAGAGGTCAGTTGTCTAGTTGGTACGATAATTTTTGTCATGCTGTTGTAAATTTTTAATAATCATTCGAGTGCATCTGGTGATCAGAATGGGTTTGTGCTGTTTCCAGTTGGGTCTTTCTAAAAATTAAAGTGAATACAGGTGATACTTATATTACCTTCTTAATTATACAGTCATTAAATTAGTTGTATATTTTGTACTGTACATAATAATTATATCTGTTCTTCACTTTTTCAGGTTATGACATGTCCACATTTATCAGAAGATATGCAAAATACTTAAATGAGAAAGCTGTTTCCTACAGAGCAATGGCATACGATTTCTGCAAAGTAAAAAGAGGGTAAGGTGAACCACAGTGACATACTGACAGTGTGTTGAAATTATTTAAATGGCAGCAGTGGACAAAATTGCTTATAAGGCAGGATGTGTCCTTTTTTTCCATTTAAAAGTAAACATGTGTTCAGATTCCATGCATGGAAACAACAGAGGTTATGGTTATGGTTTAAATAACAGAAGTTCTTAAAAGATAATGCTGTCAGTAAAAGATATCCTTTTATGGTCTAAGCTTCTGTTCATATTTATCACAGAGTGTTTGACTTTATTAGGGTCACAACATGATGCCATATAAATTGTCCACCACACTGTGACATAGCACTTAGAAAGGTGACAAGACAGTGTCATTGAGAAGTGTGAAGCCCTTAGCATTATGTGATAAAACCTTAAAAGTTGTGTTTATTAAATGTGAAATTAATGAACTTGTTGAATAATATTTCACTTGCTGCAGCAAGTCCCTGGCATATAATATTGTTCAAACCATTTCATAGATTTCATATTAAATAAACATGCTAAAAAGAGCCTTTATGAATTCTTCCTGACACTTTTTATATGCCTGCCATAATGAGGAGCATGTCGGGTTATGATGGCCAGCCATTTGCTCCCTATTTCATTTCTTCACAATGACTTCAGTTCTCCAACATTTACTGTAACTAACCTTGGTAATAATATTGCATTTGGGGTAAGGAAGAAACCTTCTGGTTTCTGGCTCAAAAGGTTAAAAGGTCATGGTTGCAGGGATTGAAAGAGGGAAAACTGAGGAAATTTTACCAAAATTTGTAAATGGCTTCTATTTTAAATAAGGAAGACACCTATTGATTTTGGGGTCAAATGGTCAAGGTCATTCTGGCTGAAAGTTGAACATTGTTTCTGCACAATAGCATTAGTTTTACATCACAGACCTAGACCAAACTTTGTGGATTTCTTGCAATAGGGGTAATAAAGAAGCCAATTAGTTATGAGGTCAAAGCTTAAGGTCACTGACTGAAAGAAGAAAAATGGTTTCAGCAGAATAACTTTTGTTCTGCATTACAGACCTTGAGTAAACTTTGTGGATGACTTGCACATGGAGTAAGAAATAAATCGCATGATTTTGGGGTCGAAAGGTTTTTAAAAAAAACAAGGTTAGTGGCTGCAAAATAGAAAATAGTTTCTACATAATTTCAGCTCATGACCATATACCTTGACTTATGTTTGTGGAAGGTTGCACTTAAGGTAAGAAAGAGGCTGTTGATTTTGGTGTAAAAAAAGTCAAAGGTCTGGGACATTGTGACTTGAATACAATTATTAGTTTTGCACAATAGCTTTTCTAGAGAATATTTATCTTGACCAAACTTTGTGGATGATCTGTACCTAGGGTAAGAAAGAAATCTATTTAGATTTGGGGGTCTAAAGATCAAAGGTAACAATAAGTCAAATAAGAAAATAATGCTTTCTGCACAAATAGTTTAGTTCAGGACCGCATACCTTGACCAAAAGGTCAAGCATGGTTCACACAATCTTGTAAAGTGCTTGAATTTAGGTGTTTACCTTGAAAAGTGCTTGAATTTTGCTGGTTACCTTGAAAAATGCTTGAATTTTGCTGGTTACCTTGAAAAGTGCTTGAATTTTGCTGGTTACCTTGAAAAGTGTTTGAATTTTGGTGGTTATCTTGAAAAGTGCTTGTATTTTGGGTCGGCACCCAAAATTAATGGAAAAGTGCTTGAAAATGCTCAGTAGTCTTTCAAAAGTGCTTGAATTTTGAAACAAATGTATTTTATTGAAAAACATCAATTTACTGACATAATTATCAAGAAAGAAAATAAAAAAATCTGTTAAAAAGTTAGAAACCTGATCATCCTGAAATTTTAATTCAATGTTGGGTCGCTTCTGGTTGGGTCACTTATGTGCTTATTGGTACTCTGCCTTATTTGGGACCACCTCATGATGTAAATGAATGGATGCTGTATTGACGGGGCCATTAAGGCAGATAAAAAGTTGGTCAAGTGCTTTGTGATGGGAAGCATATTTTCAGACAAAAATCACCATAAGTACTATAAGCTCTAAAAACTAAATGCCGTGTTTGTCTAAAGACTTTAGATCAGTGGTAGCTGTAGTCACCTTGTTTCATTCTGATGATAGGAATATTACTATCGACTTACGTACTGATGATGGTAATAAAAACTTAAAGTCTCAAAATTAGATATTTCTGGCCCAGTTGCACCTCAAATTGCTTGAAACGGTAGACAATTGCTAGTAGGATATGGGATTATTTTTATTTAGTTAAAATTGATGCAGAAGTACCATAGGACTAGCTCCAAGTACAAAATTGTCTGGATCTGGCAACTCTGCTGAAAATATATATGCAATTGACCTTAGTTCTAAGGTCCCCACTGTCAGTATAACTAGGGACTTGTAGAGCTAAAGTAACCTCAGCTAGATTAATGAGTAAAAGAGCTTTGGAGTGTCACGGCAAATGTGAAAAACATACAGAAAAGAAATATCGACAGTAGGAATGAATTCAGAATATATTTTGCTTAAACATGAAAAAGTCAAGGAGTTATAAACAGTGGCAAATAAGAGTGCAAACTGCCAAACTGATGTAGATGTGATGACAGCACCTCTGCCCTTATGCCCTGATGCCCCAAAGCCCCTTGAGTTATAGTCTTTACCTAGTCTGATTTAACAACAAATATTTCTTAGTTCTTGTAAGAATGAAATACTTAATTCTGATTTTTGTGGACTTTACATAACATAATCAATATTCTTCTCAAGTTTATACCCAGTTAATTATAGCACTTGAAAATTAACTTTTTGTCCTTCAAAAGTCTTTGAATTTCCTGATGAAATATCTGCATGAACCATGTCAAGGTATGTGGTCAAGGTCATCAGGACCTGTCAGTCAGTAATCTCCAGTCAACCATGCCCTACTAATGCCTAGATAGAGGACTATTTAATACGAAGCAGGTGTATAATATACCATTCATGGGACTTCTGTTTATTTTAGCCTAACCTCCCTCTAAAACATCCTAGAGGTTGAGACATACAAATTTGAGAGTGAGAAATGTTCTCTTGGTGTTCGTTATAATTTGATGATCCACTGGATGTACAGTATGAGTGCATGTTTTTGTCAATAGAGAACTTTGACTAAAAACAGTATTTAAGCAAGATTTAGTTTCTTTTACATTACAAAATTTATTTTCATGGACCTGTATATTAAATAGGCATAATAATGTACAAATGATAATAGTAGCTTGTCTTGTACTTGGAACATTTTAGCAATTAAAATTTAAAATAAGTGTGTGCATCTCCATTAGCAGTGCAGTTTTGGCATTTGTTAAACTTGTAAAAATCTGTCACGGCTACATGCTTAACTACTTGTATGAGTGCACATTGTTGCCATTATTGATACGGGAAGCATGCTGCTTTATGTTATCCTTAGATCTTCTTAATATGCCCTGCATACACATCATAGGTACTTAACTACTCAACTGGCTGTTCACCCCTTTTTTTGGATGATTCTAAGTTTTGTTGACGTGAATATTTATGTTTTGACAGAACCCAGGTTTGTCATCTTACCAGTGTAGACCTATAATAAATTAATGCCCAAACTGGATTCTTATGGAGCTAATCATAAATTAAATGAGAGTGCTATGTTTATCCCCTGTGGCTTGAATTATTTCTCAAATAAACCAGCAAACATCACACTGTAATGTTAAAGCTTGCAGTATGAAACACTTAAAAAAAGTACATTCACTTTACAATGGATCGAAGAGTGGTTAACCCAAAAAGAAGTAAAACCTTTCTGCATGAAATCATGGGTGTTTTAGATGGATATATACCTGGACAGATGTACTTGAGAGATAGATAGGTTGATTGATAAATTAGATTAGATGGATCAGATAATAATTTTAATTTTTTTATTTTTTCAGGAAAGATGATGGACTGTTAAGAACAATGAATACAGACAAGGTACATGTACATCTATAAATTACATTGTCTCATTACAGTTTTCATTACTGTTACTCCGCTATGTTTGACATTTTTTTTTAATTTAAAAAGAAGAAATGGTCTTATCTTGAATTACTGAAAATTCTGTTCGGCCAGTACAGTGTCAGTCCCTTAGATGGACTCTTGTTCTGGGTAGCAAAGGTATGACGTCATGAGAGTCGTATAGAAGGCTTAGATAGAAGCGGATAGATGTTCATGTGGTCACCACTGCTGATCATCGACTTTACATTTATGGTTCCTATGCTTCAGAGCCTTTTTTTCTTTTTTTACCTTTATCTTGTATTTTATATTCCTTTTAAGAATTTTAACAGTTTGACCTTTTATCTTTTATTTTGTAGGACTACATGCTTACATTTATTTGGAAGGGTTTATCTTCCTAAACTTTACAGCCATGATTGTGCTGAAATGCCATTTTATCATATAAATACATGTATCTTTGATAGATATTTGAATCATGTATCAAGCAGGTGTTTCCAATAGTGACAAAATCACTTGTTACAGAGATGCTAAATCCTCTGCGAGAAGATTAATGCAGAATCAGAAAAGCATCTTCTTGACTTGGACCAATCGGTATTGGATGAAACATCTCTGACAAAATATGTTAATAAATTAAACAACTTTAAAAAGCAATTTTTTAAAAATCTTGTAATTATAGACGTAGAGATGCTGCCATAGCATGCGAGTGTGCAAATCACACAAAAATGTTTTTCGCACTTGGAAAGCGGTGATGCGTGAGAACTCCCGCAAATTAGTTCAAAGTTGTTCATATAAAAATGCTCTCTGCACAATATAGAATTTTTATATAACTGTTAAGATAAACCGAATAAATAAGAATCTAAAAATAAAAATTAAAAAGTTAGGATACTTATTTGATCAAAATACCCTAGTAGATTCTAAAGTATGCAGATGTAGGGTAATACAAAAGGATGCTAGAAAACACAGCTAATTACTGTAGTATCAGAAATTTTCATGGGGGACCAATTTTCGTGGTTTTTGTTGTTTCTCTGAACCACAAATTTAATGACCCGATGAAAAATTAGCTATGTATGATGATGGCCCCCCCCCCTCCCCCGCCCATTTTCTTACTGTGTTTCGTTTTTAGAGATTAACAAAGCTACTAGTACTTGATAAATCAGTGTCAATACTGTAATCTGGTTATAAAATATTAGCTTTTACACATGTTTGTTTTATTTTAACACTTTGAAAAAAGAATTATAAAGGAAATATATATTGTTTCAATGCACATGTATCAATAAGGTATCCGGTAGCTGTAATTTCCACTCACTGCTTTAAATTGATATGTGAGATAAGGATAGAGAAAAACAAGAAAAATCATAAGGTATTCAAACACTAGTAATACTGAAAATTAAAGAAAGAATAATAAAAAAATACTAGTATATGAAAATTTAATACTTATTCAAATCGATCCTGCACTATGTATATACACTAATTACAGCAGAGTATTAAAGCTCACACTTCACTGATTTTTGGACAAAGCCACATTATAAAAATCGTGTCAATCAAGTCTCATGGTACACACAAATGCTTGTCGGGTAAGTAATCCCCAAATTGCAGAATTAAACAAGTCCAGATTTCTCAAAACCATTGATAATTAGGTCCGATTTTTCACTCATTGTCGCATGAGCAGCAATTATCCATTCAGCATGAATTGGCTTGATTAATGAGGTTGCAAGGTTCACTAATACAGTGCATTGATCGTCACCAGGAACATCTTCCTTTTCTGTGATGGCCTTCATGACCTGTTTAGCATACCTGTTGTGGATGTGTGATTTTAATTATTATTTTTACTCTTTATTTATTGTCAAGTCTAGTAGTTGAAGTTGGTCTGTGCATGAGGCAGGCACAAACAAAGAAGTAATTCCACTGTTTTTCAGTTTAGTTAGCATATTCGCACTTTGCTGGCGTTGGCTTTCGTTGATGTTGAGCACTCAGATGAAAACATGGTGTAAGTGACTGATCTTGAGAGGTGTTTTATTTGTGCTCATAGAGGTGGTAGTATTGTTTTTGTGTTGTTGGCTGTGTCAGCTTCCATTGATGTTATTCACTCAGACGAAAACGGGGTGAAAGTATTGAACTGGTCAGTTCTTTGATTTGTGCTCATAAATGTGGTAGTATTGTTTTAAGCATTTAAGTGACTGCCATTTACATTGGCATAGTGTTATTCTTTTGTATTCTTTATTTTGAGTATTTGTAGAGGTTAAACCATGAAATTAACTACCTACTGATATTCAGACTTTGACAGGCAAAACCATGAATTTAAGCATATATGAAAATTACCTTTTTTTTTTTACAAAAGCATGAAAATTGAGTGCCGTGTAAATAAATGATGCTACAGTATTTATACCAGAAAACTGTGTGTACTATAGGAATCTGCAACAGATGCCCTTTCCTTTTATTTGTGCATGTGCAGACTTTGGTCCATTTCCAGAAGGTGAGATTATACAGACATGATTTTTGTCCGCTTTAAAGTGGAATTCCGATTTTCCTTGCTATGGTCGTTTTTTTTATATCATCTCCAATCTGGTTTTCAAATAAAGGTATGTCTGATCCCATTCCGCAACGATCCTTATAATAGTATTCATTCCGTATATTATTTAACAGACATTTGCTCTAAAGAGCTTTCTGATTGGTCAAAAGTTTGTACTTGTCCAATGAATCTTTGTCTTACAGAAACTGATGGAAATAAGCATGCTTGCCAAATATGGCATCTTGAATTATCGATCGAGACACGAACACAAAAGGTTTGAATAAAGGTTTGAAAAATGTGTGGAAATGGGAATGGCTTTAATGCAAAGTCGATGGGTCAATTTGTAAGAAAACTGAACACCATAGGACTAGCAGAAAGATTTGAACTAATATTACCAACTCTACAGTAGTGTCTACTGTGTTAAATGAGAAGGAATTGGACCAGTCGAAACTTCCAAACTGATTCCCTTCCAGATTTAAGGAGGGACAACGTATAGATCACTGGTGGGGAAGTGATGATATTGTTGCCAGATACCTGTGTCTATCAAAGATGGCCATGTCATGTCTTTACTGAGTTGTTTTCATGGCCCACAAATAGAATCATCCTTCAGTGTCATGAATGATATTATTGATTCCAAATCAGGGAGGATAAAGATAGAAACCTACAACTCTGTACAATACATCAAATATGGTCTGAAGGCATGAGGAAAAAGTGCAGTACAGTATTTTAAGAAAGATTTCTTACATCAGAGGGCAGAAGCAACTCTGTGTTAGAATATGCAAAAAGGAAAGCAAAAGAAATATTTGCCAAGGCTGCAAAAAAAAGCAAGAGTAGCACATCAGTATGAACAGGTTGTGTTCAGTGGGGGAAAAGATAAGTGAATTTATGTGAATATTTTTTATGTAGTTGATGTATATAATTAAAAACTTTTACCATGAAGGAGAAAAAAACGTGAGAAGAGAGAAGTGTGGTATATATGTAATATGTGGTGCAAAAATAAACAAATTATTGTGACTGAATTATTATGTGAACACTGACATGCACATGTAATAACTTCAGCACTAATATTGGCTGGGCAGAAAATTACTGATTCCTTTAAACTTCAAGTCAGTGGTGATGCGAATGTACAACGTGAATGGCAGAATGAAGAAAGAGAATGGTGAAGTTGAGTTTTTCATCAAAAGAAGGACGAAAATTCTAAAACGATGTTTGATGCCAAGTTAGATGAACTGCCAAAGAAGAAACCAAAATTTGAAGCAAAGTTTCAGAAGTTTTGACTGTTACAGTAAAAATGGTTACAACACAACACCAAGGTGGGAGGTATGTTGTGCAGTATTTGTTAAAAAAAAGTGGGGAAAATAACCCTTTTATATCAGATATTGGCTGTTTGAATCAGGATGTTGACTCGTACACAGCATGCCGAGTCACCAGATCACATGCATTTTTGGAGCAGAGATATCGATGAGATAATACCTGTGAACTGTGCAAAATTCTATAAAACAACCGTAAAGAACAGTTTCCCAACTTGTTGAAGCTGGTTAAGCTTTCTCTGCATTTGCTCCTTCTGAAGGCAGACTGTGAAAGGGGTCACGACAGAACACTATCCATACACAGATAAGAAAGAGATTAAGCCCAACTGATTAATGCTTATACAACAGAAAGGGGCATCTTACGAGGATTTAATTTCATTGGAGCCCTAACAGAATGGAGCAGGAAGAAAGAGAGATGGACATTTAAGTATTGGATAAATAATGAATTATGGCGATTCCCCTGCCCCCATGTTTTTTTTCTACTTCCCCCTTGTTTTGGTGTAAAGGGTGGAGATCCCCCCTTTAGATAACATTCTGGCAGCATTTCTGTTGGTGGCAATTCCTGTGAAAAAAAGGCAAAAAATTGCCAGCCAGAGGCTTCAGTTGAAACCCCTGCCTGCATTAGCAGACAGCGAGACAAATGCATAATTTTTTCTGGCAACGACGGTGGCAGGGACAGTGGCAGCATTGTCACTATAATCATTTTCAGACTTTATGTTGAATTTTTTAAAGTCATAGAACATGTACAATATCGCTGTTTACAGTGGGAGGTTTGCTTGTTATTAACATTTGCTATTTCTCATTTTAGCTGCTGAAGGCCCTACCAGCTTTACAACAACAGATAGATGTTTTGTTAGAGTTTGATGTAAGTATGACATAAGTTATGTTAGAGATTGATAAAAATATATGTTCAGAGAAAGAAAATCAAAATGCAACATCATTTTACTTTGATGAATACTTGTGTACAATCAAACCTGTGCTAAAGACCATCTTTTCTAGAAATCAGTTGTCTTTAAAAACCACAAAATTTAATTATAATTATTCCCCCCCCCCCTCCCGCAAATGAAGTTGGAGTGGGTGGTGTGGTACACTGGAATCTGTTTCTTCCACTGTCCATCCCATGTTTTTTTTATATTTAATATCTCCTTGACCCTTTGAGATATCTTCATGATACTTGGTATGCTTTTGTATCATGACTAGGCAATGTGATCTATAGAAAATGGAGTATGACTGATCAACATTTGATACTTGTCCCTATATTTATTTTTGTAAAAAATTGTATCCATCCATTTATCAATCTCTTCTGTTAATATCTCCTGAACCATCTGAGATATATTTAGGAAACTTAGTATGCATTTATATCATGACAAAGGTTGTGTCCCATATAAGATTTGGCTTTATCAGATTAGTACTTTTAGAATTTTATTACAAATTGTGTCTGTGTGTCTGTCACACTCTTCTCTGTTTAATATCTCCTAAACCATTTCAGAAATCTTTATATGCATTTGTAACGTGACATTACTTTTAGAGCAGGGGGTATTCCATAAGCCCTCACTTACTGACAGATCTAGTTGCATCTGTAACTCTGAGGGTACTTTAATTAAACCTATAACTGGATGATGAGACTCTAAAAGTTGATTTTGGATGGCTATGTCATCAAAAGTTGGCTATTATGGTTTAAAAAAATATTGTTTAGATTACTTCTTGTAAAGAAATTTTACTGAAGTGAAAGACATTTTAGTAGTTGATCAGTACCTGTATTGCAGGACTGACTGACTTCACATACCTTGTTATGGCAGGTTCCACTTTAAACTTAATTTTGTGCTCACCTGGCTGTACGGCCAAGCATATAATAGGGCCCTGTGTTCTGTTGTGTGTTGTCTATTAACAGTTGCTTGCTACCACTCTGGAGGTCACATATATGAATGAGGTGATCTTGCATGTGATTGACTTAGTCTATTACCACGCTGCAGACCTGATTTCTGATCAAATTATAATCAAACTTGGAATATAAGCTTATATAAGCAAGATTTTGGACAGTTTTTATGATGAGCAAGAAAATACATATTAATAAGGTCTTGTGCATTTTGATTGACTGAACTTGTTACTACTCTGGAATCCATATGGGCTTATGTCATCAAGATCTCGTGGGAGTTTGATAATGAGCGAGCTCGAAGCATATTAATGGGATGATGTTGCATTTGATTGGTTGTGCTTGTTATCACTCTGGAAGCCATATTTCTGATCCAATTTTGATCACACTTGGAATATGGGCTTATACCACCAAGATCTCAGAAGAGTTCATTAATGAGTGGCGAGATCCATGTATATTAATGAGTTGATCTTGACTCTCACTGGCTGACCTTTTTACCACTCTTGAAGCTTTATTTTGTATCTGATTTGCATCAGACTTGGAATATTGACTTGTATGATTAAGATCTTGCATGACTTTGATAATGAGTGAGGTCCACACATATTGAAGATATGATCTTGCATCAAATTGATAGCTTGTTACCACTCTAGAACCTGTATGTCTGACCCTATTTTGATAAAACTTGGTAAATAGACTTAAAACATCAAGATATCGAATGAGTACAATTATACAATTATGGGTGAGATCCACATATATTAAGGTGGTGAACTTGCATCTGATTGGCTGAGCTTGTCAGTTCTATTTCTGATAGATTTTTATCAAACTTGTTAAAGAAGTCTATATGAAGATATCCAATGAGTTGTATTATGAGTGAGATCTACACTTATTAATGAGATGATCTTGCATTTAATTTCTTGCCACTCAAGACTTTTTCTGACCTGATTTTAATCATACTTGGTAAATAGGCTAATGTCATTGAGATGTTGGATGATTTTTATTATGAACAAGACCTATGCATTTTTAATAGGTAATCTTACAGCTGATTGGCTGAGTTTTTACCATGTAAGAGAGACTGCATTTTTTTAAAAGTATTTTTATCAGTGTTTGTAAATTGGCTTGTATCATCAAGATCTTGGATGAGTATGATTAGTACAGAAATTCATGCATAGTCATGACAATATCTTGCATCGGATTGGCTGTGCTTGTCAACACTCTAGCAACTATGTTTCTGATCAAACTTATTAAATGGATTAGTTTAATAATGAGCAAGATATATACATATTTATGAGGTAATCTTGTATCCAATTGGCTGAGCTAGTTACCACTCTGGAGACCAAGATTGGATTTTGCTCCAACTTGGTAAATAAGCATATATCATCATTGTCTTAGACAAATTCTGTAATAATATCTGATTTACTGAGCTTGTTACCACTCTGGAGACCAAGTATTGATTGAATTTTGCTCCAACTTGGTATATAAGTGTATAACATCATTGTCGTAGACAAGTTCTGTAATAAGTGAAATCTGTGCATACCTCTTTACATCTGGAGACTACAATTCTCCAGTTTCAATACAACTTCATAAATAGGTTTATATCATCAAGATCTTGGATGAGTTTGATTATGAGCAATAGACTACACATATTAATTATGCCTTTATCTTTGGAAAGAGCTTTTGTTTTTATCTGTCCACCTTAAAATTGGTAAAATTTACATGTTTGGGCGATAGTTTACATATAATGTTGGGTTCTTACACTACATAAGCCCATTTAGAAAGAAAAGGTCAGCTGTTATGTTATGTAGGCCAGGTGAGTTATATCAGACACACTTAGGCCACTTGTTACCTTTGACTTGTTCACATCTCTACAAAATGACCTACTGTATTTCATGTAATACCAATGCTGTGTTCATAAGAAATTATTATTTGGGTGAATTTCACAAGGTTTAAGCTTATTATAATAAATGCACATGTATGTACATAGTAGAACTGACGCATATGGTCATGCTGAATAAAGCATATGTATGATTTGATTTTATGCCCCCACCATCCCCACCAATATAACCATCAATGGAGGGAGCGTTTAGTGTTGCCTATCTGACCTGTTTGACTTAGAACTTTGCCATTCTTTTTTGTTTTTGCTCTGTAACTTTTGAAGGACCTAATGGACTGGAATAAGATTTGTTACAAGGCATAGCACCATATAGGGCCACACACAAAAAATGTGTTTCCTATTGCACTGGTTTTAAAGTTAGGGTAGGCAGGTATTTTCTTTTTTTTTAAACATTATATATAAATCAAAAAATATTTTAAGTGCTTCAAAGAACTGGGCAAAACCGGCTCAATTAGATGCACAAATCAATTTCAGTAATGAGATATTTTTTATTTAAAAAAAAAAAAAAAAAAATTTGGGGTGGTGGGAGTGGGGAAAAAGTGCTTGGGTCGGCAATGAGAAACAGGGCCAGTCGGCCGACCAGAAACACAATTTTGTTTGCCTAGTCACTTTTGTGCTGAGGTGGTCAAAAATGTTACTATATACAGTGTTAATGAGCTGTACATTAGAAAGACCTAGGTTGGTCTTGATTTTCACCATTTTCTGGCAAAGATTTGGGCCCTGTTTCATTTAGAACTTTTTTGTTCAAGTTTGCTTCTGCTTGTTAACTTTAGAAAGACCTTATGGATTGAAATGAAATTTGGTTTGAAGCTTTACATTAAGAAGACCTAGGTCAGGTTCAATCCTCACCTTTTTTCAGCAGAATTGTACAGAGTAATTTCCCCTATTTGTCTTGCAACTTTGCCCTTCAATTTCATTTTCTGCTCAGTAACTTTTGAAGGACTTAATGAATTGTAGTCAGATTTGGTATGAGGCTTAACAGTAAGAAAACTTCAGTTATGTTTGATTTTCAATGTTTTCCCCTATAATTTTATGGAGTTATGGTCCCTGTTGAACTTTGCCCTTAAATTTCTGCAGGTTCAATTGCCACCACCAGATCAGCCCAGATCATCTACTTTGGTGTCCTTGGGCAAGGCACTGTACTCTACTTGTCGCACCACAATATAACCTTCAGAGAGTTTTGGTACTATAAAAACACACAAATCAGATCAAGATTTTGTTTTATCTGCAATAGCAGGACATAGAGATAACTTTTTGCTGGTATCTTCATCATTGGCATTATTGACAGTCTCATACAAGTTGAGGTTTTGTGCTAAACTTTAATGGTACAGTTTTCTAATGCAGAACATTCCTCTGCAGAGTGAGATACTTACTCTTGCAGAAGACATTCTTTTAAGCATATGATATAGTTACATAGTCTTCATGTCATATTTTGTGTTGTTTTATTATACCCCACTAAGAATGTTAAAAGGGCATATAGTATTACCCCTGCCTGTGGAAAGGGCATATAGTGTTACCCCTGCCTGCCAATCCACAAGGCCAGTTAAGTTTTGTGATTATCTCACTGTGGTGGGCATTCTTATTACATTAACACATTTAAAATTCCTCCATTATTTGGAAGGAAAGAATCCACCAGCAGAAGGCATTAGATGATACAAGCGTATAATATTTATGTTATTGTTCTTTTCTTTTCTTTTCAGTGCACACCTAATGATCTTACAAACGGAGTGATAAATGCCAGTTTTATGCTGATGTTTAAAGATCTTATTAGACTATTTGCCTGTTATAATGATGGTATTATTAATTTACTAGGTAAGTTATGCAAGCCATTCATATTCAGCCCTTTTTCAGAGAAGAAAACACAAAGAGAGGCATATAGACATGCACATGAATAAGTGGTTTGTTTCATTTCTTAAGGCTTAATTTACGGCTGAATGCATGGAACATTACCTGCTAGTATAAACTCTGTTAGTTTGATGTAATCAAAACATGTTTAAACATAGTAATTTATTGATGGTTTTACCTACACAGAGCAGCGACACAACACCTAGCAGAAACTTCTAAAGTTTTATTGTCTTGTAGCCAGGGTAGCTGAGTGGATAAAGTGTCGGAATTGTGACCAAAAGGGTGCTGGTTTGATTCCCACCATGTGTCGGAATTGTGACCAAAAGGGTGCTGGTTTGATTCCCACCATCAGATCAGCCTGGATTGGCTGCCATTGTGTGTCCATGGACAAGGCACTTTACTCTACTTGCCTTGGCACAGTATAACCATCAAAGTGTTGCTGTGCCATAGATCACCAAAACCAAACCTTGAACTCAGTCAGTATGGTAGCAGATAGTAATGAGACATCGATGTCTCTATTGTGGTACCGATTGTCAACAGCATCAACATAGATGTCACTGTTCTGGTAATGATGATTGTGTCAACAACAACAACATAGATGCCCCTATTCTGTTAATGATTGTGTCAGCAACAACAACATAGATGTCACTATTCTGGTAATGATTATGGCAACAGCATTAACAGATGTCCCTATTCTGGTAATGATTGTCAGCAAAAAACAACATAGATGTCACTATTCTGGTAATGATTGTGTCTGCAACATCAACATAGGTAACATTCTGGTAATAATTGTGTCAGCAACAGCAACATAGATGTCACTATTCTGGTAAAGATTGTGTTAGCAACAATGTAAAGATTGTATGTTCAATTTTGCTTAGTCATTGAATAATAAATGCATGATAAATACTGTTTACATTCAAGACATTGTGTCCTGTGAAAGCCACCTTATGTCTACACATTATGAATGCAATACTCGTTGTTTTCTGTGAAAACTTTATGGATACACATTATAAAGGTAATACTCATTAGGTGTTATCTTTTTCAGAAAAATATTTTGACATGAACAAAAAGCAGTGCAAAGAAGCTCTAGATATTTACAAAAAGTTTCTGGTACGGATGGACAAAGTATCCGAGTTCCTGAAAGTAGCTGAGGTATGTTTAGTCAGAACTTGGTTATCTGTCTACTAATCCTGTTTCCATTAACATTGAAATCTCATTCATAAACTTAGTAGAACATTTATTTACCATATTTGCTAATGTATGAGGCACACACATCATTGCTGATAGTGTAGAGCTAGATCTGTTGTCACTTAATCCACTGGCAGATTTAAGGTAGTCCACTTTTGTAAAATCAATGCTTACTGCATAGCTTGAAATGGTCTGATCATTACAGGATCTAGACAGTTTGTTCTACTTAAGGTAGTCCCATTATGTAAAATCAATACTTACTGCATTGTTCAAAATGACACAATCATTACAGGATCTACACATTTTGTTCTATTTAAGGTAATCCACTTTTGTAAAGCTCGAAATGATCATTACAATATTACATCACTTGTTATCAAGATGTATCATAGCACTATGAACTCGGAGAGAGATTGGACATAAAATGATATGGTTGTATCTTCTTTATCTTAATCAATACTGAAAAAGAGAATCTTATATTTGTAATAATCACAAAAACCGTCCTGTGAAAAAAAATCAGAATCAACGGAAAGTTTATGAGCGTTTTAGAAATCTTAGTGATTTACATGCGGCCGTAAATCAACTATGCAGGCTTTATGTTGCAGAAAATGGATGTTATCACAATAACTGTGTCATACTGAAAAAATTCACTCCCCAACATACCCTTTTCTTTGTGTATATGATAAGAGGAGTGTTTGATCTTTAACCTGTGCAAATTTTAACAATAGTTTATAAACAATTAGGTAGTTTGTCCCAAATTTTTCTACATAATGATCTTTTCTTGGGGAATGAGTAACAGAAAAAAATGCACACCAACTTTTACATTTTTATTTGATATTGGATTGCTTGGACACATAGTTATGTAAAAATATCAATTTTCAACAATGTTAATTACTCCAACATTTGACAAGCAGTCATCATTAAAAGTTCAGACATACAGCATGGACTGTGATCTGCTGGCACATTATTTGATGGCAGATCTTGTTCAGTGTTAATCACAGCTGGGAGTGCATTATATACTGGTAAATTACTGGGAATGAATTAATTTATTTTTGTGGTTTTGTGAAATATATTTCATCTGTACTTAAATTCTTAGATTGGGGAGGAGGTCCTATCATGGATTTGGGAGGAGGTCCTATCATGGATTTGGGAGGAGGTCCTATCATGGATTGGGGAGTAGGTCCTATTATGGATTTGGGAGTAGGTCCTATCATGGATTTGGGAGGAGGTCCTATCATGGATTTGGGAGTAGGTCCTATCATGGATTTGGGAGGAGGTCCTATCATGGATTTGGGAGGAGGTCCTATCATGGATTTGGGAGGAGGTCCTATCATGGATTGGGGAGTAGGTCCTATCATGGATTTGGGAGGAGGTCCTATCATGGATTGAGGAGTAGGTCCTATCATGGATTTGGGAGTAGGTCCTATCATGGATTTGGGAGTAGGTCCTATCATGGATTGGGGAGTAGGTCCTATCATGGATTTGGGAGGAGGTCCTATCATGGATTGGGGAGTAGGTCCTATCATGGATTTGGGAGGAGGTCCTATTTATTTTCACAGCTGAATCATTGTTTGTGGGTATTAAATTCATGGATTGGGGAGGGTGTCCTGTTTATTTCCACAATAGAATCATTGTTAGGTATTTAAGTTCATGGTTTTGAGCAACCACAAAATAATTGAAAATTGGTAATGCATCATAAATAATGAATTCACACTATAGGGTATTTTCCAGCAATTCTTTGAAATAGTTTGTTAGGCAGCCACCTGTTATATTTTATGTTAACCCATATCAAAAGGTGTCTGCTCAGATAAGCTTATATACAGCATTATCTTATCTTCTCATTCTGTCTCTCTTAATTTACAATTTTGATAACTGAAATAAGAAATGTAGCATATCAAGGGGATATAGAAGTGTTTGGGATACATTTTGTAAATACTTTGATTAATTCATAGAAAAGATTAAAATTGTTAATGAAAACTAAGACAAGTTTGTATATTGTTTTCTGGTGATAATTTTTGTTTTTTCTGTTTTGTTTGTTTTAACAAATGTATAGCAACTTCTGATAAAAAAAGAATAGTTGAGGGAGAGCTTTATTAAAGAGATTATACAAATTTGACTTACCAAAGCTAAATATTTGCAATTTTCCAACTTTAGCTAGACTTTTTTTTATAACGCTTGTCTATTGGAAGAATAGAGAGAGCTTATAAAGTCTTGTTGGCATAGGCATTGTCATTGGCCTTTGTGTCCTACTTGGTTATAGCATAGGCATTGTCATTGGCCTTTGTGTCCTACTTGGTTATAGCATAGGCATTGTCATTGGCCTTTGTGTCCTACTTGGTTATAGCATAGGCATTGGCATTGGCCTTTATGTCCTACTTGGTTATAGGCATTGGCATTGGGCTTTGTGTCCTACTTGGTTATAGCATAGGCATTGTCATTGGCCTTTATGTCCTGCTTGGTTCTAGCATAGGCATTGGCATTGGCCTTTGTGTCCTACTTGGTTATAGCATAGGCATTGGCATTGGCCTTTGTGTCCTACTTGGTTATAGCATAGGCATTGGCCTTTGTGTCCTACTTGGTTATAACATAGGCATTGGCATTGGCCTTTGTGTCCTTCTTGTTTATAACATAGGCATTGGCATTGGCCTTTGTGTCCTACTTGGTTATAGCATAGGCATTGGCATTGGCCTTTGTGTCCTACTTGGTTAAAATTTGGGGGGCAAGTTGTGGTACTTGCTGTATCTTTAACTTTCATGATAAGTTTTTAGCTCCACTAGTCAAACACCAGAACAGCTTATGTGATGGTCCAGAGTCCATCATCCATCCGGCATCCATTAGCAGTTGTTTGTTATCACTACTCCACCAAATTTACTTGGAGTAAAGTCGTGACACTTTTCACACAGTTAAAATCATAAGGCCTAGTTCAGGGGTGCACAACATACAGTCTGTAGGCTGCATGTGGCCCACCAACAACTTTTTTGTGAGACTCGTGTCCTTAATGCATGTGTATTTATGCTTTTAGTGTAGACTAAAAACTTTTGCAGTGCAGCTTGCTTAGTTCTAATCAAGGTCTATTCTGGCCCATGTAAACATTTGAATTGTGCACCACTGGACTAGTTGGTGCTCCTCAGACTTCCAATTTGGCCACCACAAGTCATCTTGAAAATCTTGTTACTGCTACTCCTGAATGGATGGTCGTATCATCATGGCGTTTTCAACAAAAGACCTCTTATGATATGTAGATAGTCCTATATGAAAATAATTACAGCCATAGTGCCTCAGTGGTTATGGTGTTGGACTTGTGACCAGAAGGGTGCAGGTTTGATCCCCACAAATGGATTAACACAGATCTGCTACCATGGTGTGTCCTTGGGCTACTTTCCTTGGCATGGTATAACCTTCATGGTGCTGTGTCTTAAAACACCAAACCAAACTAAATGAAAATGGTGCCAATCAGACATCCAACATGGTGGCCATCTTGAAAATCTTGTCACTGCTCCTCAAGAATGGATAGTTGTATTGACACTGGGTTTCCATTAAAAGGCTTCTTATGATATCTATAATAATAATAAATATGAAATAAAATGCCTAAATTCTGAGTCAAACAGATGTTGATCCCTATCATATGTAGAGTATGTAATAGGTGTATCCAAACATTTCTCTATCTGATGTCACATGACCCAAAATCTGGCTGCACTGGCTGCTTGGGGGTATATAAACCTTAACATCAACAAGATATGGTGATTAGTTGAACCAATGCATCAACCAGAACTTTTCCTGCTGACGAGTTACAAGGATGACGAAACCATTCAGGGACCAGGGGTGACTTTACCACTCCAGCAGATGTGAGGGAACACCTCTGCATTTCCTAAGGCAACTTCTTCTTATGATATCTAGTTGAAAATGGTGTTAACATGAGATTTTCACGAACAGACTTTTTAAGATATGTAGATGGTACTAAATGAAAATTGTGCCAATCTGAATCTTGTTATCACTACTCCTGAATGGATGGTTGATTCAGAATGGGATTTTCAGAAAAAGATTTTTTATAACACGTAGATGATCCTAAGTGAAGCCATCGTGAAAATCCTGTTATTGCTATTTTTTAATGGATGGTCATATAGAAATGGGATTTTCACTAAAAGATTTCTTATGATGTCTAGTTAGTTCTAAAAGAAAATAGTGCTGATACCTCCAACCTCACCGATATTGAGGCAGTTTCGAAATTCTTCTTATCACTACTTCATCTGAATGGATTGTCTTATCGGTGTGGGGTTTTCACCTGAATGGATTGTCTTATCAGCATGAAGTTTTCACCTTGATGGATTGTCTTATCATTATGGGGTATTTACCTGGATAGATTGTCTTATCAATGTGGGGTTTTCACCTGAATGGAGTGTCTTATCAGCATGGGGTTTTCACCTGAATGGATCATCTTATCAACATGGGGTTTTCATCTTAATGGATTGTCTTATCATTATGGGGTTTTTACCTGAATGGAGTGTCCTATCAGCATGGGGCTTTCACCAGAATGGATTGTCTTATCAGTGTGTGATTTTCATCTGAATGGATTGTCTTATCAGTGTGTGATTTTCATCTGAATGGATTGTTTTATCAGTATGGGGTTCTCATTGAATGAATTGTCTTATCAGCATAGGGTTTTCACCTGGATAGATTGTCTTATCAGCATAGGGTTTTCACCTGGATAGATTGTCTTATCAATGTGGGGTTTTCACCTGAATGGAGTGTCTAATCAGCATGGGGTTTTCACCTGAATGGATCATCTTATCAGCATGGGGTTTTCACCTGAATGGATTGTCTTGCCAGCATGGGGTTTTCACCTGAATGGATTGTCTTATCAGCATGGGATTTTCACCTGAATGGATTGTCTTATCAGTGTGGAATTTTCATCTGAATGGATTGTCTTATCAGTATGGGGTTATGGGGTTCTCATATGAATGAATTGTCTTATCAGCATGGGGTTTTCACCTGAATGGATTGTCTTATCAGTGTGGGGTTTTCACCTGAATGGATTGTCTAATCAGCTTGGGGTTTTCTGCAGAATGGAATGTCTTATCAGTATGAGGTTTGCACTAAAAGACTTGTGATATTTAGTTGTTCCTAGATTAAAATGGTACCAATCTGACTTACAACATGACAACCAGAGTGACCATCTTGAAAATCTTGTTGCTTTTGGTTGTTTGAACATGGCATTTTCACTTAAAATTCTTACTGTATGTAGTTGTTCCCATTTGAAAATGGTGCCAATCTGACCTAGTGGCAGCAATGGTGACCATCTTGAAAATCTTGTTATTACTACCTTTCCTGAATACATGAGTTTTATCAAAATGGGGTTTCGACTGAAACATTTCTTATGACGCACAGTTTGTCCAAAAGTAAAACTTTGTTGATCTGACCTGACAAAATGGCTGCCACTACAGACATCTTTAAAATCTTTATTGCTTCTCCTCCAGAACAGATGGTCATATTGACATGGGATTTTCACTGAAACACTTCTTGCAGTAAGTAGTTGGTCCTGAATGAAATGGCCATTATTAACATCCATAATAACTGCCAAATTATCCAGCATGAAAATCTTGTTATGGCTACTTCTCCTGAATGATGGTCATATCTACATGTGGTTTCATGTAAATTGTTCGTATATTTAGTTGATCCTACATTAAAATGATGCTGATCTAGCCTTCAAAATGGCTGACTTGATGGCCAGCTTGAAAATCTTCTTATGACTTCTTCTCCTGGAAGGATGGTTGTGTTGACACGTGTTTTCACTTCAAGACTATAGCAGTTTGTAGCTGGTTCTGAATGATAATGATGCTGATCTGACCTGCAACATGGAAGCATTGGTGGCCATCTCAGAATTGTTTTTATAGGTCCTCTTTTTGAAGAAATGGCAGCAGTGACTTGGGATTTTCACGGAATATGTAATTGGTCCTGAATGAAAATGGTGCAGATCTGGCCACCATCATGTCCATGTTATTGCGAATGAATTTGAAAACCAGATCTTCTTGACCTTGGGGTCAAATCAAAGGTCACAGCTTGCTTTTTTGAATTACATTGAGCTTATGAAAACATTGACTTGTACATATACAAATGAATTTTGACAGGACTTTGT
Source organism: Margaritifera margaritifera (assembly GCA_029931535.1). Taxonomy (NCBI): domain Eukaryota; kingdom Metazoa; phylum Mollusca; class Bivalvia; order Unionida; family Margaritiferidae; genus Margaritifera; species Margaritifera margaritifera. The sequence goes on along the minus strand of JAQPZY010001423.1, from coordinate 242,125 downwards.
ATTTAGTTGTTTTTTCAATAAACAAGTTGATAGTCAGTACTTGGACATTGTTTTCAAGGTTAAAGGTCTTAACTCTGGTTAGCTCAACTGGCTATAAAGACGTGAGCTTATGGTACGGTCCTGTGACCATCCATCAGCAATTGCTTGTTTTTATCTGTAATGATTCGTTAGCATGGTAACACAAACAAGTATGAACAGATTTTTTTCTTATCAAACTCAGATTCTGAATATACCTGAAGAATACCATGAATGATGCCAGCTGTAGCTTTGGGTATTTAAGAAAAAAAGATTAATTATGGATTTAATCAAACTTAGCATTTCTGTATATTTAGATGGTATCTGAGACCTTGATGGATTTAAGACAAATTCAATTATATCAGGTTAAAGGTCAAAGCTATGACAAAGAGTTTTGTACTGCACTTATCTTGTGAACTCTAGCATATATGAAAATATTTCAGTTACCAAATTTGGTTTTAATACTCAGAAGCTAAAATAATAAAATTAGGAAGCAGACGGAATTCTCATGAATTCCTGCAAATTCTTTTTGGCCTGTAGTGTATCAGTCCCTTCAAGGGACTCTTGTTCATTATTAATTCACTTTCATTATTTCGTTCTCATTAAACAAATGTAACAAAGATTAAAGTAGGTTAACTCATAAAGTGGGACATAATTTTCTAACAACCTATTCTGTTAAAGAGTTTTGGTAAGTTTTGTTTCATTTTCTAGAAACCTATTCTGTTAAAGATTTGGGGCAAGTTTTGTTAAGAGTTCATGTCTGTGTTTAACACAGTTTCTTAGGCACTGTTAACAATAGTCATGAAAACAACATATGATCAAGTCAAAAGAATGTCTCTGTTACCTGTATTTCATGGTTTACTGACTGATTGATTTCTGCGTTAAAGTTAATTTCTAAGACACTTTCTGGTATTGTTGCAAGCTACAGGCGACAATCAGCTACGCTCCTTTTTCACTCATGGCTGCCTGGGACAAGATTTCCTCTTTTTTCATGAATAAGCATGAACAAAAATACATCATCATCAACACAATGCAACTATCTTGTGCACATAAATGAATGTGCCCATTTTATCGATCATTTCTACAGCAGGAAAGGTCATGTTGGGTCAACAATGCAAGAAAGTTTTTCTTGCACTTGTAGTGATTGGTTAGCAGGTTTTTGCATATTCATGTGAAATGAGGAATCTTATCATAGGCAACCATGAGTGATAAGAGAGCAAAACCGATATTCACCTGTGACTTGCGATGATGTATTCGTGGCAGGGTCATGAAACTTGGTGAAATGAATGCATTCTTGATATTACTACACCATTGTATCAAAATTTGATCACTGCGGCCTACATATATGCTTTGTGAAGTCTGGTTCACAGTTGCATGTAAGTTACTTTCTGAGGCACTCTTTGTGATGGGGTAATTAAATTTAATAATTGTATTTCCATAGAAACATGACATTTGAGCCAATCATAGGTTGTACCAATGAACCAATCCAAGGTTATTGCAGCCTAAATTTCACTAGATCATTTAACTGAAGTTAATGTATTTGGTCACTGTTCATGAGAGAATTACAAAACTTGGCAAGGGATTGTGATGACATGATGTCCAAATGTTTGTTTGTTTTACAAAATGTTGTCCCTCTGTTGTTCTTTTAATAGTCGAGTTTGCTCTCCTGCATTGAAATCAGATGCCTGGCTGGAGGTGTCAGAAGGCACCCCAGTTCTTGACAAGTTGTGGAAAGATAAATTTAGAAAATCATAATCAGATTTTTTATTGTTTGAACTAGTCAGATTTAATTAAGTAGTTCACTCACACCCTTCCATTCATACATGTTTAACTCTGGAATAAACTTTGTTCTTATACAAAATTTGAAAGTATAATCGAGAAAGAATTAATTAAAATTTTCAGTCAGTCACCACTCGAAGGGTAAGATGTTATGGTTTCAAGAGTTTTCTGTACCCCTTCTTTACCGCTTTTGTCTTCTGTAGTTTTTGTCTTGCCTGCATATGCAAGCCATAGGTTTCACTTGTCTGACTTTGTTAGTGTTTTAATTGTTGTGGTTGTTAGTGTTGTAATTGTTGTTGCGGTGATAGGTATTATTATAAAGTTTTTGCATTTAGCTTTATTTGTCTGACTTATTTATAGTCATGAAATTTAAAGGGTACATATCACCTTACAGAGCACTATCCACGGCTTGCAGAAGTGGAATGTTGTGCACACGCACCACTGATTACAATAGGTATTTTGCACTTAGATCTTTTTCTTGTGCTGTTGCATTGACAGTCATCAAACTTGACAAGTGTATTCATTGTATTCCTACCCACAAAAAGTAAGTCACAGTGACATAATACTGGGGCAGAGTAGGCAGGACATATGATTTGGCAGAATTCTTGTGATATATTTAAATGTGCAAACTACAAAGGAGGCAGAAAAACTTTTATTAGGGTTTTTATATGGACACTAGAATGTTTCAATTCTTGATAGTGATGTGTATATTCTCTGAAGTGTTGCGATATGACATACATCATGATACAGAGGTCCAGATACATATTGTAATACATGTCACCAGATGTGTTTATGATACATGTCACCAATGTGTTTAGACAAGTAATGTCAGATTATTGCTAGACAAACAGTGAGACTAAATTATTTACCATGACGGCTTTATTTTATTTATGTATAAGGTCATGAGGATGCGACATAAAATTTGCAGGAATGCATAACAATGAAGTTAATTATTTTTAAAAATTAAACACAAGTCTGATCTGTATATCCTCCACTCATAAATAAAATGTTGCATATAAATTTGAATTTTTTTTTTTTAACTTTCAATTTTCATTTGGGATTCATGACTTCAAGACATTATGTTTGAAAATAAGATTTTATTTTTGTTTCTGAGCTTTTATTTTTTAATGTTATAGAGTAAATATAAACTTTTTAGGTTTAACTGAAATAAAATATAAACAGTCTTAACTAGAAACATATTTTTTCTTCCATCAATTACAAGTCATATGCTTATCTTTATATAATAAGACTACACACACATTTACAACAAAAACATTAACAGGACACCGCTGGCACTAAACAATCATTTAGCAATTTTTAAGTATATGACTTTTAAGGGTTATTTAAAATGATGAATTATTAAAGCATGGAATATGTTCTTTGATAACTTTTTTCTTTCTTTTAATAAAGTCCAATGACATGTAGCATGGAGCTGAACTTGTTCAGATATATTAATAGAGTGTGACTGATATGAATGACCTTGACATTACAGTGAAACCCTGTTATAACATATTTCGTTATAACAAAAATTCATATATAGACTTTTTCAAAATATATTCCTTGTAACCATGGTGTAACATAATAGGTAATAATCTTGAGGTTATTTTTCATGATGATATTTTGTTGATCAAGTGAACTGAACCATACAAAAACAAACTTTTGATGAAAAAAGGAGAGGAAAAAGCAAGCAAACAAATAAAAAGTTGAATATGTAACTTCAGATGTAACAGAACTGTTGGAATATATTCTTAGCCCATACAATCACGGAGTCTGTAATTTGTGTATGGATACAAGTGCACATTTTCAACATTACAATAAAAGAAAAGTAATTGCTGAGGCCTTTTACAAAAAGATCTCACTATAGAAATTATGCAAAACAGCAAACCAAGTGACCTCGATGATTTATTTCTGTCATGGGAGATTATTAACATAGTTTAGCAGGAAGATGCAAAAATGTATGTAGAAACACAAAATTTATGAGCTGCATAGCCAACAGGCCTTTTTTAAAGAGTGTTACAATTAATATTTCTTTGAAATTGTTATATAAAATCATTCATCTTTTTGATGGATTTAGTAGCTGATCTAAGATGAAAAAAGGCCAATAAACTTTGGCTGGAATATGCTGAAAAGTAGGAAATGCAAAAATCAACCTTAATATATTTCATAAAGGTCTTGATTTTCAAGACGATTAAAGTATGTAGAATACAGCAAAAGTTTTATGAAGTTTTTTACCATTTATAGACTGCATAATTGTTTTGTTCCACTATGAAGGAGAAGAAGGAAATACAAAAATAATGTTGAAAATGCATGAAATTATGGTTCCCAGGGATGAATGGTGTATTACCAGTGCAAATACACATACTCTTGGTAATGATTTTTATGCTTCTTATCTTCTCACAATAATCTGGATTCAGAAGATATGGGTTGTTTTGAGGTATATAATATTATTATAATCCATCAGTAATGATAACTACTATAAAATCTACACATATCTTGGCATCAGATAAAAACATTTGTGACAAAAGATAAGATGATTTTATGAATGATGATGTGGTTAAAAAATGAAAAGGTCAAACACTAATTTACATAAAATGAAATTATGTGACCAACCTGGTAAAGTCTCACTGTTGCAAGTCACAGATGTGACAAATAGACGAAATCTCCCAATGCTAGCCATTGGGAAAGTCAGTACATGGCAAAGGTAATAAGCATGTGAGCTGATGAGCATTGACTTCACTAGAAATCTGCAAGACAGCATATTACCTATGCTTTTCTAAATAATTAATCTCCTTCATTGTATACTTGTTGGTTTTACCACTGCAATACTATTTTCAAATTACTTTAACATTCTGTGTGATTTTATCATCAATTACTAGAATAGTTCCGGTGGCAGTCTTCATTTTTCAGTCATGCAGTTAATTTGTTTTTGCTTTCAATGCCACATACATCTTGTTGGTCTTCTTGCAACAGTTAAATTGCAACACTATTGCACAGGTGGGGTTGGTTAGTATTTGTCCGTCACTGTTATTAATATATCTATATGACCTGTTTTACTCATCATCTTTTCATGTATTATCTATCTAGCTAGCTAACAATAACTTTTTATGGCTATCATATTATATGGTATCCATGACATTAAAATTATTGATTACAAAATATCTGCCTGATAAAGATACATTCATAAATCAGTCTATATATTTTCTGTGTATCTATATAGAGCAGCAGTGGCTCAGTTGTTAGTGTTCCCAAAACATGACCAGTAGGGTGCAGATTTGGATTGGTCCAGGTTGGCTGAGGTTGCGTGTCCCTGGGCAAGGCACTTTGTTTGCCTTGATATTATATAACCTTCATGTGTTGCTGGGCCATAAGAAAAACAAACAAACAAAGCATGTCTGTCAGTCTTTAAATTGACCTTCTGCTGTTCATATTTCTTATTCTTCAGTCTAATTATGCTGCTTTGTTGTGGCATTGCCTTTTGCAAAAGTTGTTGGAATCAGGCAGCAAAATGTGTGAAATATTTGGCAGAAAAAAGAAAAAAAAAATACATGAAACAGAATTCATAGGAAAAATACTGCCAAAAAATCACATTGAACACTGAATTCCTTATGATGGAGAAATTTATAGAAACTGCTCATGAATTCTAAAGGAAAAATAGGTATGGTTCTCAAAACATGGCAGGGTAAAAGCTCAAAATTAGCCTTACTTACAGAGGGTGACAAGACTCACTCATTTTATAAAGAATATTGTAAATCACTTTAGGAGATCATTTTCTAGTACAGGTAATGATTACTCGGCTCATTTCATGGTACAAGAAGCTGATTTTCTGCTATCAGAAATTTTCTTGTACTATTTTTTTTGACATTTGAAATTGAATTTCTATTGTAACAGGCATACAAAATTTAGAATTTAATAAGTAAATAATTAAAGTTTTGTTCACGGTATACCAAACTGAATTCAGTATCTGATACATACAAAGCTGCCGACAACTTAATATGGTGTTTAAATGTGGATTCTGTACCAAAACTAAATTAGTAAATTTAGAGTGGAGTAATCTAGTGACAGTCAACTGGAGACATGTAAATATTGATAGTTAAGTCTGTCAGCACATACATGTATATCTACTTCCTTGTGATCTGCCATTATTTGCATCAATCACATCTAATAAAATAATAAATTTATACTTAGGACATCTCAGTTGTAATATTTGTTACAGTGAATACATAATACAGAGGAAAACCAATCCACATTGCTTATTTACAGTGAACACAATTATGGCAGGTGCTTGATATGTTAATATTTTTAGTAACATCATGATACCCCCTTCAAAATCAGAGCAAATTACAGATTGCTACATGTAAGTTATCAATATTTATTTATAATTACCTTACCTACTCTTTTCACTGCAAATGTTTGAGATAATATAGCTTGTAGTTTGCGAATTTAAACCAAACATGCTTTGATGAGTGTCTATAAATGACACAGATCTTACAAGCATGATTGAGCTCGCTGACTGTTTAAGTACAAAACAGTAGCACTTTAACTTTACTTGAAACTTAGGAGAAAGATTATACTAAGCTTGATGGTGATAGTTATCATATAAAGTTAACAATTACGTTAGGATCAGCTGTCTGAAAAAGGAACAATATTTTGAAACTACGGAGGCAGTCATTTATGTACACCACATGAACTGATTATGACCATGGTCAATTGACAGATTCAGATATAAACACTTGGGGCTAAGAAATGCTTGTTATTTTAGTATTGATGAATGCCCTTAGATTCTTTTGTTTTATAAAAAAAAAGTTTAGTCCCAAAGCATCCTAATTTTTTCATGTTGAAACTGAGCATATGACACATGGTTCTTCAATGCTTTTAAAAATAGCCATGAGACTACCTAAGTCTTTGTGCCTTTTTCTGGGTTATTCTATGAAGTTTCAGAGTATATATCAACTGAAAGTTTATGTTCTATGTGTCAGTCGTTACATTGAATTTATACATTATCTGAAAACTTCCACAATATTATTATTCTTGGTATTTTATGGTTAGATTTAACTCTTCAATTGGAAATCTTTACAAATCTAAGTTCCAAAACCTAGATGTCGGCAGTGTTTTCTACCCCTATAAGATGAGTTACAGTGTCATTTACCCATGTAACATGAATAAATGTCTGAAGAAACATGCTATTTTCTTTTTGTCAGACCTCAATCAACATAAATTTTTAAATTTTATGGCAATATTTTCAGTTAAGTAAGCTGTAAATAGCCTCCAACTATGGATGCATCCATTTTAAATTACATTTGTATTACACAAGTGCTCAATTACTTTTAATTGATGAAGGCAGTTAAACTGGGTGCCAGATTTTGTTGTCATTTTACTCATACTTTAAAAAATATGTGGTTTTTCTTTGTCATAAGCTTGGGTAAATGAAATTGGTATTTATTAATAAAAAATCCAGTTTGATCAGTGGTGGTAAAAAATGATACTAGATGTGTATCTGAGTAAATCAGGCAGTGATACCAATGTGTATCTGAGTAAATCAGGCAGTGACACCAGATGTGTGTCTGAGTAAATCAGGCAGTGATTCAAGATGTGTGTCTAAGTAAATCAGGCTGTGATACCAGATGTGTATCTTGAGTAAATCAGGCCATGATACCAGTGTGTATCAGAGTAAATCAGGCAGTGACACCAGATGTGTGTCTGAGTAAATCAGGCATTGATACCAGATGTGTGTCTGAGTAAATTGGGCAGTGATACCAGATGTGTGTCTGCGATTTAAAGGGTCAACAGACTCGTCTGGATATTGCACAATACATTTCATAATGCAATGGCACTTTGTTTACCCGGCTGTTGTGTTATAGCAGGGTTTCACTGTATAAGGAACTGTTTGATTGGCAATCTTCATAAAAGCAACCAATCAAAACTTTTGTTTTTCTTTTACTTAAGCTCATTGGTTGAGCAAGGTGTAATAGTTGCATGCCTCATGTCAAACTCCCTAACCACTGAAGTTTTCTTACTCAAGACATAAAAATGAAGCTATGATTTACGAAATAAAAATATTAGACTAGGAGCTGTGTGGATAGGCTTTCGAGGGCAGGTACATGATCTTTAAAGATGCTCTATTTTTCATCAAAATGTGCCGATAACGCATGGTTCACAGTCCACTGCGAAAATATTGCACATTTTATGATTAATTATTTCTGCTTCAATACATTTCCTGATCATAATACCTTCAGAATATGATGACTGCCTTGTAAATCCAGCCCTTCCAAGTTAACTTATATCTATAAAAAAAAAGCCAAAATATGTCTGCCCACATAGGTGGGAGTCAGACTATAGTGATCTCCCCTCGGATTTGGGATTGGTGCCAGATGCCATCCATGCTTCAGTTACTACTTCCGCTCATGCTAGGAAGCACGCTGTGTTAGAGACCTTGCAAAAATACTCAATCAAGTGATATTTTCCACACTAATGAGCGAGTTGAAGGAGTTTCTCACATAAGGGAAGTACCGGTATACTCCATCTATATTTCAAACTATTCCTTACTCTTTTCTTTCATGAAGTTTTTCTAACTTCATTAGAACAACAACTTCATCATACAAGATACACATTGGGACCATTTTAGTATAACCTGCCGTGGTCACTAATATGTTCATTTAATAATGTGTACTGAGCTATTACATGTTTGCAGTCACTGGACACTTTTCTGTCACTGACCGAGTAATTACAGACCAGAGGGTCATGTAGATAATCCATATAGTCATATATATTGTTAACTATTGTTCCACCAAGACCGGACTCTGATATCAGATATAGATTGTTCTCAGTCAGTACCAAATCCGATCAAGCCTATATTGATGCCCAAGGGGACTGCTGATGGTGTTCCAATATCATATGTCCCGTCCCAGCACCACAATTTTGGCACTCAAGGGAAGAACTCACCCAGTATAGTACAATGATAGACCAATGTTATTCTTTGGCCAGTTTAGTGCCATGGTACCCAGTTTCTATTATAGACCCAGGGCAGTCTATAGTCATGAAGTAGTACATACCTATGATGGATCCAAGTAGGCCTGATACCTTTATGGATCCACCTCAACCCATTGCCATCACCGACCAATGTCTAACAGCTACAGGATGGCCCATCATGACTTATTGTTATGGTACCAGCTATGGTAATTAGTCCCTGATGCCTGAAACCATGCCTGGACCATACATGCTATAGGCATTGATCATCTTCAAGTTGCGATATCAGTCTAACAGCTACAGGATGGCCCATTATGACTTATTGTTATGGTACCAGCTATGGTAATTAGTCCCGGATGCCTGAAACCATGCCTGGACCATACATGCTATAGGCATTGATCATCTTCAAGTTGCGATATCAGTCTGGATGGACTTCAAGTATGGTTCACAGTCTTGGCAATCTTTGCTAACACCATCTCAGTTATCACAGGAGTGTCACTCCACTCTTCACTAGACAATGAATTACACTCACAAGCTCCATCTTTTACTTGACCCGATGATTAGAGAAGACTCAGCCTACTGTGCATCAATCGAGGAAGTTTTGTACCTGCTACCACCTGAATTTTGCCCAACTCCTCCTGCTCTGTCAACAGAGGTGTATAAAGTCCCAGCATCCATCGTTCTCTTGGCAAAGAAAGACCAGCCCAAGTTTAAAGCATATACCACAGTCTGGTAGAGTGGTAGAGTTATTGCATTGTTTAGAGAGGCAGTTACAAGACCCGAGTGTCAACAGACCTTTCTTTTCACAACAAGGACTGCCATCCAATTTTGACAAAGCATACTACAAGACGCACACACCTGTTTCATACAGGAATACCAGCCATCAGTAGAGATGTAGCAAGCCTGGGGATGTCAAGACCTTCAATACAGATGGACCAAAAACACTTGACACTCAACAGTTAGTCCAGAACGTCATTGCAGTAGACTTGATGCTTGACCTGGTATCTGTGTCAGTCTTACAGCAAGTGAAAACTAGCCTAGCTTCATCCACTATTATGCCTGCTGGCCATGCCTGCAGTCAGTTTCGTGAATGGCATGTGTACTGAACAGGCGTACACAACACGCACTTGCCTATGCCATAACAGCAGCAGTGACTCTACAACTTGCAGAAAGAGATGTGTGGCTTTCCACTTCGCTTTCTTCCAACACAAGGCCACACTCAGATTGCAGCCATTGTCATTGAACCTACTCTTAGGTGGCTAAGTGAAGGAACTTCATAAACAGGTCTCCAAGGAGATAAATCTCTCATAGGCTTAGTGTCAGAAACCTTGGTGATCTTTCCAGAACAGGGAGCAGAGAAACAGAAAGACCCCCACATCCAACAGGGCACACCCAACAGGGAAACAACCTTTCTGGCCTAATATACATTCAAAAGCAAGACAGTTCTCAAGGGCCAGTGATGACAAAAAAACAGAGAGGGGGATCGTTTTCACCTTAGTTTCTCTCCATGCCAGCCTCCTTCCTGCAAATGACAACAATGATGCCGCTCTTGTCACACATCCCGGGGTGGGTGGGGGACTCAGTCATTTTGGAATGGAGTTCAGAATGCATGTAAACAGGGTATCTCACTCGGAAACAAGCTTTGAAGATCATCTCAACAGTGTCTTCAATCAGCATCTCGTCATGAGAATTCCTCTGACTACTGGGTCTCCTCAATTCGGCAGCGGATCTCTTAGTCCTGGGTTGCCTGTACATGAGACCAGTGCAAATGATCCTATTGTCCCAGTGGCAACCAAAGCTTTGCACACTGGTGCAAACAGACTTAGTCTCCGATTATATGAGGACACATCTTGGCAAATGGGAGAACCTCACTTGGCTTATGGCAGTTGTTTCCTTACAGGTCAGGCCTTCAGGAATCACGGTTTGTTCAGAAGCCAGCACAGAGGGTTGGGGTGCCCACGTCCTGCCATCGTTTCAGGAAAACGGTGGGTTGTGGCCTTCTCAGGACCAATTTTTGCATATCAATTACTTAGAGATCAAGGCTATAATGAATGCATGTCATAGGTGCCAGACACGCTACATAGAAAGAGCATACTCATTCTTTCCAACAACTCCACTGGGGTGAATTATCTCAGAATGCAAGGGGTGACCAAAAACCCAGACCTGTGCCTCCTATTTTGGGATTTTCTCAGGTGAGGTCATCAGTGACAAATCCACGTTAAGTCTCTCACATCGCAGGCAGGCTGAGCATATTGGCAGACACATTCCATGAGAATCAGCTAATCGAAACTGAATGGTCAGTTCACCCTTAGTATTCAGTTGAATCTGTACCTACTGGGGCTGACCTCTTGTGGATCTATTTGCAACAAAGTGGAATGCAATGCTCCAAACCTTTGTCCCTCCAGTCCCAGATCCGAAGGCCTGGGCAGTCATCGCTCTTTCCATGGATTGGAACATTATGGATGCATCCTTCAACACCTCTGAATCCAACAATCCTGCAAAAGCAAAGGAATCAGAGTGCTGCCTTGTCCTGATTACTCCCCTCAGGTGGAAAAAAAAATTTATAAACAGCTTGTTGAACCTGATGGCAAAAATCCCAAGGGAAATTGGTGTCTTTCTTCACCTGCTTAAACAACCCCAATGGTGGGTTTCTCTTCCAAATCCAGATCTATTGATCTATGGATCATATCAAACAAGCACTCAGGGGCAAACATATCTCAGAACAGGTGGTGGAGAGAATCACTCAGGTGAGAAAGGCCCACCACTGTGAAAGTGTACGAGGGGAAGTCGAGAGTTTTCTCACAGTGGTGCGAACAAGAACACATCACTCTACTTAAAGCATCATTATGCCAGTTAGCTAACTTTTTCCTGTGGCTTTTCTGGGTAAAGAAGTTTGCACCCATGAGTATAAAAGATTACAGCTCAACAATCTCAGACACATTACATCATCACAGAAGGGAGAATATAGGACAAAAAAAACCCCAACCTCTCTGACCTTCTGGCAAACTTTGACTTATCACAACCAAAGGCCTTTGCTTTGTGCTCCAAATGGAATATATCATGGGTTGTGTCATGGTTGAACAAGTCCCTGTTTGAACCACTATCTAGAGCATCATTGGCTCATCTCATATAAAAATTGCTTCCTAGTCACTCTAGCTACAGCAGGCAGAATCAGTGAAATACATGCCTTGTTGTTCGGTCCAAAGTATTTACAGTTTCATCATGATGGTTCGATTTCACTCATGACGGCCCATGCTTTCATTGCTAAGAACAAGCTCCCGTCGATGGGCAATCATTCATTTGTGGTAAAACCTCTTTTGGCAGCTTTTCAGTGACATGACCTATGGACTTAAATTGTATATTTCTCTCGAGTTGGAAGCTGCCTCACATACCTTGGGAGACTGGACATGGTCTGTCTCTGGGGTAAGAGGATTAACTCCACCTTTTACCTATTGTCCCAAGGTATTATGATCGGGTAACGTGTGAAGAAGAAACCAATTTTTTTAGTAAATATGTTTCTTCAATAATACTTACCCGATCATAATACAGACACACTCTTCCATCTTCCCTGCAGTTACATCCTAGTGGCAGAGCCTGCATTTCGCTCCAGTTGTAACTGAAGTACGGATGGAATTACACACCAATCCCAATATCCAAGAGGAGATCACTCTATTCTTGATCTCACCTTTGTGGGTATACAACTTTTAGCTTTTTTATAGCTAAATGTTAACTTGAGAGGGTGTGATTTGCAAGGTAGTGGTTTTACTTCTAAGGTATTATGATCTGGTAAGTATTATTGAAGAGACATTTTTAACTCCAATAATTGATTTTCCAATATCATGACATGTTTATGTGCAATATCCAATAGAACACTGATTTCTAGAGACAGGTATGATTGGCTTATAGATTTTCTTTAGTTTTAGTGTAAAGTAAGAATTATTTTTCATGACATTTTTATGACTCATTAATTTAAGCCTTAATTTTATGTTTTTTGTATCACGGTACTTCACTAATGTTATAGTATGCATATTGTCACAGCACATATTAATAGTATCAGTATTATTGATGAATGTTGACACCTAATTCTTTGCATCTTTTTTAAATCTTTGCATGTTAATAATTTAATCACATACAACTGCATTTAAGGAATTTCTGTACTGTGTTAACGTTTAAAATGTAATTTCATTTGTGCTTTTATTTATTTTGTAATTAAAATATGTAAAGAGAGATAGTATACAAAGATTTCCAAACATGTCAAAATAAACAAATTTTAGCCATGTGTATGTCTTAGCTTAGTTTCAGCTAATCTAGCAAGCTCTATGGAATATTAAACGATGATTTCTATTCCTTTCCCAAAATGTTCTGGGAGCTTCTATAGATTTTTATATTGCTTGACCCATCAATCCAATTTATTGGAGATTCAAGTTTTTCAATACTTCAATATAAACAGTCTTCACTAATTTTTGGAAAACTGACATTACATGTACTGTCATAATCCTGTGAATCATGTTTCTAGTACTAATATTATTCCCCCTACCTCCTTCACGGGCAGGGTACTAAAGCAATTATATATCGGTGGAGCAGCCAGGGATGTGAAATTCAGCACTTTCACTCATGTTTGTAACAATGCACTTAAACTATTACAGATGTAGAGTCCTTACTACTGTATATACTCGCGTATAATCCGAGTCCAAATGCAAACAATATAGACTCTCATCTGCCAGCAGATCAGGGCTTATGTTGTTTGTTCTACTGATTAGCCCTTACAAACTGCATAGACCCAGATCTGCCAGCACATTATGCGATGGCAGATCTGGGTCTATGCAGTTTGCAGTTGGTATCAGATTATATGCTAGTATATACAGTACTTTATTCCAGGTAAAGATAAATGCAAGATCTTGCCCAAAACGACTCTAAACCAAGTTCTTACCAAAAACGACTCTAAACCAAGATCTTACCAAAAACGACTCTAAACCAAGATCTTACCAAAAATGACTCTAAACCAAGATCTTACCAAAAACAACTCTAAACCAAGCTCTAGATAAGCAGCATATTTATGTAATTTGCACACAGAATTGGACTATAAGCACAAATATAAATTATTTAATATGTTTGAATTACGCAAAACAGTCTAATTTTAAGCATTTAGTCAAAGCTGTCCAGGGTTCAGCACATAAAAGATTTTTGTTTTCTATAATAAGTCCTTATCTTCAGTATAATTTATCACAGCATTTCCTTCCAGTTAAAATGATAAGCAAGTTCTGCCAGTAACTATAAGACTATAATAACATACACGTAATTTACCTATCACTGTCACATGAAAATGTTTCAAATTTTGCTACCAGTATTGCTTTTGAAGGTAAATCATTCAAGTTGCAGGGTGCATGTAGACTTGGAGGAAACAGACATTTACCAGAATAACATGGTGGAGGAGGCTTTTGTATGCCTTTTTTGTGTGTGTGTGTGTGTGTGCTTGCTGCTTGTGTGGGTTTGCTTGCCGTTTACATATCACATAGAATGGATAGGTTAAAGTCTTATTTAACCTAAAAGTGATTTACAGAGCTATAGCTTAATACGGTTTGAAACATGATTTCCCCGCAAAGAGATGTTGGTCATCATGGGCCAGTCTATCATAGGCTAAAACATACAAAAAGTACAGCACCACCACTCCTTCATCATAGATTCTGGTACCAAGCCACTGATGGAAGGACCTGAGCAGGCAAGGTTAACTGTGTAACAGGTGGAAAAGAGTTTTAAAATTTTTTTTAATGTGTGCCTATGAAATAAAATAAAATAAAAACATTAGTCTGTGTCTCGTCATTTCTGCACATTCACTTTTAATATGCAAAAATATTCTTTATCATTGTAACATTTATTATGATGCAAAGATTCATTTGTATCATTATACAGTTTATTTAAATAAAATGTACCAACACTCGGGGGCTAGAAAATTCCACTTGTGTTTTCTCAAATTAGTGGCATCCATCATTAGGAATTTGTTTCAGCCAACATTACATAATCAATGGAATAACACTGTTTATTGCTGTTTGTTTACAAGCGTATCAGTTTGTTATGAGTCTCTATCAGCCAGATGCATACTGATCTAATATTCAAACTGTACCATTTGATGTCATATAACATAAATTAGATTTACATAAGCATCCCATACACCGGGAATACTCCATTATTTCCTTCGTTCAGAAATGTTTAGAATTCAGCGACTGGTTAGAAACAACTTTGCATTTAGCGTAGTTTATTTAGATATCGAGCAAAGGTACTTGACAATGTTGACTGGTTTGCAAAGTGGTTATTTCTATCAATTGCAACAGGTGATTTTCACATGCATTCGTCGAAAGATATCATTGGTGATTGTCACCTATAATCATCTGAATACACCTTTCCCTTGATAACTCGTGCACAACAGGGTCCAGAAACATAGACTGCACTATAAGCGAGGGCACGAGTTACCAAGGGACCTCAAAAAAGTTAAGAAGTTGATGCATCCCTGCTGGATGTCAAGAAAACTGCAGTGGGTGGGTAATGGATCTGTTTAATGGCTGAATACTTGTTGTGTAATTGGATTGGGAATAATTTTCAATAAAGAGCATTTTCTAATGTGGTTGTTCGACTTTTTATATAAATTACCTTTATTTATAAGATACCCAAACTCTGAAAGATTGTTAGCAACATTAGTCCAAGCGGTTTCACCAACACGTGTATGCGAAAATATTGTGTATTATGTCACTGCTTTTTGTTGTTGTTGATTTACCACAAACAAGATTTCTTTTTTTCAAAAACTAGGGACATTTATTTAGTGAAACAACCGTCAATGTCAAAACTCAATTTATTTATTGTTCTATTAATAAAAATATGGATGCCATAATTTCATTGCAAGTAATAGTGAAACTTCTTCTCATCCTTGAGGAAATCTCCGAGTGGCAATTTAGAAATTTTAAGTTCAAAACAAACTCGGGAACTCACTTCTCCGTAATGAACCATATCTGTGAAACAGCATTTTATTCACCAAGTACTCATAGGTTCACGAGTTGTCGAGGGGCGGTGTAGTAGGCATGTTGACATTTGAATGTTTTTCACTGGTGGGCAGGGTGATAAAAGAAAGAAACGGAAGAAGGCTGATAATACAAGCAGAGAAAATAAAATTGCAGAAAAACAGTATGATTCTTCATAATATAAGAGAAATGCTCAATTGGCATGGCTTTCTGAATTTGAAAGGCTGGAGTTCAAGTTTGTTGCAGATATCCATCAATATCAGACTCAAAATCATCCTTGGTTGTAGGTTTAATGCAGTGGTTCCCAAACCCCGGTACTGCATTTTGGGTCGCAAAATATGGTATTTAGGGTTGCAATCAAAAAAGTTTGGGAACCACTGGTTTAATTGATGCATTTGGGAAAGAAAACATTTGAAATTGCATAATAAATGTCGGAAACACTTAAAGTTTGGAGAGCATGAAAAGGCTTTAGAATAGCCTAAATGTATAGACCATGCCAAATAATTCAGACAGTATTGTCAATGATGAAATTTAGGTTTTCATTCTTCAGAATTATATTCAAGTATAGGACAAGTAAAATGTATGCAGGACAAGTAAAAGTTCCATGTCACTTGCTCTGCAGGATGTGTGGCTAAATGAAGATTTTTCAAGCTCGGAAGATATCAACATTATCAGTATCAGGTTCAAACATAAAATACAATTTTATGGAATGGTAGTGAAAGGTATTGACCAGTCCAACCCAAGCAGAGTGTAGACTGTTGATATTAAACATCTGATGTACATGGAATAATTGAGAAGCACTGAAAATACTATTTAAGCAGTTAATATTGGCTGTCAAAATGACACGTACCAAAACTATTGCAGAATTTCAAGACTAATACTTACCCCAAATAATGGACAAGATGTGCCTTTTACATTCTCAAGACAGTTCTCATTTTATCACAAATTGCCAAAACAATACTCTTATAAAATGAGTTCTTGCTACAAATGCAAAAGAATAAATTTATTGCAAAGAAAAATTAAGGTACAGTCAAACCTGTCCAAAGGGTCACCTTTACATAGCGGTCACCTGGTCTTGATGGCCATTCTGATTTCCACCAGGCAAATTTCCTATATAAATGTCATGTATGTAATGGTCATCTGCTTTCTGTAGTCAGCAGCCAGGTGTTTCCTTACCAAATAATGGTTTCTCACTGCTTTAAGTGGTCACTGGAGCACATCTACAGTGACCGCTCAGTGTATGCAAACTAAATTTTTCCTTCATGAGGAAGGCATTATTTAGATAAAGGAATATCATCTGAATTGATGTGCAAACATTTCTTATCTGGCTTGTACTCACCGTACTCCAGTCACATTGTCAGTGTAACTCAAAGGTGTGAATATGTTAAATTCGAAAGCAAGGCAGTTTTTATCATTAGGGTAGAAGGTCAAATCAATTCGTGTGCTGGATGGTGGGAAAAGTAGTTGTGTTGTTGCAGTAGAAATGGAAGTCACCTTTTGCAACAGTGTGACAAGTATAGTTTGATATCTACATCTATTTATTGTGAATTAAAGCCATCTCTGATGAAAAATGTTCATCTTTAGGGTCAGGGGTCATTTAATATTTTAAACTTGTGTGTAAAGGCAGGTGAAATTTCAGTTCATGAGTCACAAAGAATTGCCACATATGGCTTCATTCGATTCCCTATTTATCACAGGCCTCACACAAGCTGACTCTCTTTTGATCTCGATGAGTTGAGCAACTGGCAGATCGAGGTATTGTTTTTAAAGTGTGAACAGCAGTTTCTAATTTATACAAGTTGGCTGACCACAGAGTCAGTCCTCTGTTTTTACAGAAATTAGTGTTTTGTCATAGTGCACAAAATACACTAAGATCATGATTATTGTAAAAGTATGTGATGATTTAATTTATAGGATGGATTAAAGCGAACAGGATACAGTAATTTTGTGTGACACATACATTTGGGAGAGAACAACATATACATGGATTTTATAGGTTTGTTGAATAGTGCATATAAAAAAGTATTGATAATGTAATAATAATATTCAGTGCGTTGTATTTGTTCAAAAACCGATTTTGAAAGGTCAATCTGTGTACAGAGGTCACCTGTGTAAAAAGGCCAGTTTTGCCTTTTCCAATGAGTGGCTGCTATTGACAGGTTTGACTGTCCTTATGTATGAGATTAGAACCTCAATCTTTATGTATGTAAATCCAACGCTACATCCACTAGACTATAGGAAGTCATATATCAGTAAAGTTAAAATAGGTTCAGAAGTAAATGGTTCATAACTAGTGCATGAACACTGTCACTGACCTATTCACCAAGAAATTACATCCTCAAATTTAGTAGTAGCATATAAAAAGAAATACACATTACCAAAAAACAGATTTTTTTTTAAACATTTCAAAAACTGCTCAACAGAATTTCAGCAAATTTGAGAGAAAATATCCTGGCATGAAACCCTTTTAAATTTTAGACTGTTGATGCTGATCTGCTATCCAGTATGACCAAAGATACGAAATCTGGAAAACCTTAATTAAATGACTTTATGTTCAAATATGTTCAACAGAATAAAAACCAATTTTGACAGAAAGCATCATGGCTAAGGCAGTTTTGTACAGTTGATGCTGATCTTGTGTCAAATATGGTGAAAGATACACAAAAATGGAGAAACCTTGAAACGACTGTTTTCATAACCAATCAATGAAATTTGAAGAAATTTTGATGGTAGGCATCCTACTTACCTAGATTTCTTGATCAACTGCTCTTGCATTTCACTGTTGGTTAAATGTGAGCCAGGTGAGGGATCTAAGGCCCAGTAAGACCTTTTATCCGTCTTAAAAAATTAGCTACCTTTTTTTAAATTAGAGATTATCAACAAATGCAATCTTTCTTTGTGTCATACTCACTGTTGTACACCAAGCACTCGAGAATAGCCAGAAACTTTTCTTTATATATTTATGATGTGAATTCTCCATTGTTTTCAGTTTTTTTTTATTACTATTTTTTTTGTGTTCAGTCATTTCTCATTGGTGTATTTGCATTTCCTCAACAAAACCCCCCAAACATTCTAAGCATGAAGTACTCAGTGTTTTCCTTCAAGACTGTAATAATTATTTGTGTACTCTCACAACTGAAGTCCACTCAGATCATGCATGTTGGCCATGTTATTCATTTGCAGAAATGTGTCCTGTCTTAATAAAGTACCTTGAACAGGACAATATCAGTCACTCGGCAGAATTTACAACAATGGTCCACTAACAGACAAAATGTGTAGCTGTTACAGATGTGCTCTCATTTTTCAGTATAATCACATATCTACTGTATACAGCTCTCCCTCATTATAACTTGCTTCATTATAACGTGATTCCGGCTATAATGTGGTGCCACTACAGACCCCATGATTAAAATCATACCAACTTATAACAATATGGTTGAAAGAAGACAAGGTGCTTCTTAGTCTATATCTTTATTCCATTTCACAACAGCATTGTTTAATAAATTTTGATAGTTTCCACTATACCATGGTTAAGTATATTATGCAAGTCTCAATATATTGCAGTTCTGTACATACCTTGGTTCTCAATTTAACACGGTTTGGTACATAAAGTTATTGGCAGTTATGGACCCTGACTTCCGTGTTGTAACAAGGGAGAGCTGTACAGTAGAGAATCTTTCTATTGAATACATATGCATGATAAACAAGTTTATACTGTACCTGCATGGATGTACATCTAGGTTTACAATATATACTTGCATGTAAGTCAGATCCAACAGAAAACTGCACGGACCCAGATCTGCTGTCACTTTATGCACCAAACTGTGTTAAAGTGATAACCAAGTTAGAACAAAGGTTCTGCGCAGTAGAACAAACAAAACAGACTCAGATCTGCCAGCACAGTATGTGATGGCAGATCAGTGTCTGTGTTGTTTGCAGTTGGATCCAACTTGTATGCAAATATATATGGTACCTGTTTAAGATTTTGCCAGACTTGCAACTATGGCAAACTAAGCTGTCACTTAAACCAAGCTTTCTGTTGCTTTAGGAATGGTATCACATTTTTCTTAAGTGCTAAAAATGAAGAAATTTGTTCAGTTTAAACATATAAACAGAACTTTCAAGTTTCTTGAATTACACCATAAGATACCATCCAGTAAAATGTGTTTTAAACTGGGGGGTTATAGTTGGGTCGACCAAAGAGATTTGTTTGAATGGGGTTTTTTATGTTAAAAAATGCTTGTGTTTTGTTGAAAAAATAAATAAAATGTAGGTGTCAGAAAAGTTTACAATGAGATGATACCCAACAAGAGACATATAAATGTTGAAAACATAAAGTACGACCCATTGGAAGAAGAAAAAAAGATAAAACTGTTTCCAAAGAGCATAAATAGTGTACTTGTCGCTTCAGGAGAGTTATTCCGTTTAAATAATGCTTAAAATGGACACACCCATATTGTTGTTGAAATATCCAAGCTACTAATACATTGGATGAAGTAAATTAGCGCTGAAAATTGAAAATATGACCCATTATGAAACAAATATGAAAAGATTATAATTATTTCTATTCAAGAGAATTTGAAAATATGCCATATATCAAACTTTAGTTTGTATTTTCCAAAATAAATCTAAAAATACTCAGTTATTGATCTAATTTCTATACTTTGAAAGAAGGTAAATGATGATTGATTATTTTATATGAATATCAGCAATATTTCAATCATTTCATTGTTGCTGCTGTTTAAAAATATTTTATTATTGTTTGGTTTTTTTATAGCATCAAAGAGATACTCCTTAGCATATGTTTTCATACACCAATCACTGTTGTTAATGGTTTTAACCCACACACCCTCCCCTTTCCTCTGGAAACATTATGGAAGTCGGTCTGTAGTTGTCACTTTCGATCAGATTTGTTTCGCATTTTAGTGAAAGTAAATTAATTGTATGTAATAAAATTCATATCACTTGGATGTATACATTTCTTCTATGCCTTGCTGATATTTTAACCTTTAAACAAACTCTTCTAATATCAACATAGATCAGCGTGTTGAAGTATACAAGTTGAACTATATCTGCAATCCTTAAACTGTATTTTGTCTGTTGTACAAGTTCTCACAATTTATGGTAGTCCACTTTTGTAAAATAAACACTTAACAGTGCAGCTCTAAATGGTCCTCGTTATGATGTCACTTTTTACCTAGGTGTATCGTTGTGCTGTGAACTCGGAGAGAGATGAGACATAAAATGACATGGTTGCAACTGGCGCCTCTCAGTAAATAATGAAAAAGAAAAATGATGATAGTTTCAGTAATCACAATAAGAGTCCTGTGAATAATAAAGTCAACAAAAAATATACAAGACCTTCAGAAATCTTTATCAGTGTACCTGCACAGGCTTTTTTGTTGATGACCTGTCTTTGGGGATAGATTTTCAACTTTAAATAGTGCATTTGTAGAAATATACTTTTAGCTGGCATCACATGATTATCAGTGTGCTGAGATGCCATTAAAACTAATATGTACATGTACTGTACATACATAGAATAGTGCAAGAAAATGCACACCATCCTATTCATATTGTGTGATTTTGGATTGTTTTTGCCATTAGCTATGTAAAAATGTAAATGTTTCAAAAAGTTAAATACTCCAACAATTCAGAAATAATCATCCTTAAGTACTCGGAACAGCTAAGATGTTGGACATAGGATGGTGTTTTGGGGTAGAGAAACAGAACAGCTAAGATGTTGGACATGTGATGCTGTTTTGGGCTAGAGAAACAGAACAGCTAAGATGTTGGACATGTGATGCTGTTTTGAGCTGGAGAAAACTAGAGAATTGAGCAAAAATCTGTGACCATGTACCTTTAACCCAGCAAGGAGATTTTTCTTCAAAACAGACTTGAACATGCATGCAGTTGTAGATTATTCCAAGCATTCATGTGAAAGATTTTGGACTTTTTCTTCCACACCCATTGTTTTAAGTGTGGTGTATGTAAACTAATATTGTCTTTATTTGCGCTGTGTGTGATATCCAGCTTGCTTATTGACCACTCTTGGTTTGTAGAGAGTATAAACAATATTCTTTTAAGGACTACTTTTAGAAGAGGCATCAAATGTTTTCATGACAGTTTGAAAGGATGTCATTCTTGGAATGCCATCAACTTATCTACTTTTACAGTGCAACACTCCTTGCAAAACTTGAATTCTGCTGACACAACAGATTATATCAAGGTTTCCTTTCCTGAATTTATAGAAATTCATTTCCTTCTTTTAATGATTGTTCATTTCCATTTTTACTTGAATATACAGAGCTTTAGATAGCAGGATATTTGCGTATTTTATGCAGATAAACTGATTAAAAACCCATAGCTTTTTACATGTATTCAAATTATGCAATTTTGCAAAACAACTTAATTGTAAGCATTTAGTCCAAAGTTGTCAACACGTGTTGTTCCTGCTATAATAGCACAGTCCATGTTGTATAATGGAGCATTTTAGTAAGTACATGTATTAACTATGCTACAAGTTCTGGCTGGCTGTTCACATTTGAAATAATAGTACTTGATCACTATGAGAACACTCAGATAATGAAATTCACCTTGAATTAGTCTTGTCATTAGGCTGTGTGATGCATTCAGAAAGGCATCATTAACATCTTGATGATTAAAAAGACTCAGTCTGAAAAGGTTACTTTTGCAGTGTTAAAAAAAGAAACATTGAATTTCAGGAAATGCAGTTATAGTTCCCATCCAGGGAGTGAAATACCCAATTTATGAAATCCTTATCAAGGGCTCTAAATATATACTGTGCATTTCATTAACATTGAAGATGTCACTGTAAATTCTTGAAATGTAGATTTTGTATGAGTATTTATTACATCATAAATTCAAGAAAGTAAGATTACCTTCCAGATCCTCATAGATGAGCATCTTGATGAAGTGTTAATGAATGTAAATATAATGATTGCACATATTAGTCATTTTCTCAAAGTTCTTTCTTTTAATTTCAGAATGTAGGAATAGACAAAGGGGATATCCCAGATTTGGCCAAGGTAGGTGGATACTCATGACTCAACATCTCCTTTTAAAATGGGCTTGTTTGTAATATCCATATTGTCCCATATTCTCAGAACTGTTTTTTCATGCAGTGTAAAACTGAAGCTCAAAACTCCTGAATCAGAGGTTGTACATGGAGTTGATCAATGTCATTACAATTTTGCAAGTGGAGAGGGGAACCATAGCTTAGAAAATCTATTAGTTCCAATTGATTACAATTTCCATGATGAAGTTTGGTCAAAATCCAGTTCCACTATTTGAAAATACTCATTTTAGCAAAACATGTGGGCTAAATTACTTGAATATTAATTGATTGTCAGTTCATTAACAGAAATTTATTTGGGATCTTTACATTTTAACTGATTCCCTACAGTAACAGGATTCCCATGGGGCAGGAAAAATTGGGGGCATTTTCCATTTTCAGGTAAGTCGGGGAAAAATCAGGGAATTTTTTGACAAGTCACAGAAAAGATAAATGTTTAAAATTCAGAGAAAAGTTGGGCAATTTGGTACACTCAGTGAAATTTTACTATGAATAGGTGTGTGGGGAACTGTTTTGTGTAATGTCCATGGCTAAGGCTGCTTTCCTCGATTTCAAGTGGACCTTATTGAAAATTTGCAAAGTATTGTGGGTAAAATAAATTGGAAGACAAAATGATGCCATTTTTGTTTGTTTTGACTGTGATAGGAAGGAGTAATTTAAACCTTTCAACAAATCAAGTGTCTGATTTTTTTAATAATAAAAACATTGCTAAATCACTAAAAGATAAAAAAAATACTACAATTTGTTTCCCAAATTAAGAAAGGGTGCTAATTCAAACTGACATCATGTTGGATCGAGTATAAGTTGAGTATAAACAGGAGAGAGAGAGATTTGACATTCCTCAACAAAAGTTTGTAAAAATGTATTCATTTTTTCAGTCAGAATCAGCTGATGAGTATCCCAGGATTAGTACAGTGGGACTATGTCCATAGACCTAGCATTATGCCAGCAGAATTTGACTCACAATATATCTGTTGTCTAATCGTCTCTATCTCTATCACTTCTCTCTCTTACATGTATACACCTATGCCTGCACACATGTATGCACACAAAGAGGTGCATACATCCCAGCACTAATACATATTTCTGATAATGATTGCTTGCCGATACTATTAGAAATGGGCCTAATAATTGGCCTTGTCCTGAATGATGCCTGCTCAGCTGCCATTTGAGGTGCCATGATTGACACAATGTATTTCTTCCAAAGTAAAATTCTTTTATTTACATTTTATAAAATCATTTTATATGCACGCCCACAATGTGGAGGGTCTTATGTTATGATGTTGTTCTTTTGGTCTGTTACTAGAGTTGTCCACCATCTACAATTGCCAAGGGGCCCCGGGTGGCCAAGTGGTCTAAGGCACTCACCTTTACCGATCACTGCCATCTCACCTTGGTCCGCATGGGTTCAAGTCTTATGTTCAGCCAATGTCGTTATGTGAGAAGGCTTGCCAGTAGCTTCCTTTGGGTCGGTGGTTCTTCCTGGGATTTTCCCAGGTTCTTCCTCCACCAGATATACTCACTGCCATGTATAGCCTATTATGTGCTGAAAAATGGCATTAAACCCATAAAACCAAACCAAACCAAACCAATTGCCAAACTTTGTAGATGGCTTGCACTTGGGGTAAGGAGGAATTCTATTGATTTTGGGATAAAACAGTCAAAGGTCAAGGTTACTGTGACTGAAAGGAGAAAAATTGTTTCTGCACAATAATTCCAGTTTCCAACCATCTACAGTTACCAGACTTTTTGGATGTCTTGCACTTGAGGTAAAGGAGAACTCTGTCAATTTTGGGGTCAAAGGTTAAGATCACTGTGATTAACAAGAAAAATAGTTTCCACACAATAACATTAGTTTTAAATAACCTACCTTGACCAAACTTTGCTGATGACTTGTACTTGGGTGCAGAAACAAGCCTATTGATGTTGGGGTCAAAAGATCAAAGGTCAAGGTCACTGTCACTGAAAACAGAAAATTGGTTTCCACGCAATAATATTAATATTACATCACAGACCTGAGCCAGACTTTGTGGATGTCTTGCACTTGGAGTCATGAAAAAGCCTTTCAGTTTGGGGTCAACATGTTCAAGGTCAAGGCCACTGACTGGAAATGTAAAAAAGGTTTCTGCATAAAAAAGTTAAGTTATCAACAATGTACCATCACCAGAGTTGGTTGATTACTTATATGCTGGGTAAAATAGAAGCCTGTTAATTTTGGACCATGCGGTCAGAGGTCAAGATCACTGCTGCTGAAAGAAGAAAAAATGGTTTTTGCAAAATAACTTTAGTTCTAGACCACATACTTTGACCAATGTAAGGTAGACCTGAGACCCCCAAATATCACTAACCGGTAAATTACTTAGTAAGATGATTTACGCAATAGCTGAAAATGTTGACTTCATGCCATCAATGGTTATCAAGATGTTTAAGTTTAAATGTACATGTCAAAATATTTCCCCTAGGCCATGTACAGTCTTGGCAGTTTCCTTGACTGGATTCCATGTGACATCATTGAAGGAATCTGCATTGCAAATCACCATAGTTATTCAGCATGAGAAACAGGTGTGTCATTGGTGGATGTTGCAGTACATGTCCATCCCATCTCAACATCACAAAAAATAAAATATCATGAAGTAGCGATTTAATTATCAGCTAAACATCAAATGAAAATTCAATGTATCAAATCATTTAATTCTTTTACAAGAGAGAGAGAGAGAGAGAGAGAGATAAGACTGCTCATGACTGATGACAACTAAATCCTTGGTAATGTTTTCACAATACATGCAATATTTCCCCCCAAAATCTATATAAACAATACTTTATATTCGATGATGAAGTTTCAAATGCAGCAGCAATTTTTTTAAAAAATGTGATCAAATTCTCTTAGTAAAACATGGTTCTCTTAACATGCATGTCTGTCTGCAGCAGACACATCAATATCAAAGTCCCATTGTTGATGAAGATGTTCTTAGCTACATGTATATTAATATATATATGTATATTTACATGGTTATTTAAAAAAATAAACTGTAGGTTCAAGTCACAACATGGAGATAGAGAGATATAGTAGGTTGTAAGCCATCACAGAAAAAATGTGCTGAAGGATATCAAGTTACAGCCAAAAGTGAATATCATTATTTTAAATTAACCATGATTGGGAAAATATGTAAAATTAAACTGCAAGAATGACAGAGAAGGAGGGAACAAATCACAGGAGTGAAGGATTAAAGTAAAGGGGCTAAATGAAATAGAATAGTAAAAACTAGAGATTTTATTCTCAGCTAAAAGTCAACTGAAAATACAATCTACAAAATCCTTACATTCCTTTTAGAGAGAGAGAGACAGAAAGAGAGACCTGTATGTAGAATTGCTGAAGACAGACAAATACAGCTACAGATGAATTGAAGGCATGGTTAGAGAGAGAGAGAGAGAGAGAGAGAGAGAGAGAGAGAGAGAGAGAGAGAAAGAGAGAGAGAGAGAGAGAGAGAAAGAGAGAGAGAGAGAGAGAGATTTGTTTTGGAACCGTGACAATTTTCCTACATCATGATTATTTTCCCACATTATTATTCATTTTGGCAGTAAATTTAATTTAGTTTTTACAGTCACTTGTTTTCAAACTTCTGCTGTTAATTGCAGGACTATGATGGGGCTGTTAATATGATGCTCCAAGTAAGATGGCTTCATGTAATAAATGACACCTTTCTGAAATTATCAGTTATTGATTGTCTAATTATCAAACTTCTGCTGTAAATTAATTGCTGGTCTACAGTTGGGGCAGTTAAATACTGTGCTGAATGTCAGATATCTTCAGGTAATATAAATGATACCTAAAAACATATGTATAGAATATACAAGACTTTTGAAATGATTTTTAGCTTTACTAGTCATGGTCTAGTGTCTATTGTCCATTGTTTGTCAGTCTGTTGGCACAAGTTTTTTATTACTACATCACTACTCCTAAACTACTTTGGGGATTGCCATGAAACTTTACACACACAATCATCCCATGGTCTTGTTGGTCCTAGGTGAAAATGGTGCCACTAGAACATTCATTATGGCCAATACAGTGGCCATCTTGAAAATCTTGTTATTACTACTCCTTCAGAATGGATGGTCATATCACCATGGGGTTTTCACTAAAAGATTTCTTATGATGTCTTCTTTGTCCTAAATGCAGTCTTTCCAGCAGCCCTAGTTTTTCCAACATTTTCCTACTTTTTTTGTCAGACTCTCTAGTTTTCCCTACTTTTCCAAAATAGCCCAATTATCCCTACTTTTTTTAGTTTTATGTTGAAAATCAATTTCACACTACATTAACAGCTGTAGCAAAGCAGATTTATATATGGTCTTTGTGTTGTGGAGCTGGGTGTTTAAGATGATAGAGGCAACCTGGACTAGAGAGACAGCTAGTTTGTGGTAAGAGTAAAGCTGCAGTATTTGTACACATATAAACAGCTTAGTTTAGTTCACTGCCTGTAAACATTTACAGAATTGGTAAATGTGTAAACAAACATGCAATTAAATTATATATTTCCACATCTCTTCTTAAGAGGACTGTTTAGTAGCATTTTTCTATAAATTCTTTTCTTAAGGTATGTATGATTTTCACACCAAATGTGGCATCTCAAGGCAAGGGCCAAAGTTGACAAGAATTGGTTGTAGCACACATTACACAACATTACACATCAGGTTGATTTACTAATAATGCTGATAAAATAGTTATTGAAACTACTTTTTTTTACCTTTGTAAAACATTTTTATTAACACATCATTTGATTAGTAACATTTTGTTTTAAAGAAACATCATTTCAAGATTATAAGCCACTGCAGTTTCTTACTCATTGAAGATCCTTCAAAAGCATCCCATTCTCATGTCCACACAGTACAATAGAATTCGATTAAATGGCACTGTTTCAGTTACTGTAAATGGAAATAGTGCCAATCTGATATCCAATATGGCCACCATAACAGCCATCTTGAAAATTTGATTGTTACAATAGAATCTATTTGTTACATTATATAAGTGTATATAGCAGTAGGAAACTATATTATGACTATCTTAAGGATGTATTACTTAAATTGTCATATATTCAACAAAGACATTTTACATACTTAATTCCATCATAACAAGCTGAAAAAGACATACAGGAAATGAAACGGTCACAAGTTGAGGAAGGTAAGGTGTGCACATTATAATAGCAGTTAGCTGTTCAGTAAGCCTATGGGGTAGATAGAGGGAAGGTTGAATTTGTAGTCGCTTCGATTAAATGGCACTATTTCAGTTACTGTAAACTGTACATGTTTGGAAATTTTGGTTAACCCTGCAGCCTTAAGTAAGAGCATGCTTTTGTTCAAGTTTACGAAGGCAAGTCCAAATCAAGTAAAGGTTATATTTTTTCAGTAGTTTATATAAATTTCATACTATTTTTCTTCCTAAAATAACCCTAAATTTTCCCTACTTTTTCACACAAAAAAAGTAGCGCTACTTTTATCCGTACTTTTTCACAGAGGGTTGCTGGAAAGACTGTAAATGAAAATGGTTCCTATCTAATGTGCAATATGGCCAACTTAGCTGCCATCATGAAAATCTTATCACTACTCTTTCTGAATGGATGGTCGTATCAACATGTGTTTTTCACTAAAATACTTCTTATGATGTCCAGTTGGTCCTAAATAAAAATGGTGACAATCTGATGTCCTATATGGTTGCCACAGCAGCCATCTTGAAAATCTTATCATTACTCATTCTGTACAGAGTGTCATATTGACGTGGGGTTTTCACCAGAAGAATTCTTATAATGTCTATTTAGCCCTAAATAAAAATGGTGCCAAACTGATGTCCAATATGTCCACCACAGTGGCCACCTTGAAAATCTTCTTATTGCTACTCAACCTGAATGGATGGTCATATCAACATAGGATTTACACTAAAAGACTTATTATGATGTCTACTTGGTCCTAAATTAAAATGGTGCCTATGTGATGTTCATTATAGCCTCCACTATGGCCATCTTGAAAATCTTATCGCTGCCCCACCTTAATGGATGGTGGTATCAACATGGGGTTTTAACTAAACAGCTTCTTGTGATATCTAGTTGGTCCTAAATAAAAACGGTGCTGCTGAAACATCCAATATGGCCACCACAGTGGCTATCTTCAAAATCTTCTTGTCACTACTTCTCCTGAATAAATGGTTATATTAGCATGTGGGTTTTCACTGAAAGGTTTATGATGTATTGTTCTTAGTAAATAAAATTCATGCTGATCTGACTTCCAGTATGGCTGCCACAATGACCTTCTTGAAAATCTTGTTATCGCTACAGTGCTTTCACCAAAAGACTTCTTATGATGTTTAGTTGGTCCTTAATGGAAATAGTGCCAATCTGATATCCAATATGGCCACCATAACAGCCATCTTGAAAATTTGATTGTTACTCCTCCAAAACGGAAAGTCATATCAACATGGGGTTTCCACCAGACGACTTCATGAGGTCTTGTTGGTCCTAAATGAAAATGGTGCCAATCACGTCCTGTATGTCCACCACAGCAGCTAATTTGAAAATCTTGTTATTGCTGAAGACTATCAAAGATGGTTTCTACACTCTGCAGTTTAAAAGAAGAAAAGGTCTTTTTATAAATTACTGGAAATTCCTTTTGGCCAGTAGAGTGTTAGTCCCTTTGAGGGACTCTAGTTTTATTGTTGAAATATATAATCAACACGAAGATGATTGGTATCTAGCTATTACTATTGAATGAAGGGTTTGCATGTCTTTTTTGTTAAGAAAATGATTAAGAAACACATAAATTGTCTTGTATGTGGTGATTCTGGTAAGATTAATAGATACAAGCCAGTACTAAACATAAGCAAAACTTCTGATGAAAACAAAAATGGGTGTAAGAGATAGTCAACCATACTTAATGGAAATGTGCACATCATTTAAACAATGTTGAAAAACAAAAAGCAAATTTTATCAGCATTGTGCACAGTTCCTCCACTGACATGACAAGCTTGTGTGTGCATATTGGGCTGTTTACAAAAAGTCACTGTGCTGTTTCCATAGAGGTTGCATTTTGGTGGTAATTAAATGGCCATATCTCCTGATCCAGTGAATAAATATGTGTCGGGTCTTTACAGCGCACATGAAATGTCTAACTAGTAAGATTCCCATTTGTAGTATATAGGATTCAGGTCTACCATTAAGGTATGGAAGAAGTCTGTTGATTTGGAGGTCAAAGGTCAAGATCATTGAGGCTCAAAGAAAAAAAGGTTTTGCAGAATAGCTTTTATTCTGGATTAAGTTCCTTGACCAAACTTTGTGGATGGCTTGTACTAAAGGTAATAAAGAAATTTCTAGATTCTGTGGTCTAGAGGTCAGCAGTCATGGTCATAAAAGTCTGATAAGAAAATCATGGTCTGGACAATAATCTCCAGTCAACGATACCCTACCAGTGCCTTCATAGGGGACTATTAGACACTAAGCAGGCAAATAATGTGCCATTGACAGTACTCGGTTTTTTTTTTTTTTTTTAAGGCTTATCTTCGGCTTTTACGAAGGTATAAACATGTATCTTCATGATGATTGAGGATATTAGCAATAAAGTTGTCACAATGTGTATATTGTAGTAAACCTGGTGTCATTTTGTCTTCCAACATTTTTTTAGCCATTTACCCATGATATTTGCAAATTTCCAATAAGGTCCATTTGAAAATATGGGCTTGGAAGAGATGGTGGGGAGCTAATCATAGAAAATTACTTTTCTAACATAAATATTTACAAATTTTTTAGGTGGGTGGGGGTTGTATTATCATCAAATAAAGGCTTATCATTGGAAAAATTCCTTTGTTTTATATGTTTAACATTGTTACTGAAATGTGTGATCAGTGAAAAATTAGCTTTTGGTGAGGGGAAAAGTCAGGGAATTTTGATTCCAGTAGACTGAGAATCCAGAGTAAAATCCATTAATTTATGTGAACTTGACTTTATTCTGATTTTGGTTGCAGGAGATAAGAATTTTTAGAATTTGAGTTTTTAAGCAGTTTTGAGAATACAGATCCTGGTTACTACCCCTTTATCGAGTACAGATCCTGGTTACTACCCCTTTATCCAACTTCACAGCTATCCACATTACTTCAGTTAATCAGAATATCTGGCATTTCATATTCAGTTTTGTTGCAAAAGTTGATGCTTAACCTTTGATATTGTCAGTAGTAATATTTATGCAGGTATTTAGGTCTAGACATTTTTATTTTATTTATGTACATATTCTTTACATCTCTTACATTGAAATATGGTACAGTGCAACCTCTGTTAATGTTCACCTCCCTTAAATAGTATTCTCTCTTACCTGGCCAGTGATTGATTTTCCAAACTACATGTATTATGTTCCATATTCATCTTACCACCCTTAAATAGCCACCTTCCTAAGGCAGCCAGAATTTGTTCCTTCCCATATGATGCAGAGGAAGAGAAGTTGCACTGTATATAAAAATGTGGGTTTTGGTTGATGTTTTAATTTGGTGTCGTCTATACAATGCGGTTGCATGCCCAGTATAGCTTTTGATATTGTTCATTTAAATTTTTCTGTAAGTGCTTGCTACTATATTTTTCCCTAGACAACTCATGAGATGTCGAGGTGGGGTGGTACAATTGTTGCTTGACACACGAGAATTACAATTTTCATTTCCATTGTCCTACACAAATATCAGTGTAATGGATTTTGATATTTATGGATTATTTATGGATATAGGTTCTTAAAAGTCAATTAAAGTAAATAAATTGATGATATATTTTTAATATGAATCAAATTCACTTGCGGTACCAGGGCTCACTTTTGGGGCTGAGAAGTTGCCTTTGTATATGCCTGTCCATCTGTCAATCCATCTGTTACATTTTTCTGTTCCACACAAGAACTTTAGTTTTATGCCATTTACCTTTATCAGGCTTTATGGCTGACTTGCACATTGGGCAAGGAAGAAATCTATTGATTTTATGGTCAAAAGGTCAAAGGTCAAGATCACTGTGACTGAAAGAAGAAAAAATGGTTTCTGCATAATAACATTAGTTCAACATCAGTGACTTGGACCAAACTTTGGGATAGCTTGCATTTGGGGTTGGGAAGAAGTCTATTGATTTTAGGGTCAAAGGTCAAAGTCACTGTGACTGAAAAATGAAGACAAAAAATGTTTCTAATAGCAGATCAGGATATACTTTGTTCATGCTAATTACCATTTCAAGTCAACAATGTTGACCCTGATCTATTGGTGCATGGTGTGACAGCAGATCTGTGTCTGTACATAGGCAAATACAGTTTATCACAAGTGATGGGAAATTTTTGTGCTTTACAATGGCATATTTGTTTTAGGATACAAATTGTACATTAAGGATGAGCATAATTTGGGACTGAAAAGTTATTTATGCAAAAATCTGCAGATATCTCACATTCTTCACATGCTTTGATTAAAGAAATATAGTAGAAATACAGAAAACAGACATTTTTCCTGTTATTTATAAATTTGACATGAGAGTCTTCTATGGCAAACATTTATGTGAAATAATCATCTTTGGCCATATAAAAAAATTCTGTTTACTGTAACCTGACTGACCCTTCTAAAATCACACCAACTCCATTTTTTCTGATACACCACTCCCTCGATAACTCATGCCCTGATAACTCGTGAACCCGTTTATAATGCTGAGTCAGGCGTGGATCCCATTTTTAAAAATAGAAAATGCCTACAAAATTGGCGCTATTTGTTGAACATGAAATACATAGCGATCAAAGTTGGTAAATGCAAACTCGTTATATCGCTCGTTTTATCATTGAAAACAGTGGTTAATACCCTGAAATTTGAATAAATGTCATGAAATTCTCAACTTTTAATAAGAGGTCATATATTTTTTCAATTTTCTTTCCAAACAACATTCTCAGTACACTGTAAAGAACAATATTCGACGAAATTTCGATCATTGAAAATGTAACTAATACCTACTGGTGGCAACACTTTAAAAAATAAAATACCAATTCAATAAGTTTTGTCAAGTGAAATTTGTGTTTTAGTTCTATCTTTTAATTTGGTTTCAGTGTAATCATCTTGATTGCAATATGCCCTCTTGTATTCAAACATGAAAAATATCATTCAACCATCACAGTTATGTCCTGGAGCGTTTCCGTGAGAACCTAATTAAGTGCTGACTGTTTTTTATCTCCAACTTACGGAAGTATTTGTTGTGTTGTTACACTCAATTAAAAGCAGACCTGCTTTGTATGATCACATTAATTATGTCTTTTGTATCAAATCAAATAAAGGAGGGTGGAAAAAAAGAAAAGTTAAAAGGTGTGCAAATCCTAACTGTGTAAGAGCTAGCTGTCACTGCCATGTGTCAGGTCAACTAATTTCAATTGATCAATCGAACACTGTTATAAATATTATTATGTAAGTACAGTGAAACCTCGCAATAATGCACCCCGCGATAACGCGAATTTGGATATAACGCGATCATTGCGTGGCTCCCAAAATTTCCTATATTCATTCGCACATGAATTTTTTTTTTCTCAAAGTACGAGAAATAGTGTATAAAATGTGTATATTATCATTTTGGGGAAGAGATCGCATATGAATTTGAGTATAATACGTTCGTGGCGTGATTCCTGAAATTTTACATACATGTACTTTTCTTGTACACAGAAAAAAAATATTTTTTTAAGTACGAGAAATAGTGTATAAGAAGTTTATTATCATTTTAGGGAAGAGATCACGTATAAATTCGATTGTGACATGACTTCTGAAATTTAACAATTTCACCAGTTTCTTGAAGTGTTATGCCAAAATAAACATTATCAGATATGTTACTTATTAGTGATCCATGAGTAAAGCCAGTAAGTCTTCTTTGTGTTTTTCTTCAATTCATTCTGTGTACAATCATTGCTCAAACAATAGCCGACATGAGTTTCTTCTTTAAATGCATACACAACCGAGCATCAGACAATGCGGTGGTTGATAAAAGATTCTCACAATTTAATAAACATCAGAAAACGTAAGCCACCATCACTTGCGCTGGACTTCAATTCATCCTGTATACAATCATTGCGCCAACGATAGCCGACTTATGTTTCTTCTTTAACTGCATACACAACAAGCACCAGACAATGCAGTGGTTGATCAAAGATTGTCATATGTGGGTGCTTATGTAGAGACTGAGCTTGGGCTGTGTAAGTAACACTTTGATCATTAAGTCTGTGAAATCTATTAAAGGATGCAACTGAACACATGTCAATTGTGCGGCAAGATCACAGGGAGTTCAAATAACCACTCTCAGTTACTTGGCACTGAACAAGTATGAAACTCACGGCTCAATCAAAGGGTTGTCATGTGGGAAAGCAAAGACTGCTCGATATCAGATAGTAAATGGTGTTGATACCCTATTCATGCTATACATTAGATGTGTATACGTTGTTCTCTGAATAAAGTAAAATACAGCAAAACCCTGCAATAACGTGACCCCGCTTTTTCCACGATCAAATTTTATGGACCCCAATTATCGCGTTATTGCAGGGTTTCACTGTAATCAAACTACATTAAATTAGCCTACTCATTCACAAATTTGATCAAAGATAGTACGGCTACCAAGCGAAATGAGTACTTGGTGAATACAAAGCTTTGTTTCACAGATACGGTTCATTACAGAGAAGTGAGTTCCAGAGTTTGTAGTGAACTTAAAATTTCTAAATTGCCACTCAAAGATTTCCTCAAGGATAAGAAGAAGTTTCACTATTACTTGCAATGAAATTATGGCATCCATATTTTATTAATAGAACAATAAATAAATCAAGTTTCGACATTGACAGTTGTTTCATGAAATAAATGTCTATAGTTTTTGTAAAAAAAGGAAGGTTTTCGCATACACGTGTTCTTGAAACCGCTTGGACTAATATTGTTAACGATCTTTCAGCAGTTGGGTATCTTGAAAATAAAGGTAAATTATAGAGAAAAGTGAACAACTACATTTGAAAAAGATCTTTATTGACAATTATTCCCAATGCAATTATAAAACGAGTATTCAGCCATTAAACAGCACCATACAACCCACATTGGTTTTTTCGATGTACAGCAGGGATGGCATTCCCTTCTCAATTTTTGTTAGGTCTCTCAGTAACTTGCGCCTTCGCTTATATTGCAGTCTATGTTTTTGGGCCCCATTGTGCACGAGTTATCGAGGGAGAGGTTATCATATTTTTGAGCAAACATTATATCCGGAAATTTTCACATCTGGTCTGTTCTGGACTTTTTTGTCATTTTGGTTATTTTGTATCGACCGCTTGGAGTACATTGTAGTTTTTAGCTTGACAGTTGAAACTAATTGAGAATATACGCATTTATACGTTAAACAAAATTTTCTTTTTTAAAAAAAAAGCCTACCTTCTCACCCTGCTATTTTCAAGCCTGTTACAAGAAATACAGAATTTATTTTATTTGGACTTGTATTTTCCTTTCTTTTTCATATGTAAACCAAATCCATGTAGCATCCCGTAAGTGTTGTCCTAATTATTTGTACACCATCTTCTCTTTTGCTGTTATCCATAATTATTTTTCCAAGTTAATCGAGCTGTCCACAGAAGCTACCAACAGTAACCTCAACTTGACTGACTCACAGTTTACTGAGCTTTGCATTCATAGCCTTTTTATGCTCCACCACAAATGTGGAGGTGTTTCTTCTTTTCATTCATCCTACTTGCCTTGGCATGGTATAACCTTCAAAGTGTTGCAGTACCATAAAACACTAAAATCAAACTAAACCATCTCTGTTCTTTCATCCATCCATGCATTCATCTGTCAATGCACTTGGGCATTATTGGTTACATGGTCATTTGGTAAGTACAACACTCTTTTTTTCAGAAGTAGGTTCTGTCATGTATATTTTGTGGTATATTGTCTTTGCATACATTTAGACTTTAAGTTACTTTGGTGGGTAATACATGTGTATTTTAAAATGGGGTGGCAGTGTGTTTGTGTTCTCTGCACACATTTATGCTTTTTAACTCTAGTGATAATAGACCAGAAGAACTTATGGGACGGCCTGTTGTCCATTGTCCGTCCATCTGTTAGCACAAGTTTGTTGTCGCTACTCTTCCTAAACTACTTGGAGGATTGCCATGAAACTTTACACACACATTCATCCCAAAGTCAAGTTGGTCCTGAATGAAAATGATGCTGCTCAGACATCCAATCTGGCCACCTTGGCAGCCATCTTGAAAATCTTGTCACTGATACATCTCCTGAATGTAAAGTCATATCGACATGAGATTTTCACCAGGAGACTTCTTATGCTCTCTAGTTGGTCCTCAATGAAATAGGTTCTGCTCAGACATTTAATATGACCATACAGTGGCCAGATTAAAAATCTTGTTATTGCTATTGTACCAGAATGGATGGTCATATCAACATTGGTTTTTCATTAAAAGACCTTTTATGATGCCTACTTGGTACTAAATGAAAATGTAGCTGATCTGACATCCAGTATGTCCACCATGGCAGCCAGCTTGAAATTCTTCTTATTGCTACTTCTCCAAAAGGGAGTCATGTTGACATGGGGTTTTCACCAGAAGACTAATGATGATGTCTAGTCAGTCCTGAATAAAAATGGTGCTATACTGATCTGACCTTAAATATGGCCGACATGGCAGCCAATTGAAAATCTTCTTGTCGCTACTCCTAAATGGAAAGCCATATTGACATTGGGTTTTTGTCAAAAGACTTCTTATAGTGTCTACATGTAGTTGGTCCTGATTGAAAATGGTGCCAATCTGACATATGTTCTGGCCACCACAGTGGCCAGCTTAAAAATTTTGTCTTAACTCCTCCAGAATTGATGGTCATATTGACATGGGGTTTTCACCAAAAGACTTATGATAATATCTAGTTGGTCCTAATTGAAAATGGTGCCCCACAAACCTCCAATATGGCTGCCACAATGAACATAGTGAAAATCTCATTAATTCTTTTAAATGGATGCTCATATTGGAATTGATTTTCACGAAAAGTCTTGTAATTCTGCCTATTTTGTTCTAAATAAAAATGGTGCTGATCTTACATCCAATATGGCTACCACAGCAGCTACTTTAAAAATCTTGTCACTCAAGAATATCAGAGATGGTTTCAACACTCTGCAGTTAAAAAGAAGAAGTCTTGTCTTGAATTCTTGGAAATTCTTTTTAGATAGTAGAGCATCAGTCCCTTTGAGGGACTTTTGTTCTGTATAAAGCTAACTTTTGCCCCACATTTTATATTTAATTGTCTTGTTTATAAGAATAGGGCCAGCAATGGGCAGTTGGCTAGTGAGCAGTTTTATTTTTTTTTGGGTATCTGATTATTATCACTGACTTTTTTAAAGAAAAGATGGGGATTATATGATCCTGCTTGTCATAACGTGTGTGTGTGTGTGTGTGTGTGCTGCACCACTCGAGATAGAAACTTCAAACTTTGGTATATAATTGCGGTTAATATGTGCACATGCTTAATATTTTTAAAATTTGATCTATCAGTTGGAGATGGAGCCAAGACGGGTGTGTGTGTGTGTGCATGTGCGCGCATGCATGCTTGTGTACATACACTATTACATCAGTATAATTGTATGTAATATTGTCGCAAAACTCTGCTGAGGATAGACACTTAAAACTTTAGGATATGATTGTGGGTGATCTGTATATGTGTACAGTGGTCTTAGAATTTTGATCTCCCACCCCCACCCCACCCCTGGGGACAGTTGTGGCCTTTGGGTCATAACTTGAAACTATTGAGAAACCCATGTTATATCTAAAGATATACTTACTTGGTGTGTAAAAACAAATTCAGATATGTAGCGGACAGAGTTCCTTGGGGCACATATTGAGAGGATGGACAAAAAATAGGAGAGCACCGGGATATTTGTTGTACAAACACTCACAAGTTGTTGCCTACAGCTAGAAATTAGGGCAGGGGATGCAAATGCCACTACACAATGACCTAAATGTAAAACTTTATTGAATGGACAGATGGACAATTGTACCACTGTATATCACTTCCATGTTCGTGGAAGAACATAAAAACAAAATTTAAAGGTGCAGCCTTACCTCTTTGAAATGTAAGTTTTTTGTCTTGCAAAAATACTAAATTACCATTTCATATATGGGCCTCTTTTGCTCAGTTATAATTACTATAAAAAAATTTTCTTTACAACAGTGAGCCCACAGACAACGGAACACATTTAATGTTTTTAATGTAAACTGAATTAAGAAACTTTATGATGATGTACATTGAAAGAATGTGGTTTATATTTTTAAAAATTGACCCTATATTTTATGGATTTTATATTATTTTCCTTTGACCTTTATTTTATATACCTTTAAAGTAATTTGCACATCTTTTACCTTTTGTCTTTTATCAAGGAGGCTTGTGTTTTTAAGATTGTCTGGAAGGGTTTATCTTCCTAATGTGTTTTTTTTTTCTTCTTTTTTTCTTCAATTTTTAGCTCAGCTGGTTATAGACCAAAAAAGCTTATGGATTGGCCTGTTGTCCATCTATACATTTACTCAAGTTTGTTATTGCTAATCTTTAAACTACTTGGAGGATGGCCATGAAACTTTACACATACATTTATCCTATGGTCTAGTTGGTCCTAATTAAAATGGTACTGCTTGAACATCCAATATAACCGCCATAGCAGCCTTCTTGAAAATTTTGTTATAGCTACTCTTCCTATCAGCATGTGGTTTTCACTGAAATACTTCTTATGTTGTCCAGTTGGTCCTAAAAGAAAATGGTGCTGATCTGACATCCAATATGGCCACCATAGCAGCCATCTTGAAAATCTTGTTATTGCTACCATTCCTAGCTAGAAAGTCATATTGACATGGGGTTTTCAGTAGAAGACTTCATATGATGTCTAGTTCGTTATAAATTAAATGATCACAATGGCAGCCATTTTGAAAATCTTGTTATAGCTACTACTCATGAATGGAAAGTCATATGGAGATGGAGTTTCTCCCATCTTATGGTCTCTAGTTTGCCCCAGAATGAAAATGGTACTGATCTAATATCCAATATCGAAAATCTTTTTTCATCATTACTTTTCCTAGATGGATAGATATATCGACATGGGGTTTTTCCCAAAAGACTTCTTGTGATATCTAGTTAGATCTAAATAAAAATTATGCTGATCTGACATCCAATATGGCTGCCATGGCAGCTATCTTGAAACTTTTATTGCTATTCCTCTTTGGTGGAAAGTCCAATTGATATGGGGTTTTCATCAGAAGATTTCAAATGATATCTAGTTGGTTCTAAGTTATGATGTTTATGCGGTCCTAAATGAAAAATGGTGCTTATGTGATATCCAATATGGCCACCATGTCAGCCATCGTGAAAATGATGTTATCACTACTCCTTCTTACTAGATGGCATTCACATGGGATTTTCACCAAAAGACATATAATGATGTATAGTTTGCCCTAAATGAAAATGGTGCTGATCTTAAATCCAATATGGCTGTCAAAGCGGCTACTTTGAAACTCTTGTTATTGTTCAGAAGTACATGTATCATGGATGCTTTCAACACTCGGCAGTTAAAAAGAAGAAAAGGTTGAATCTTGAATTCCTGGAAATTCTTTTTGGTCAGAAGAGCATCAGTCTCTTCAAGGGACTCTTGTTTATCTTCACATTTTAGAACTTGTAATTAGCACGATATAGCATGCATGTGACAGAACCAGTTATCAAATCAGTAAATTTCAAATTTTGATCAGTAGATTAGCTTCTAAATCAGTAGGATTTTTTATCAACATGAATTTTATGCATTTTAAGGGGATTGAAAACAAAACAAGTGCATTTTTGCCATAATATGTATTCTCTTCCTATTATAATAAAACAGCAAGTTTTGAACATGGATCAGATTTTGATGGAAAATGTTACAATAAAAATTAATATGGGTCATGGTATTGTCAATTAAATGAAAAAGGAAGAGTTTTATATCTCATATTTCACTGCAAAGACTTTTATTAAATCCACAAGCATTTTTAGTTTCCCTCACAAGTTCACTGCATGATGACCACTGATGACATTCATTGTGTTTATCAAGTTTCATGCTTAACAGGCTCTCATTAGTTTTCTGGTCCAGATTTACCCTTGAATCACTCTGACCTTTTTCTTCAAAGAATGGAGAATGTTCGGAACTACGATTAACACAAACTCAGTCTGCTCCCTACTTAATAGGCTCATGCAGTAGTCATCCTCCTTTTTACGGACGACATATTGGATCGATTGGAATGTACTGTACATGCTCTGCAGAAATATTGCCTTCATTCATATCTATCATGCATTTCTGGCATGCAAATATGGGTTTCTGTATTATTAGTGTTATACCCTCAAGTCCATTGCATATATGATCATAGTTGTTGCTCTTTTCTGAGATTTTAGGACATTTGTGTTCCATTTGCTCGCTGTGTCCTTCATTACTCTTCCTCTATAATGGCAATCGGGTAATCTGTGATTGTTCCAATTTTTATCATAGTTCAATTATAGTTGTTTTTCCCTGACTCTTGGGTAGTCATAGTCTCCGCAATCATCTCCAGTTTTGTTTGTGACCTGTGTTTAGTGTAATTTAATTTGAGATCATTTGATTAATGATTATTCATTGACTAATGCTATATCTTGATTTTTAAACTCACTTTATGTGAGTGTGTTCAGGTGGTCACACACCGTTCATTTATAATTATTTTCTAATTATTTTGTGTTTTCTTGGAATTCAAAGCATTCTTTATAGTCAATACTCAATTAAATATTGAGGTCGCACAGGTCGCACACCATTCATTATCATCTATAGCGTTGGGATCACTCCACTCTTTTTTTTATTCATTATAATAATATTGTGTTTTTGCTGGTTTTGCAACATTCATCATCATCAATACTAATGGTTAAGTATTGCTGATCTTGCATTGTGTTTAACCACAGGTCTCACACCACTCTTATTGTTGTCAATACCATATGGTAGGTAAAATATTGCTGATATTAGACAGCATTTGACTTCAGGTCTCACTCCATCCATTAATATTATAAACAACGTTTTTGATTACTGTTCAATGTTTTCAGATTTTCTGTTTGCAGCTATGTCAAGGCAGAGTGGGGGAAAATGTGGGTATAAAAAGTCCAATAGGATACACATCCCACCTGCCTTGCATGTACAAATTGTAAACAGACGGCTGACCTTTTTAGTGTTTATAGCCAGACAAGGTCTGGGACCTTGCCGAAAGTAGATGCACCTATAAGGGGAGGAGGAAAGGACCTTCTTCCTCCTCATCTCTTGAACATACTGGATCCTTCTCAGAGACCTTCCTGTCACAGAATATTAGCTCTTCAATGGTGAAGGGCTCGCCCTGATCACTGGAGTATGTAGGATCAGTCAGTGATTGTAGAGAGCAAGTCCCCCCCCCCCCCCCATGAGGGAGGAGTAGCACCCTTTCAGAACCAATATTCTGAGAATGACGACAGGTAGATTGAGCCACCCTGGAAGGGGTGAGCTTCAATCTAGATCAGTACAGAGACAGGCTACCAATGAACCCAGTTGGTTACTGGGAGTCAGCATACATGCACCAGACTAGGGAAGTGGATCAGGTCGGTATCCCCCTTCCCTATAATCCCTCTTAATTCCTATGGAATGGGGAGGACACCCTTTTCAGGGAAGTGATTTGTCCTTTCCATTTATGTCACCATGGACATCAGGGCCTTGGTCTCATAGCAGGGTTGATGTTCTGGGTTGTGCCCCGACATCTGCTTATGTGGAGACAAAAAAGAAGGAGGGGCCGGTCTTTTCCCTACAGACGTTCAAAGAAGGTTGAGAAGCACTCTCGTCTTCCTGCCAAGTCTGCCTCCAGGAACCGTCCCCTTGCTGTCTGTAAGGAGTTAGAGGATGAAGGTTCCTCTGTCCCCAGTCTCCCCTGCATCAGAGAAACATGGGTTACAAAGTCCTCCCTCCCAGAAGCACGAGTTTGACGGCAAAGACGTCCTGTCCGTCTTAGTGGACTCTAACAAGTTTGCCCTTCAGGTCTCCAGCCTCCTCCCACCTGTTGACTAAGGTGGCAGAGGATGAAGAGATCTGGTCGTTTGAAGAGGCTTTCTACCATGGGATTTGTGTCCCAAGCCCTCAGGCTCAGAGGACACAAAAATTCTCCAGTTTAGAGAGACTCTTTGGATCTGTCTCATGCCCAGATCTTATGCTTCCCCATTTGGCTGTGCTCAGGGAGCTTTCTCAGACACTTGGAAAAGGCCAAGAACTCGCTAAGCAGCATGAGGGGTGATCAAAACACCCACACACCCCTCCCCCCGCTACGCCGCGACATTTGGTCTCTGCAGCTATATACAGGGTACACTCCACTGCCTTGCTCTTTAAGCCTTCCCATTTTGGTGCTGGTGCATCACAAATAGGCAATTTCATGGGAACCTGGGCCTGCCTTCCAGTTAAGATTCTGGAAGTGTTCGAACTTAAGGCTAGGTTGCTTGTCACCATGGCCCCACATGCAAATCTTTTCTCAGCAGCCTCCTTCAGTCTTCTGTAGGAGTAATCTCTGTCTCCAGTCATGCTACAATTGCTGGAGGTAGTTGCCAAAACATATAGGCATGCCATGTCATTGTCCATGGCACTGTGAGCACAGCTGCTCCACCTCCACAGGGATGTTGCTTTGGACACTTCTAAGGTCTTACTTTAGAGGCAGATACCCTTTTTGGAAGACTTGTTCCCTCCATGACATTTCGAGACATGAAAGACCAAGAAAACTGATCCCTCACATCTGCTCATGGCCCATTGAAACCAAATTAGGAAGCATATTCACCATGATCGCCCGCAGGGAACGACCTCCTCTTGCCAGGCTGGTTCTAGACAGTGTTTGCTGAAAAGACCCAGGGAGAAAGTTTTCGGGCCCCTCTCCTTTTGCTAAGTGTGTGTGTGTGGGGGAGGGGAGCAGTCCTAGGGACTTATTCTCTCTCCTGCAGGGAATCCCTCTTCCTTCAATTTCCATAGTGCTTAACTAACCCTCTTTTCAGAGGTTTGGTCAAGCATAACCAACAACGGGTGGGTCTTCTCAATAATAAACGGAGGATACCAGCTACAGTTCTGTGAACATCTAACGCTTTTCCACCAGTCAAATCTGATGTGGTTAAGGGAAGAGGAGCACAGTAGAGAGGTGTTAAATGACCAGTCTCCGGCCTTCTACTTCTGGATTTTCTTGGTATAAAAAAAAGGCAGAAAATCTCTGCTAAATATCGGCTTATCTGCCTCAAACAAGTTTCTTTGGGAGGAACCTTTCAAGATGGAGACCACAGCCTCAGTCATGAATGTCTTATTTACCTCCAGGATGCATACCTTCACGTCCCAATTTCTCCTCCTAACAGAAAGTACCTCCGGTTTTGTCTGGACTGAGAGGTTTTCCACTTCCGCGCTCTGCTGTTCAGCCTAGCCTCCACAACCAGAGCCTTAGTCTGTTCAGGAGAGGCAAGGTTGTCCTCACAGAATGGTCTCTGCACCAGTCTGTAGTAGAGTCCTGTTCAGACTGGGGGGAGTCCCTTATTGGACTTGTTTGTGACAAAGCTAAACATGTTCCCTTTTATATTTTCCCAGTCCCAGATCAGAGGGCCTTGGCTGTGGATGCCTTCAGCCTGACCTGGGATTGTCTCTTTCCTTATGCCTTAACACCATTCAGGATGATTCTGCTAGTATTCCACAAAGTCAGGATCTCCACTGCTGTGTTCATTTTGATAGCCCCTTGGTGGCCCCAAATACAGTGGCTCAACAATCATCTCAACTTGTTGTTAGACCAGCCCAGAACATTGCCTCAGAGGAGGGACCTTCTATTGCAGAACAGGGGCTGTCATCTGCACAACAGTCCACAGATTATCCACCTTTATTCTTGGACCATCTTGAGCAATCTATCTGCCAGAACAAGTTTTTGAGAAAAGTTTCCAAGTGCTATGTTCAGGCCAGGAGATGCTCCATGTCCATGATTTATGGTGCCAAGTGGGGAATCTTTTACAATTGGTGCAGTAGGAAACGCATTAATCCTAGCTGTCATTCTACGAGCACAGTGGCTGATTTTCTTCTATTCCTAAAATGCTCAGTTTCTACTACTAAAGGGCCTATCCAACACACTCATATTTTCAAAAGACCCAGTCATTGGTTCGAATCATATTTCTGACCTTATCGGGTATTTTGAGCTGCAGAAACCTGTGTCTATCATAAATGCCCTGTTCGAATCTCTCATGCGTGTTGTGGTCTTTGTCAAAACCTCCCTATGGAACCTTTGCGTGATGCTTCTTTCGAGAACCTTACCCTTAAGACTTTCCTGCTATCTTTAGCATCTGTGAGGCAAAGGAGCAAGCTACATGGTCTGTCTTCAGAAGAAGGTTGTTTAAGGTTCAACAGCAGTTATGAATTGCTTTCGCTCCTTTGCCAACCAGGTTTTCTCAGCAAAAAACCAGCTTCCTTCGGTAGCTGCATTCTTTATATAGATCCCCAGTTTCAGTTGTATCTGTGCTGGGAATGATCAAGATTGACTTTTATGCCTAGTTGGGGTTTTACAGTTCTATTTGGCCTCCTCTAAAGGGAGAAGGAAAGGTAGGAGTGCCTTTTCCTTCCCTTAAAGGGCTCTGCTGATATTGTGTCATCCACTATTTTTAGGTTGATTGTCCAGATGATCAAGAGGGCTTATCAGTCCCTTACAGAGAGGGACCTTTCATTCATGAAGATGCAAGTCCATTAGGTTTGAGCCATTGCTACTTCATGGGCCTTTCTAACTCATTTGTCATTGGAGGATGTTATGAAAGCCATATTTTGGCAATCACAGAATTCCTTCTCTTTCTACTTTAATTCTTTGATGCACCTGTGCAAAGGCATATTTTCTTTAGGGCCCATAGTTGCAG
The DNA here is from genome assembly GCA_029931535.1 of Margaritifera margaritifera. Lineage (NCBI taxonomy): Eukaryota > Metazoa > Mollusca > Bivalvia > Unionida > Margaritiferidae > Margaritifera > Margaritifera margaritifera. The sequence continues at coordinate 197,325 of JAQPZY010001423.1, read as the reverse complement.
CACAAAATGTGTCCCAGACAGATACCAACTTACAGTAGTGGACATTCGTAACATAAGGATGAGTATATCCTTTATTTATGCCATTTTTAAAAAGCCATCTTCCTTCCTCCGCACTGGCAAATTCAGCAACGCAGTTGTGACAGGTAACATCTTGTTGATATTAAAATGTAACTTTGGGGGGGGGGTAAACCCCTCCTTTCATCACGCTCTGATGTCCCAGAAATAGTCTGGGTTCCTAAGAAAGAGGAAGGCCACTGTGCATGGGCCTATGACATGGGGAACAGCCTGGACTTGTGTTCTTTCAAGTTCTGACTTATGGAACTTTCCATTGAATGGGATGATAGAATTTTCTTATACGGATGAGGGTGATTTCTGTCCAGAAAAGGTAAGTAATGCTGTAGCAGCAGATAAGTATTACATCATTAAAATTAGTTTTACCGCCCCAAAATTACTATATTTCCACACACACACACACCCTTCAATCAATGTAGATTGAGTTCTGGTCCCATGTAAGCTTTCATGTTATCTATGAAAATGTAACCTTTATCCTCCACTTCTTCTCTCCTTTAGGCTGCATCCAGGATCCACATATTTGATGTAATGTACTCATTCTCATGCCAAATTATACCAGATATGATCATCCCACTCACTTAATGCATACGAAGTTGCTAGGAAAGCCAACTAATGTATGGATGGATGGATGGACATGATCAATTGCAAAATATCCACAAAAGTTCAGATATATTGATCTGTTATTATCACTGTAGATGAGCACTGCCAACTCTCATCTGGTTCCAACATATACATAGAAATGATTTCAGGAGAATACCACAGCAGATTATTTCCCTAAGGTTATGTTACGCTACAGAGAAGAATGAAACTAATCCATAAAATGTCATTCTAAAACAAAATCAAATATTACTTGCTTTTAAAATTCTAATTTAACTGCAACAACTTGCCAAGAGACAAAGAAGAAAACACCCAACCAAAACAGTAACAGAGATTAACAAGGTATCTGTTTAGAGCTTCTGAGTGACCAGCAATGTCAACTTTGTTGTAAGCCTGAGTTTCCTTTTTTTATTTCCTTCCTCCAGAACATGAAGACAAATTCAAGCTCAGTAAGTTCTCAAGGCAACTGCCTTCATCAGTTTTCCTGTTTGTTTTTCCTGTCCTTCTTTTGTTACACCACTCAGATCATACTTCATATCATTAAACACAAATAGCAAACATGACCAATACACATACACATATATATATATTTACATAAATACATGAGTATACATACATGTATACACCAGAGATTCCAAAACAGACATATTTGCAGGACATAGGCAACAAATGAGCTGAAATGACCATTTACAAAGTTGAAATGTTGAACATTTGACAATTGGTACCCGTAATTCTCACATGCATTTGTTTGGTAATTACTTTATCCCAGTGTGTAAACACTATGGCCACAAAGCACAAGACAACATAGTTATGAAACCTTATCAACAGGACTTACCAAAAACTTTTTAATTTAAAGATTGTCACGGGGTTTGTAATTTACATCAGTGTGTCAGTACATTGCAAACTTTTAGAACAAACTATGTGTAGCTTAGGCCCTGATTGAAAAGAAGAAGAAAAAGAGATACTAGTAACAACAGTTAACTTTTATTATCAGCCAAGGCTTGTTTGGGGACTTGATTAAATAAAACTTTACTGTGAGACTAAACCAGAAATGTCTGTCAATTAAGTGTTATGTTTTTTCAAGGTAGCAAGTCTGTTTGTTGCCAGTTAATAATTAATTTTTAAAAGCAGTATAATGGAATAAAATACTGCTGTTGGGTGAAATTCTGTTGTATAGTTTTCCGGAAGAAAACAAATTATTAGCTCACCTCGCTGTAAGGCCTAGTGAGCTTATAGTATGTCCATGTGTCTCCATTATCCATGGTCTTTCCGTCAACATTTGATTCTTACCAATCTGGAGGTCATGTTTTATATCTAGTTTTGATCAGGCTTGGAATATAGGTTCACGTCATCAATATCTCAGATGAATTCATATATGAGTGAGATCTATGTGTATTAATGAGATGATCCTGCATCAAATTGTCTGAGCTTGTTACCACTCTGGAAGCTACATTTTTGATCTGATCTTGATCAGACTTGGAATATAGGCATATATCATCAGGCTCTTGGATTTCGAATGAGATCCACATAATAACGAGGTGATCTTGCCTCTAATTAGCTGAGTGTGTTGCCACACTGGAGGCCATATTTCTGGTCAGACTTTGATAAACCTTGGAATATAGGCTTATATGATAAGGATCTCGCATGAATTTAATAAATCACCTGGGACGTCATTTGGTCTAGGGACAACCCTGCTGGTTCAGTGCGGTTGGCAAGACACATGACCTATCACATGGAAAAAAATTGCAAACCAATCTGGAAAAGGTCTGGAATTTGTTTTACTAACAGCTGTATGAACCCTGGATCATGCATCTGATTGGTTAAACTTTTTACCACTCTAGAGACTATTTTTTGTATCCAATTTTGATTGAAAGTGGTAAATAGACTTAAATCATCAAGATGTCTGCTTTTATTATGAGCAGGATCTGCACATATTAATGAAATTCAGCACAGTTAGAAATAGTTCTCAAACCATGTGCAATTTAAACCATATTTTATTTTGGTGCTTATAAAATTCCTGTTCTTTCTTGCTAAATTAAAGCAGAGATAGGGAAGTAACCCATAATATTGACTACTTAGAATCACAGGATAGTTCTTCTCCCTGAAGAATTATGAAAACCAGTGTTGCACCTAGGATTCAAAGAGCAGGGGATAGTGTTCCCATGTCCTCCAAATATGGGTGGGGTGGGGGAGAGACACAAAACTTCAACAGGACAAATAAAAATACTAGATAGTACTTAATGCTCAAGTAGTGGTAAAATGAAGAACAAAAAACGTGACAATTTTATTTGCTTTGACAATTTTGTCACCTTAAATTTGACATCTGCACTCATGTTCATCTTTTCCTTGAACACTCACATTATTATATGTTTTAATACCTGGTTCTCCTGATAAGAGCTGCACTATAGATCTTTCCATTCCGGATCTTGCTCTCTTTTAATTTCGGTGTTCACCCATTATCTACCAACATTTATTATAATAATTTCCCTTTTTAGCTCTACTGGTTATAGAGGGATTGCTTTTAGGATAGCCTTTTGTCCATTTTCCTACTTCCACCCACAAGTTTTTTATTGCTAATCTTCCAAAACTGCTTGGTGTATTGCAATGAAACTTTACACGAACATTCACCCCAAGGTCTGGTTGGTCCTAAATGAAAATGGTATTGCTCAGACATCCAATATTGCCACCACAGCAGCGATCTTGAAAATCTTGTTATTGCTACTCCTCCTGAATGAATTGTGATATCAAAATGGGATTTTCACTAAAAGACTTTTTATGATGTCTAGGGGATGCTAAGTGAAAATGGTGCTGATCTGACATTTAATATGGCCACTATGGCAGTCGTATTGAAAATCTTGTTATTGCTACATCTGAATGGAAAGTCATATATATATGGGGTTTTCATTAGAAGACTTCTTATGAAGTCTAGTCAGTCCTGAATGAAAAGCTAAATGCCGATAATTAAAGTTATAAAAAAATATATATGTAAATAATACATGTAGATAGATATGTAAATTAGAAGGAGAAGCAGATATAGTTAGAAGAGAAAAAGCAGGCATGTACATGTATATAGACAGATAAATGGATAGGTAGAAAAGGGTTTGGAAATCGCTAGATTTTTAAGCAAAAGAGAGAGAGAGAGAGAGAGAGAGAGAGAGACAATGAAAGCTAGACTGTTTGTAATGATTTATCTATACTCACAACAGAAGGATTTGTGAACACTTACTTTATCCATTTACTTAACAATGATCATCTAGTCGCCTTGAAATCGGCGACATACATCAAAATATTTGAGAATCCAACTTTTGAGAATGATTTGAGAATACTTATTTTTGTCCATTTAATTGTTTGCCAAGCATTAAGTATGTATCAGTCTCCTGTATATGTCAAGTAAACAACAGATCAAAATCATCGCTTGTGGGTGCTACATTTTCATAACATCAATCACGCTTTGAACGAAATCCTTCTGGTGCTGAATCATTAGAGATGAGTGCATTTTATTTCCAAACACACCTGTCAGAGAAATCTCACAAGTTGTATTATTAACAATTTACACCTAGTCACCATAAAAGTGGCGACATGCATCAAAAGAATCTTTGAAAAGTCAATTGTTTAGAGTCAGCAATCTGACAAACTGCCCGAGGCTAACTTAGGACCTGAAAGTCGGCAAATCCAGTATACATATAAATATTATGATTAAAATTTAACTGATAAGTTAAAATATAAATATTCCTTATGTGTCAAAACATGCTATAAATAGTAAATATTCACATTATCAATGTCAGCGCGAGAAAATGTGAGACTGACCTTGACATTGACTACAAGATGGAAATGACACATACAATAGATGAAAGAAACTGTAGCCAGTTATGCTGAAGAAGAATGTGCTACATATAAAGGCCAAATAAAGGTGCTGATATATGTACTGTGGCGAGATCGCAGGGTATAAAACTTGTTGGTAATATAGCTTGTACAGAGCTAATGGTGTTTTATGTATTTTACCCAGACCATAAATATTAAATAAAATTTCTTGTTATCTTGTATCCCTCTCTCAATTTTTTTGACTTGCAAACTTGAGCTTGCCTGAACCAAATTTGAGCTTGTCCTGGGAGTTGGGCAAGTGGATTTGTAAATCCCTGATGGGGTTCTTATGGTGTCTAGTTGATCTTAAATGAAAATTGTGCCAATCTGATATCCAGTATGGCCACCACAGTGGGTTTTAACCAGAAGACTTCTTAATTTATCTAATTGTTTCTGACCTTAAATATGGTGGCTATGGCAGCCGTCTTGAAAATCTTCTTGTCCCTACTCCTTCAAAATCAATGGTCATATTGACATAGGCATACATGTGATTCTACTGGTGGTAGGACAAAAACACTTTTAAAGGCCATTTACCGCTCATACTGTTTGATAGTTGAAATTTACAACTTTTGAAAATTAAAAGATTTTTTTTTTTTAAGGGGGGGGGGGGAGGAACCAGTCTACTGGGGCCCGGAACTGTTCCGCCAGTAAAATGACGGGTGCAATGAAGCATGCTGCATAATCTGATTAAGAATTGTTACACCATGGCTGACATGTACACCGCAAGCTGTAAATTGATTACTTTGTTGATATTTGGAGAGTTTAAGGCCAAAGGCGGGATTTATATTTATTGAGGTATTATATAAAGGGATCAAAGGTGGTCCATGATGGCTTGTGAGTCTTTGAATAAAAACAGCTGACCTTTCTGGTATAATTAATAATTAAGTATATCAATGTTTTCTCTCCTTTTTTTGTGCAACTTCTTACACCTCCTTTGAACATTTTTATATTAAATTTCACAAATATCTGGCCACCACTTTAATATTATCGAAAAAAATGTCCGGCACAAGCCATACGAATTTTGGAATCCCTGGTATACACTTAAACAATCCTTACAAGGACAGATGTTATAATGTACCAGCATGAACAAGCATGTTATACCATATGATAGGAAAATTGCCCTGCTTTATGTGAAATTTGTATTGGCCCATTTTTATTCCCTAGTTGTAGTAGAAAACACGATGTTAAATTGGGCCTGTCTGTCTTGCCATTATTTTGTTCTTTTGCCTTTCTATCTTTCTATCTGTCCATCTCACTTTCATTTCCTCACAATAACTCCCTTAAATATTAATGCATTTCAAGCAACTTTAGTATGTAGCTTGATATATATGAATCCATTGCTCTGTTAGTGTAGTGTGATACATCATCGCTTAGCAAAGTTATAGCCCCTGATTGTCGGAGCCACCAGTTTTCCTTTTTGTATAATAACTCTCTTAATTATTATTGGATTTCAACCAAATTTTGAGGAAACCTTGGGTAAGAGAGATTGTCAGCATTTTTTTTTTGTCATTTAGTAGAGTTACAGCCCCTGATTATCAGATCTGCCACTTTTGTTAATGCACAGTAACTCCCTCAATCATTATTTTGTTCCAACTGAATTTATTATATAGCTTGATATTGAGAATACCTCGACTGAGAGATATTGTCAGCATTCTGTCTCATAGTTTAGTGTAGTTATGGCCCCTGATTATCAGACGCACCCACTTTTGTTTCTGAACAATAACTACCTCAATAATTGTTGTTTCAACCATATTTGGTATGCAGCTCGGTATTAATGTGTTTTTTTACTTTGTTCATGTATAAATGTTCTTCATTGTCATTTACCAGAGTTAAAGCTCCTGATTTACAGACCTGCCCACTTCTGTTTCTGCAAAATAACTCACTTAATTATTACTGCATTTCAACCAAATCTAGTGTGCAGCTTGATATTGATGAGATCTTGACAGAGATTGCTGATGACTCTGTGTTCTGTGTTATTCTTAGCTCTACTGGTCATAGTCCGGAAGAGCTTATCGGATGGTCCATCATCCGTCCATCCATTATCACAAGTTTGTTTTCACTGCACCTTGTAAACTACTTGGAGAATTGCCATCAAACTTTACACACACATTCATCCTATGTTCTAGTTCTAGCTGGTCCTAAATGATAATGGTGCCATTAAGACATCCAATATGGCCATCACAGAGGCCATCTTGAAAATCTTGTTATTGCTACTCCTCCTGAATGGATGGTCATATCAACATGCAGTTTTCACTAGAAGACTTCTTGTGATGTCTAGTTGGTTCTAAAAGAAAATGGCGCTGATCTGACATCCAGTATGTCCACCATGGCAGCCATCTTGAAAATCTTGTTATTGCTACTCCTGAGCAGAAAGTTATATTGACATGGGGTTTTCACCAGAAGACTTCGTATGATGTCTAGCTGGTCCTAAATGAAAATGGAGCTGATCTGAGTTCTAGCATGGCCACTACAGTGGCCATTTTAAAAAATTTGTGTTTGCTACTCCTGAATGGATGGTCACATCAACATGGGGTTTTCACTAAAAGACTTTTTATGATGTCTAGTTGGTCCTAAATGAAAATAGTGTTGATCTGAGGTCCAGTATGGCTACCACAGCAAACATCTTGAAAATTTTGTTATCACTACTCCTCCCAAACAAAAAGTCATTTTTGACATGGGTTTTCACCAGAAGACTTCCTATGATGTCTCGTTGGTACTAAATGAAAAATGGTGCCACTTGCATATCCAATATGGATGTCACAGCATCTGTCTTGAACATATTGTTACTGCTACTCATCATGAATGGATAGTTGTATCAAAATGAGGTTTTTACTAAAGACTTTATATGAAAGCTAGTTGGTCCTAAACTAAAATGGTGCTGCTCAGACATCCAATATGGCCACCACTGTGGCCATCTTGAAAATCTTATCACTACTCCTGAATGAATGGTCATATCAGCATGGGGTTTTCACTGAAAGGCTTCTTACGATGTCTGGTTGGTCCTAATTGAAAATGGTGCCAATCTGACCTCCAATATGGTCACCACAATGGCCATCTTGAAAATCTTGTTATGACTACTTCTCCTAAATGGCTGGTGATAAAGAGATTGTGCTTTCAACAGAAGACTTCTTATGATGTCTAGTTGGTCCTAAATGGAAATGGTGCGTAACTGTTATCAAATATGGCCACCATGGCACCTATCATGAAAATCTTGTTCTTGTTACTCCTCCAAAAGAGAAAGTCATATTAACTCTGGGATTTTCACCAAAAGACTTTTTATAATGTCTTGTTGGTCCTAAATTAAAAAATGGTGCTTATCTGACAACCAATATGGTCACCATTTTGGCCATCTTGAAAATCTTGCTATTGCTGCTCTTAAATGGAAAGTTATTTTGACATGGGCTTTTCATCAGAAGACTTCTTATGGTGTCTGGTGGGTCCAAAATGAAAATGATGCATACTGACCTTCAATATGGCCTCCATGTAGGCCATCTTGAAAATAGTGTTATCTCTACTCCTCCCTAATAGATGGCTATATTAACATAGGGTTTTCACCAATAGACTTCTTACGATACCTAGTTGGTCCTAAATAAAAATGGTGCCAATCGTACGTCAAATATGACCGCCACAACAGGTGTCTTGAAAATCCCCCAGAAGGGAAGGTCATATTGACATGTGTTTTCACCAAATGACTTCTAGTAATGGCTGCTTAGTCCTAAATGAAAATGGTGCCAATCTGACATACAGTATGTCCACCACAGCAGCTAATTTGAAAATCTTGTTATTGCTAAAGAATATCAGAGATGGTTTCAACATTCAGCAGTTACAGGAAGAAATGGTCTTATCTTGAATTCCAGGAAATTCTTTTCGCCAGGTAGAGTGTCCGACCCTTCAAGGGACTCTTGTTTATTTGAGTTGTAGCCCTGAATTGTCATACCCACTGATTTTCGTTTCTGCACAGTAATGATACTAATTATTATTGCATTTCAACCAGATTTGGTATGCAGCTTGATATTAATATCACCTTGGATGATTCTGAAGTGTTCTGCAACATCGTTTAGTGGGAGTTACAGCCCCTTAGTATCAGACCTATCCTATTTTGTTTCCACACAAACACTCCCTCGATTACGATTGGATCTCAACCAGATTTTTGTAGGCATATTGATTGTTATAAAACCTCTGCCAGGTTGGATTACCAGCATTTTACTTCATTTTCTAAGGGAGTTATACCCGATGGTTGTCTGACCCATTCACTCTGGTTTCTGTACAATAACTCTTTTGCTCATTGGATTTCAACTAAATTTGTTATGCAGTTTGATATTGACAAGGCTTTGGCTCAGTTGTATTGTCAGCACTCTGCATGATCATGTAGCAGTTACAGCCTCTTATAATCATATGTACCCCTTTTTGTTTCTGCACAATAACTCCCTCATTATTGGATTAAAAACAAATATAACTGGGGGCTTATTATTGGTAAGTCTTCGGCTGAGTTTGTCAGTGTTTCTGAGCTTGATTTTCAGCATGCAACATCATCATTCCAGGAATTTTGTCCCCTAATTGTTGGACTAACTTACTTTCTTTTTCACACAAGAACAAATATACAAAAATTGCAAGTACAGTGACATTTTTAGCTCTACTTGTCATAAACCAGAGGAGCGTATGAATGGCCTGTTCCCTGTTGTCCAACTTCCATCCATCTGTTAGCACAAGTTATTGCTACTCCTCCTAAATTACTTCGACGATTGCATTGAAATTGTACACCACATTCATTCCAGGGTCTAGTTGGTCCTAAATGAAAATGGCACTGCTCAGACATCCAATATGGCCACCACAGCAGCCATGTTGAAAATCTTGTTATTGCTACTCCTTCTGAATTGATGGTCATAACACCATGAGGTTTTCACTGAAAGACCTCGTATGATATTTAGTTGGTTCTGCATTAAAATGGTGCTGCTATGACCTCCATCCTTAAAATCTTGTTATGGCAACTTCTCCAGCATGGAAAGTCATATCAACATGGGTTTTCACCTGAAGTATTTTCATGATACCAAGTTGGTCCTAAATAAAAATGGTTCCACTGTGATATCCAGTATGGCCACCAATACAGCCATGTTGAAAATCTTGTAATTGCTACTCATCCTGAATGGAAAGTCATATTAACATGGGGTTTTCACCGGATGACTTATGGCATCTAGTTGGTCCTAAATAAAAAATGTGTCAATCTGACATACAGCATGGCCACCATGACAGCCACTTGATAATCTTGTTATTGCTACTAAATGGAAAGTCATATTGACATCCAGTTTTCACTGAAAGACTAATTAAATACCTAGTTGGTCCTGAATGAAAATAGTGCCAATCTGATCTGACCTCAGACTGGGCTGCCACAATGAAAATATTGAATGGATGTACATGTCAACAAGAGGTTTTCACCAAAAGTCTTCAAATGATGCCTAGTTTAATCTAAATGAAATGGTGCCGATTTTACAGCTAGTACGGCAGCCACATTGGCTAATATGAAAATCTTATTGCTCAAGAATATCAGATGGATTCAGCGCTCAGCAGTTAAAAAAGAAGAAATGGCCTTATCTTGAATTCCTGGAAATTCTTTTCAGATAGAAGAGTGTCAATTCCTGGACTCTTTAATTCTATTTTATGCCCCTGATGTCTGTGGAGGGGGCATATAATAGCCCATTCCCTCACATCCCATCACATCCCATCTTGTCATCACAATTTCATTTCCACTTAATAACTCTGATAGGACTTAATGGATTGAATTGAATTTGTTATAAGGCTTTACCATTAAGAATACCTAGGTCAAGTTTGATTTTCACTGTTTGCTGGCTAAGTTTAATGGAGATATGGTCTCTATTTGACTTGGAATTTTGAATTCCATTTCATTTCCACCCAAGAATTTTTGAAGAACTTCATGGATTGAAATCAAATTTGGTACTAGGTTTCACATTAAAAATACTCAAGGCAAGTTCAGTTTTCGCTATTTTCTGACAAAATTGAATGGAGTCATGGTTCCTATTTGACATTGGTCTTTCAATTTTGTTTATGCTAAAGAACTTATGAAGGTCATGGCTTTATGTGAAGAAGATCTACCTTATATACTCGCATAAAAGTTGGGTCCTACTGCAAACTGCATAGGCCCAAATCTGCCATCGCATAGTGTGCCGGCAGATCTCAGTCTATGCAGTTTGTTAGGAGTAATCAGTAGAACAGACCCCTGTTTGACTTGGAACTTTGAATTTTAATTGAATTATTTTTGCAGGGGCTTAGTGGTTTATTGGCACATTTTATAGTTGACCAAACTGGACATGCATTTATAGCAAGACATATAATGTATGTAACAGATTTTGGTTTAGGACTCATGGGTCATGTTCACATGTGTGTTGGGGGGGGGGGGTAGCTCTAGTTTGCTTATGTTTCCATTTGCTTTATAAATGTTAATGATAGTTTGGTTATGCTATTTTAGGGCAATAAGATTTCATTTGGGGACAGAATTACAGCTGCAATTGGTCTTGCACAGAAAATTGTATGTATATTGTTGAAGATGTGTTTTAATTTATATGAATGAACCTAGTATAGTCAGTTCATACTTGCTTGAATTTTCACCATATTTTTGCTTCCATGCTAGATGACATGAGGCTAATTAGTTGGCACAACTGGTGGCCAGACATCAGCCATAATCACAAATATATCTGCTAGGCAGTTGTCTTGTTGAACAAATTGCAGGATCTAGCCAATAATGTGTTAAAAGTGCCATTAAAACGAATTAAGCCATCAACAAATTGCAAATTGTAACTTCAAAATTGGTGGAATAAGTTACATGCCCTTCAGAATGTCAAAGAGAACATTCTTACGATGGCTGAGCTCCAACGCTTGTATGCAGCATGCAGTTACCCAGGTAGTAATAACTAATAAGCTATGCCATCCTCTGGTCTGGGTATATATTTAACTCTACTGGTCATAGACCTGAAGAGCTTATGGAATGGTCTGTTGTCCATCATCCATCCGTCGTCTGTCGTCTGTCTGACCATTAGCAAAGTTTGTTATCACTACTTCTCCTAAACTACTTGGTGGATTGGCTTGAAACCTTACAACACATTCACCTCATGGTCTATTTGGTCCTAAATGATAATGGTGCTGCTAGGATGTCCAATATGGCCACCATATCAGCATGGGGTTTTCACTAAAAGACTTCTTATGATGTCTAGTTGGTCCTACGTAGAAATAGTGCTGATCTGACGTCCATTATGGCCACCATGGCAGCCATCTTGAAAATCTTGTTATCACTACTCCTGAATGGATGGTTGTATCAACACTGGGTTTTCACTAAAAGACTTAAAATGTCTAGCTGGTCCTAAATAAAAATGGTGCCAATCTGACATTCAATATGGCTGCCATGGCAGCCATCTTAAAAATCTTGTTGTCACAACTCTACTTGAACAGAAAGTCATATTGATGTGGGGTTTTCACCAAAAGACTTCTTATGATGTCCAGTTGGTCTTGAATTAAAATGGTGCCAATCTGATGTCCTATATGGGTGCCAAGCTGACATCCAGTATGTGTACCACAGCATCTAATTTGAAAATCTTATTATCACTGAAGAATATTAGAGATGGTTTCAGCACTCAACAGTTTAAAGGAAGAAATAGTCTTATCTTGTATTCCTGGAAATTCTTTTTGCTCAGTAGAGCATCAGTCCCTATAAGGGACTCTTGTTTACTCGTCATTATTCAATGATACAGCATGTTTAATGTACTGTATAAATTGCTGTTATTTTTGTACACCTTTGATAAATAATTTTTTTTGAATTTACAAATTAGTAGAGATGAAAGTAGGAATAATAGTTTTCAGATGGTTCACGAGTCTGAACATTTTAAAACCAGGGTCTGTTATAGAACTGAACATTTAGAGGGAAATTCACCTCTCCATTTCAAAAAAGGGGGAGAATTTTCTAACTATAGGGGAGATTTTATGAAGCAAACAAAGGTGGAGTTTGCAAATATGATATTTGATATTTGAACATTTCAGTTGATTTCTTTGTGTGATTTTTAGCTCACCATACCCAAGGCCAAGTGAGCTTATGGTATGGCCTTTTGTCCATTGTCCATTGTCTGTCCATGCGTCAACACTTGCAGATTTGTTATGTAAGCAACATCAATACCTCAGAAGAATTTGATTATGAGCGACATCTATGCATATTAATGAGGTGATCTTCCATCAGATTTGCTAAGCTTGCAAACACTCTAGAGACCACATTTCAGATCAGCTTTGGTATTTAAGCATATATCATCAAGATCGTGGATGAGTTCAGTTATGAGCTGCATCCACAAATATTAATGTGGTGATTTTGCATCTGATTGGCAAAGTTTTGGTTTAGAGGCCATATTTCTGATATGATTTTGATCACATTTGGTCTGAATGTATATATTGTTAAGAACTCAGATGAGTTTGATTATGAGTCACACCAGTGCATATTAATGAGGTAATTCGGCATCTGATTGAGCTTGTGAACACTCTAGATGTCATATTTCAGATTGACTTTTGATCATACTTGCTATATACATGTAAGGTTGTATCATCAAGATCTCAGATGAGTTCAATTATGAACGAGATCTGCACATATTAATGAGGATCCAGTCTGATCAGATGATGGGAATTGAACCTGCAACCTTCTGGTCACAAGTCGAGTGCCATACCCACTGAGTCACTGCAGCACCCTTGGGTGAATATCAGTGGTTTCCAAGTTATGACTGCAGGAGCGGAGCCACCGGGGGGTAAGGACAGACTCAGGAATCCATTCTGACTGCACAGATTAACTCCTTGTAATGACAAGTAAGTGTATTTACTTTAAGTGTGGGGTTGTGAAAAGTTTCTCAATTGTGAATTGGGAGCCTAGACCCAAGAGACAGAGATCCAGGAGACCATGCTGGTGGCATAAATGACTTGTCCTTTTTGAGAAATTGATACTGTGTATATGATCAAGGAAAGAAGATAATGACAGCAACATCAACAATGTAGCAACTCTGTGTTCCAAGCTTTTCTTTCCCCACTACAGTTTCTATATGTATGCGAATTTGCATTTGCAAGCTGACATACATCAGCTACCCAGGTGAGCAATATCATGCCCACTTGAGCTTCTTGTTAGTTCTGCTGGTCAAAGATCAGAAAAGCTTATGCAATGGGATACATAAATCATCCATTAGCAGTTATTAGTTGTCGCAACTCCTCCTCAACTACTTGGAGAAAAGTCAAGAAATTTGGCATACAGTTTCTTCCTGAGCTCTAATTGGTAACAAATGAAATGTTGCTCCTCGAACAGCCACCATGGTTGCCATCTAAAAAACAAAAAAAATCTTATTAATACTACTCCTTCTGAACAGATGGTCATATCAACATGAAGTTTTCACTAAAAGACATTTGTGACTTGTAAATGGTCCTAAATGTAAATCGTGCTGAATTGACATCCAGAATTGAAAATCTTGTTATTGCTACTTCTCCCAAATGGATGGTCATATTAACATATTGGTTTTCACTAAAAGACTTTTTATGACTTGTAGATGGTCCTAAATTGAAATGGTGATGATCTGACATGCAACTTGGCCACCATGGCAGCCATCTTTAAAATATTGTTATTTCTTCTTATCCTATATGGATAATTATTTCAGCGTGGGGTTTTTACTTAAAGTCTTCTTATTGTATATACCGGTAGTTAGTCTGGAATGAAAATGGTGCAGATATGAACTCCCAATATGGCCACCACAGCTTTTATCTTTAAAATCATGTTATGATTATTATTTCTCTGAGCAGACGGTTGTATCTGCATTGGATTTTCACTGAAACATTTTGCGCCACTATGTAGTTAGTCCTATATTAAAATGATGATAATCTAACCTCCAAAAAGGCTGCTTTGGTGGCCATCTTAAAAATGATAATGGCTACTTCTCCTGAATGGATGATTGTATAGCAAGCAGGTCCTGAATGTTAATGGTGCTGATTGCACCTTCAACATGGAAACCATAGTAGCCATCTAAAAAATCTTGTTATCACTACTCCTCTTGAAAGAATGGTGGCATTGACTTGAAAGTTGATCAAGTACTCTGTGATGGGAAATAATGTTCAAGTAGTACTGCAAGCACTCTACCTGGGTAAGGGGGAAAAGTGGTAAACAAAGAGCAATGTGCTGCATTTGTTGAAAGGAAATTTACATTGGGTCAGGTGGTGAAATGCTCTGTCCCATGGTGAGAGTGAAAAGCATATGAAGAATTAAATATTCAGAATAGGATGGAATTAACATTTTATGCTTGAACATGAAAAACTATATGAATCAGAGACTATTATGAATAAGACTGCCAACTCCCAAACTGATGCAGATGTGATCAATTTAACTCCTACCAAGCCTTTGCAGTTACAATGTCTTCTCCTAGGCCTAGTTTAGACAAAAAATATTTGAGTTCTTGTCTAAGAATGAAGTACTTAAGTTTGAAATTTTGTGAACTCTACACACCACAATCACACATTCTTTCTAAGCTTAGATGCATTTTAATTGTAGTTTTTGAAAATTAAAAGTTCGAGACCATGAAAAGCCCTTGAATTTCCTGATTAAATGTCTGTATGAACCATGTGACAGTATCTGAAACAAGTTCACTTTTATCATGTTCAAGGTCAAAGGCCATAACAAAGATTCTGTACTGCTCATGTATCTTGTGAACATATTAACTCAAACATGTTTGAAAATATTTTTGTTACCAAATTTGGTTGTTGGAGTTTCTAAAGAATATCTAAGATGGTTTGAATACTCAGCAATTAAAAAAGGATAAAAATAGGGAACAAAGGGACATCTCATAAATTCCTACAAATTCTTTTCAGCCAGTAAAACATCAGTCCCTTCAAGAGACTTGTTGAAAAATTAGTGTGAATTCCACAATCACATATCCTTGAATATACCCTGGAAAAGGTTTATTAAGGATAAAGTTCTCTGCATGAAAAAGTAAAGTTTAAAAAAGGATTTTTGGATAAATTAAAAAATTTAAAGGGTACAACAAATTACAAATTGCAGATAGTATGGTACTCAAATTACCTGCAGCAAATACATATTAGATCAAGGAACTTAGTCTCTTGGCTTTTTTTCTTGAAATAATTAGGGCAATTTTGGCTCCATTTCTGTCCATATACAAAATCAATGTACATTAATTCTCAATGTCTTCTACACCAAATAATGAGAAGCTTACATCATATCATTGTGGCTTCATTTGGTATTTTATGGCACAGCAACACAAGTAGATTATTTGGCACCAAGAGAATTGGAGTTTAGTGCCTTGCCCAAGAATACAGCAACCTTCAAAGAGTTAATTACTTAATTAGTTAGTTACTTGTGAGTTAATTGACTCTTTCCTGGAACATGACACCTTTTAGATATGTTTGACGAAAGGTGGGGAAACTAGTTTATCAAGAAACTAATGGACTGATAGGTGTGAGTTATAATGAGGTCAGTTGTGGGGACTGAACAGGTGCAGGGGATATAAAGTTAATTCATAGGCATTACAGTAGGAATCTTTAAGATCTACTCTTGAAAAAATGAAGGGTTTTATTGGGCAGAGCATACCTACAGTCTATACTCGTGTATAAACCTTGTCCAAATGCAAACAACATAATGCATAATGCACTGGCTGATCAGGGTCGGTGTTGTTTGTTCTACTGATTAGTCCTTACACACTGCATAGACCCAGATCTGCTGGTGCATTATGCGATGGCAGATCTGGGTCTATGCAGTTTGCAGTTGGTATCGGCTTATATGCGAGTATGTACGGTACTTACATCAGTACAATAGGGTTGAATTCCTAATAACAACAGATAAACAAATTTATTTCTCTCCACTTGTCTTTGTCAGCATTTTCCATGTATTATTCAGGAACCATGTGGTTAGCATGCCAGACTTGCAACCAAGAGGGTGCAGGTTTGAATCCTACCATTGGGTCAGCCCAGGTCACCTAGCATGGTGTCACCTTGGGCAAGGCACTGTACTTGAATTACTTGGCACTAAGTAATAATCATGTGTTGTTGTACCATAAAACAGCACACCAAGCCAAAACCATGCATGTCAATACTTGTTAAGGGGATAAACTTTTAATCAATTTGCAGAGTTTTGCAGAAGCAGACTGTTTAATCAGTGATAAATACTTTAGTATTTTGCTCCTATTTAGTATAAAAACTTGGTCCGAACATTTGATTTGTCCAAGCCAGGATTGATTATCACTATGAAAAGCACCAGTAACCTTCATTGAAAAATGAACTTTGGAATGCTTGTATAATATGGAATTAATACTTTGATTTTAATCATTAGTATAGCTGTTCTAATTCTGATTTTAGAATTTGCAAAGTACGATTTATACTTGTACAGCCATAGTTCTCATTTTATTTAAAGGCTTCAGTTGTTGGTAGTACATGTATATTGGTTTACTTAAAAATGGCAGATTGTAGTAATGACATTAACATTAGTAACAATTAGCTATATACTTCTTGCTTTTATACATTTGTGCATCTGTCCATTTTTCCTCCCAGTTTTGACTCAAACTCTTCTTTTTTAGACCTACTTTCAAGGGTTTGTTCAACATATCTGCAGAAGTGGGATTTCTTGTGAACCACTGCTTACTAATAACTCTAATTTAGTGGACTGGTTAAGTTGGAGCATGCAACAAAAAAAAGATGATTTTTCTCATAGTCTGTTTATTCCCTGTTACACCCAGTTTTTGTTTGTTTTTCCTTCACCTTTCCTTAGAATCCACTAACTTGAGAAAAGTTTTAATACCACAAAAGTTGGCCTAATGCATGTACATAATTACACATTAAAAATAAATAAATAAATAAGTAGAAGTAAGGAAAAAGTATTTAAATGAAAAGAAACTTAGTAAAATTTGATAAACACAAAGTTGATTGTCATTAACCACTAAATAAAGTACACAAAACAAATTTACATTGAGGCCCTGACCATGTTTCAATCGGCATGCTGAATTCTTTGAAATTGAAGATTGTTTTTAATTCATTAGGCAGGCCGTTCCAGACTATGGGGGTATCATAGTTAAATGAAAGCTTATCATACATTGTGGTCTGTACCCTTGGTATTGTGACCAGATTTTGGTGTTTGAAATTATAGTTGCATTCTTTAATGTGACTAGACTATACAAGTAATTAGGTGTTTTCTTATGAAGTATCATGTATACTTCGGTTACCAATTATCTTAATCTACTAATATATAATGTAGACAAATTTGCTTTTATTATTGAAAAAGCATGTGAGTTATTAAAATCACCAAAAACTAATTTTAATTCCCTATACTGTAAATTTTCGATTTTGTCAGAATTTTGTTTGCTACCAAAAGGCCCAATAAGGGGCCAAAAATTAAAATTTGACTTGATAATGCAATTTGAACATCAGTATCTTAATATCAGTGGATATACAGTGGTTGAGATGTTGAAAGATATTTTGTCTTGCTGCTTTCTGGCAGGTCTTTGATATATGGCTATTTAATTTCAGTTCATTCAATATCTACTCCAAGGAGTTTCACATAGTATTCTCAGGGTATTTCATGGTCTTCTGTTGTGTTCTCAACTACCCAGCAGACCATGGCACAAAGCCATGTACCTGCTAATATGAGGTCAGAATTGGCTTGTTGAAAAATGTTGACAGGACCTGCATGACAAGAGGGTACAAAAATTGCTAAGCCAAATATTGATAAAAAGGAAACTTTTTGTTGAGCCTATTGTATATTAATGCATAGCAGTCACTTTTCCATTGGCAGTGGCAGTGTTAAGTTTGTTGAGGTTTTGTTTGAAGTATTTACTTTGCACATATTTCAGAAACCCCTTGACAGATTCTCATCATACTTGGCTTGAATCAGTATGAAGCTAAGACAGTTCATTCAGCAACACACTTGCTTGCCTCTTTTACCTTGGGACCAAGGTTACAAAATAGAAAATTTGTGTTCAGGGTTTGGTGGCACTTTTTTCATTTACTTGTATTTCACAAACTCCTTGATGGATTTTCTGCATACTTGGGATGAATCATTATGAATCTAAGACCCCCTATGAAAATGATGAGCTTATTTAAGATAGTAACAAGCTTGCTGAAATTTTGCAAGTGCAAGCCCAAGACTTCGCTGTATAGCACGTGGAAGCCGGAATTGGAACAATTACAATGTCGCAGCGAGCTCACAACAAGCTTAAATGCACTCATGGCAAACTGTCAATGAGCTTCTAGCAAACTCACTAAAACTTAGCACACACAAACTTGTTATGATCTTAACTGTAGCTAGCAGACTAGGTGGGAGCTCGCAGTGAGCTCATAGAAGAAATTTGGCAACATGCAAGTTCAGTTGCTTCGTGCAATCTTGCTAGCTAACCCTGCAGATAAATTAATTATTATCTATGAAACTGAATTATACTGAACAATGTTTTAATATTTATATAATTGCTGATAAACATTCAGTGTATTGTGCGGTGACAATTGTAAACATGTATAAGTATTTGCAAGAGGTGCAGCTGCCACCGAAATGGCAGAAATTAATGACAAGGGAAAGTGAATCACAAATATGATCAAGAGAAGAGACTAAGAAAGTACCAGAAATGCTGGGAAAATTAACACAAATTTCTAAAGTATGACCCAGGAGAGGCTATGATATTGTACACCTTCTGCACTGCGTATTCGGAGAAATATGAAAGTGTGTGGGGTACTTGATTATCAGGTTTTGTTGGTGAAATACACTTGTTATTGTTTTCAGCTGATGTTAATGAACAATAAATGTTGAATTAGAAACTGAACTGGTGTCTGTTTGATTTTAGCAGGATCAGTGAAATTTAGGCAGGATCAGTACCAATATTATTTTGGCGAATCTGTTGACTAGTGAAAAAAAATCCTAATTTTGAGCCATGTATATTGTTTTACATACGCACCCTTTCTAGAGAACTCGTTACACATACTCCAGCATTTCTCTGTGGACCTCTAAAATCTAGGAATAAATCAAAGGAAACAAAGTGGAAGGGATGAATGCAAATTCATAATTGTTTTAAACCATATTTATCATAATTGCTTGAAATAGTATTTATTAAAGTTTGGCATTCTTTTGTACACTTGTGCAATATACCAGTAGTTTCTATCATAACATTAAAAGTTTGTTAAAATGAAACCTCTCATTAAAATACCATGAGGTACTGATATGGTGTTCCATTTCTTTTGTAACAGCACTTCATACACAAAATACGTCTCATTAGCTGTTACATTTGGTTTTTTTAAAATTAAACATACTGCTTTCTTTGCAAAATTGTTGCACGTAGAACAAATAAAGGAGACTTAGTGGGTGTATGATCTGGATCATATCCAATGAATTATTAAGGAAAGATTCCAGAAATTACGGCTGATCCATAGAAAGACAAGCTTATCAGTGTAAGGCATCTCTCACAGCCATTTTCATGAAAATTGGATAAAATCTTCAAAAATTTTTTCTGGATGACTTTAGACACATTTTACTCTACTTCCATTTAGAAATCCATTTGGGAGGGGGTGATGTTGTGAGATGGTTAGGGTCCCCCCTCCCCATCTGTTAAAATCATTACACTTTTAGATGAAAAACAAGAATGTTAGTCATTTGAAAAACACTAAAGTACCTCTTCTAAACAAATCCTTTCAGAATAAAATAATGCATCCTCCTCTGCTTCTTGTATCATTCAGGTACCTTCCACTGAAATAGATTACAACAACATGTACTATGTACCTGCACAAAAAATATGCCTATTGACCTATTTGGCAAAAACAATTTTTTAGTTCAGCATTCCAAAATCACTTCACAAGACTTAGAAACATCTCTAAGTATTATTCATGACTGAATCCTTTAGAGATCCTAAATTTTAGTTTTACCATCTATTTTGAAAGGGCTGTGACATCATATCTGTCAAACGTTCAGTACTTTACAGCTTCAAGAAAAAGTAATGAAATTACTCACATTATTCCTTAAAACCCTTGAAATAGAATCACTGCCATTTAAAAAAAGAAAAATGAAAAAGATACAAATTAGAAGCATACCTACATGTATATGACCTCTAAACTTGCCTCAGTTAAAGTTCACTGCATAAGGACAATTGTAGAATTTGATACGAGAGATGAAGAAAAACAGTCCCCCAAAAAAACAAATGAGATTAACAAGCTTGCATGTAATTTAAATCTCATCATCCTGTTGTCAATAAGTGACAACATTGCATTAAAGAACTGCAGTTTGGCAGGCACAGCACTAAATAATAATGATCTGCAAAATTATAGTCTCAATGATTATGTAGAGCAAGATTAAGAGGTCATCTCATTTGAGATATTAAATCGTGGGCGCAAAACTGCGCCACAACAATTCTAAAATGGCTGACAAATTGCAGGCCCGTAAACCAGCAAGATGCAATATAATCTTGATTTTGCTCACCAACATGATATCTCCGTGATTTTTGATTGCAACAGTTATCTCCAGGGTTCTGTGATCAGTTGCTGCACATGTATTACTTGCAATGAAATTTCGCGAATTAACGAACTAAACTGTGACTGTTCAAACTTAAAAATGGAACCTGTTTGACAACGAGGCTGCCATGGTAGTCCTGTGCTAAAATTACCTCAAATGAGTTAAGTGCATATTTTGTGATAAGTAAACCAGTCTCCATACTATAATCAAGAGAAATAACAGCTGTTACTGTCTTGTTACAAAATTAGATCTCTGTCATCGAAAACCACATTTCATCTTGAGTGATTTTATTATTTGATTTTTTTAAAAACCAATATTTGTGAAGCATAAATCTTTATAGAATGCTGGCAGAATGGGATGGGTCTCGTTCTCTCTTTCCCTCTCTCAAAGAAAACAATTCTATACATTTTAAAGTTTTTATTCAGTATAAAAGAACTGCCAATTGTTTTCTTCTGGCAGCGGATAATAATAATAATAATAATAATAATAATAATAATAATAATAATATTTCACAGTGTTTACAACTATACTTACAGTAATAACATCAGGGACAGGTATAACATGCCTGATGATAAAAAAAGCAAAAGATTCAAGAGGAACAGAATTTTATAAATAATTATTGAATTTTTTCTCCCTTTTTGGTTAAAAAATACTCAATATTTAAGCATTGATATTGTACAGAAATAAAATTGCATTCATTTACTTTTATTTAATTCTATGAATAATGGAGTTGTTTTATATTATTATTATTATTATTAATATTATTATTATTATTATTATTATTAATACAAGTTTTGATATTTAACTCATTAAAAAATGTAGTATAAATCTGGTAATAATATTAAGTATAACAAATGAAATTACTGGAAATTAAGAGATAATCTTTTTGTTTCATTTAATTGAGGGCATCTTTACCATACAATTATTTTCTGTACATTTGCTAGTGGAAATTGTTTAAAAATTCACTTTTTTGATACCATTGTTTAAATTACATTGAATATGCTGTGCAAATGGGACTCTTAAATATTAAAATCTTTTCTTTGAGTAATATTGTATTCAAAAGAAATGTATAATTGGACAATAATCTGGATGCCCTGCTCGACATCCGACATTTGCACAGAATATTTGAGTCCAAATTGCTCATGTGAACACTCACATGAGAAAATCCAACCTGGGACAAATTTAAAATAAGTGTTTGATCAGAATCAAAGTCCAAATTTTTCATATGATAACTCACATGAGAAATTAGAACTCGTGCCTTATTTTCAAACATAGTCAGATGTAATGGAAAAGAACATTTTTTTAGTTATACTTTGTCATGTGAACATTCAAATTCTCACATAAGCAAAATCTTCACAAGTGCAAATTAGGTTAGTTTTTCCTTGGCTCACAAGATCTAACAAACTGCACATACATGTATGAGGCTGAGCTTGCAAAGTCTACTGAATTTGCATACGTTTCTAACAAGGTTCTCATGAGCAGTTCATGTGAATTGGTGAGATTTTTCTGTATGGGAGTCTCACTGAAATTTCATAACTTTTGGCAAAATATGTAAAATTTCATTAAAATATTACTGAAATTTGATGAATTCCCAAAATTTTGGTAAAATAAGGACATTTCTGTCAGATGCGCTGAAATTTACATTTTCACTAGGGTGAAGCTTGTAGGTCCAGCTCCTCAATGGTGTCTGGACAGTAACTTTTTATGTCTTGTGACAAATTGCTGTGCTGAATTAAGTACTGGTTAGTGTCCAGTTGCTTGCACTGATGCTGCGAGTAATGCACAGACTTTCAGATGAACAGATTAACCTTTTAACTTCAGTCCTTGGCATTAATGAACAAAAAAACGTGATTTGTTTCTACAGAATGTATAAAGATGGAATTCTGTTTCAATCTTTACAGTATACTGCAGTTGAAGAACAAAACTCATACACTGTTATGTTCTATGAAAATGATGCATCAAGAAAACTTGGCCATGTTGAGAGGTATATCGAAGTTTATACACAGTGTCACAGAAATTGTACCATTGATTGTTTGTGTCAACCACAATATTATGCAGTCATAAAGGAATTGGGAATTAATACTGAAGTTTCAGTTGAAAATGGTGTGATGAATGAAAATCCTGTTAATATAGTCCCTTTGAAATCAAAGTACAGTATATGCAGTACAAAATAGTTCCAATTACAAGCATCAAAGACTTGAATGCTTATATCCAATTAAATGATGGCAGGGACACTGCTTTTGCTTGTGTGTCTCCATAATTCTGTTGAATATGACTGATAAATGTGCATTCATGTAGAAAATTTGGACCAGACATGTACATCAAAATTGAAAACATAAACTATATATACTGAACAAAACCTCAAATGCAGTACATGTACCATAAAGTTTAACATTTTTGAACAACATTAAACATTGTAACATGTGAACATTTTTATATTTCACCAGAGAGGGTTGTTTCCTGGAATATTTAAACAAATGAAATATTCTTATTTATATCCAGTGCTGCATAGTAAGATTTGTTCTACATACAGGATGGTAGTTAAAATTGTATTTTTTATATTGATTTGGGTGGCTGACATATTGCTGTACTTCCTACATTCAGCTTTTCATTTCATGTATGAATTCACTCTTGTTTGTTAAAATTGATTTTATGAACATTGTGAAAACCTTGCTCATGTTTGTATATGTATGTTAAAACTAAATAAAATACTGGCATATGAATTCTTTTTATTAAATTGTTGGTTTTTCTTTTAATGTCATAACTTTTAACTAATGTGAGATATCAATATTCACATTACAGAGTTAAGGTTATTCATTGATCAGTTTGTGCATTATAAATTCATTAATATTCATTAGGTACCAACAAATATATGCAATTAAGTACATAGGTGTAAATTGTCAAAAACTTGCAAACATTTAACAACATCCACAGTGCTTCTGCATAATTCCCTAGGGTAAATATACCAATGCAATAAAAAGCTAAAATAAAATACAATAACTAATAGACTGGGAATTTCAATACCTTTCCAAGCATGTAAATATTATTGATTTGATATGCAAATTTATTGATTTATGTTTTAAAAAAACGTTACATTATGTAGCAAATTTCTCACCATCACTATATGCAGTTTTCTAGATGATACTTAATTTATCTGCAGGGTTTGCTAGCAAGATCATGCGAGCTACTGTACTTGGATCTTGCCAAATTTCTTATACGAGCTTTTACGAGCTTGCAGCATACTCCCACCCAGTCTGTTAGCTACAATTAAGATCATAACAAGCTTATAGTGAGCTTGCCATGAGCTATCACAAGCTGACACAAGCTTGATTTAGGATTGCATTTTTATAAGGGACAATCCATTCTGTGACATGCTGGTTTGCCCCTTTGACTTTGGGACTCGGTCATAGGTAATTTGTGTTAAGGTTTTGGTTACATGTTTTTCGTTTGCTTATATTTCCTCAACCACTGTGTGGATTTTGTTCATACTTGGGATGAACCATTATGAAGCAAAGACAGTGTACTTTGTGACATATGCAACCCCTGGTCTTCTTTCTAAATAAATGGTAGAAAAATACAAAACTTCTTGGATAGTTATGTTTGCCAATGGCAATTATTGTGCAAATTTGTGTAAGGTTTGATAAAACAAATGGATTTTGATAAAATTCTAAAAGAGTACCGTATAATCTGAGTCCAAATGCAAACAACATAGACCCTGATCTGCTGTTACATATTATGCCGGCAGATCAGGGTCTATGTTGTTTGTTCTACTGATTAGTCCTTACAAACTGCATAGACCAGATCTGCTGGCACATTATGCAACGGCAGATCTGGGTCTATGCAGTTTGCAGTTGGTATCGGCTTATACGCGAGTATACACGGCAGGTAATTATAGGAATCAAGTGGACTACACGGATGTAATCGTGCTGCTTTGATCAAGAGGGCTTGGCTTCATTGGTGAAAGAAACAATATAGTGTGTTCTGCTTTCATCAGATCTGGCAAACAAAAAATGTGTGATTCTGGTAACCTGACCTGTCATATTCTAATAGCCCCAACCCTATACATTTTTATAATGAGAGTGAAAAATAAAAAAATCAGTACCAACTGTGCCCCATTTTTCACCTCCAAACCAGTAATATTATGCTGGAAACTGCAACATGAACTAACATGAGCTTGATTAAAAAAATAGTAATAAAACATTAGTACCGACCTTCCTACCCAATTTTTTCCTCACTGTTAACAGAAACACACATTTATTTTGGCCTCTAGCTTCTAGTACTAAAGTTTCTGTTCATTTTTTTTTTTCCCTCACCTCTTTATAAACCAGGGTAAGTAGAAAATTCTTAATTTGCTTTTGGGGAGCTGTTAATCGGTGAATCGCTCCTTGAAAATTTATTTCAGCATTTGGAATTGCAGGTAGAAAGACACATCATTTCACATTTATTGTCCTCTCATTTCTCATGCAATAGACCCATTTCTTAACAGTTAAAATCATTTTTTGCCTCTTGATGGTGTGTGGAGAAAAAAGATGGGCATACAGTTTGTATGCAGTGCTGCATGCTGCAGGAAATATGAAGACAAACTACCAGTCATAAATTTGTTTATTATAATTTACACATTGTAACATTAATTCCTTTAAAGATGCAAAAATGTTCAAGTTTTAATTTGCTAAAACTGATGCCTTTGTGTCAGCCATGATTTTTATACCCCTTCCAGAATAGCAGAGGGTATATTGTTATGATATCTGTTTGTCCATCTTTGTTACCTTTTTCATTTCCACATAGTAACTTTAGTTTTACTCTATCTTTATCAAACTTGTGGATGACTTGAACTTGCGGTAAAGAAGACACCTATTTATTTGGGGGTCAGAAGGTTAAAGGTGATTGTGACTGGTTAAAGGTGTTTGTGACTGGAAGATGAAACATAGATTTTACATGTTTTACCTTTATCTTTTATTTTATATACCTTTTACAGATTTTATTTACATCTTTGCTGTATATATTTTATCTTCTTGTACTTAATGTTTACATTTTTTTGAATGTATCTTCCAAAAGATTTTGTGCAGTTCCACATTTTTACATTTTTAGATCTTTACTGTTAATTGGCACCATATAGTCACTTTTGTGCTGAGGTGACGTTAAGTGCTAATGTATGCATAAACAGACCTTGATCAAACTTTGTGGATGTCTTGCACTTGAGGTAAGGAAGAAGCCTATCGATTTTGAGGTCAAAGAACAGTGTCAATGTGGCTGAAAAATGAAAAATGGTTTCTGCACAAAAATTATAGTTGTAAATAAGGTACAGTACCTTAACTAAAGTTTGTGGATGGCTTACACCTTGAGTAGAAAGAAGCCTAGTGATTTGAGGGTAAAAAGGGCAAAGTCAATGTGACTGAAAGAAAAAAAAATGTTTTTTTTTTTACATAGTAACTCAAGTTCTAAACCACTGACCAGGATCAGAGTTTATGGAGAGCTTGCACATATGGTAAGGAAGAGGCCTATTTATTATGGGATCAGAAGGTCAAAGGTCAGGGTCATTGTAACTAACAAGAAAAAAATGAGTTTTGCACAATAACTTTTTGACTCTAGAGTTGGTTCCTGGACCATACTTTGTTGATGGCCTGCATTTAGGGTAAGAAAGAGATCTTTTGGTTTTGGGATCTAATGGGCAAAAGTAAAGGTCATGGTAAGTGTAATAAGAAAATAATAGTTTCTAAACAGTAAATTTAGGTCAATACTACATGTGTTGAACGGTCAGAGCCATGAAGAACCCATTGGTCACTAATTTCCAGAGTCAATCATGCCCTACTTGTTGCCTCCATAGAGGACAATTAAACATGAGGTGCTTGTATAATATACCAGTCACATTACTTTATTTATTCAGTAGATTACCAGTTATAAAATTGTTGAAAATCACCAGTTTATTTGACTTTTGTTTGAAAAATGTTTTGGAAAATTCTCAGCTTCTCAGATATCTGTGACGAATTAGTAAACTAAAATCACTAGAATGTTTCAGTCACATGGTTGTTTCTCATCTTTTAAAGTAATACAAATACTCATTTTGATAATGCTGTGTTTGATGTTTATTGGTCTTATTTGGTAATGAATAATTTGTTGGTCAGATATGCAATTTATTCTTGTTAATCTGAGTTCCTGTATCCCCTCTATGCTCAGCAGTCATTAGTTATTGTAGGTCAATCAAACTTTTATCCATTTAAAAAAACCAGGTGTGTCGAACAAACCTGTGTGATCCAATAGCTCAATTAAAGTGCATCTTGATAATCATTGCTCTTTTGTCATCATGTATGTGGTTTTTGTTTAAGGTACAGATTTTAACAAATTTACTCAGTGAATGTCTGATGGTATTTTGAAGTCCTCACAAGGTATTAATTTGTTTGCTTGCAGGCCCCTGCCAGTTTACTGGATGCTTTGGAGCAGCACCTTCAGTCCTTGGATAACAAGAAGGGGACAGCAACAACTCCCACTACAAAGTGAGTACCATTGTTTAGTCAGCAGACCTGCCAACCTTTACGATTTAACCACAAGTCTTACTGAAATTACCCTAAAATTACAGACGTATAGAATAATAGCAAAAAAGTATGAACATACGATCATTGTGGTCAATTCCAGATATTGGCTTGTCATGGTTCAGTCGGGATCCAGACTTTCATATTAGACTGTATCTGGATTTAGGTTTTCATGTTAGAATTATTGGAGTATGTCTGGGAACAAGACTAACTATACAGGGTACCTCAGACACTTTAAGCTACATATGTTGTTCATGCAAAATGCCCACTTGATCAAGATTTTGCCTTTATGTTTTAGCATCCATTTGTCAGAAAATGTCCAAAACCGAAAATGATTCAAAGTTGAAAAGGACAGTTGAAACAACAGGTGCAAAAATAAAAAAAGATTCAGATACTTGTTCATTCTAAGAAAAAGCTGGAAAGGCGACAATTACATTTATTGCACACTATGTCGTGTCAGCTTGAGAATTGCCCATGGTGGGTGAGATGATTGTTGCCACCTTGTGAATTCCAAAAAACATAAAAAATATGTTGCAATGAAACCTAGATCTAAGTCGTTGACCTCAATGGGATTTGGACCTGCAGTGTCAGAAACTGAACTGGAGGTCATTAAGGACGAAGTCGATTGTACAGACTTTTTAGTTGAACATAATGTTGCAGTTGTTGCATCAGATCATGCTTCTAAACTATCCAGATGCATGTTTCCCGATTTTGACAATAGCAAACAGGTATCAGTGTGGTAGAACAAAAACAACTGCCATTGTATTACAACACTATAAGTCAGTGCAGGAAGACATTGTGAATAATATTTCATCTCAGACCTTCAGTATAGCAGCTGATGGTAAAATTGATTCTGAAAACTTGTACCCAGTTGTTGTTAGATATTTTGATCACACAGAGGAGGTTGTAACTGACCACATACCACATACCACATGGTTTGTGTTACGGTATATCAGCACATGATACTTTCAGAACAAAATAAATGAAGCCCAGGCCTGAATTAAGAGAAAAAGATACTAGCAACAACATCTAACTGTTATTATCATCTTCTAAGATTTATTTGGGGACTTAATCAAATAAAACTTCACTTTATTGGAAATGCCCATTAATTAAGTGTTACATATTTTAGAGGTAGTAAGTCAGCTTGTTGTCAATTAAAAACTGATTTTGTTGTTAATTAATAACTAGTTTTTAAAATAGTCAGGTGGAATGAAAATACTGTTGCTGGGTGAAATTCTGTCGGATTGTTTTCTAAAAGAAAAATAATTTTTTAAAATAATTAAGAGGAAACTAGTTAATCATGGAGGGATAATACTAACACTAAAGCAGCAGTGAATCTGGAACCAAGAATTACACATTTTCTGGTAGATTTAATAATTCGGTATATCAATGTTTTCTCTTTTTTCACAACTTGTTAATCTCCTTTGAATGTTTTTATATTAAATTTCACACATATATGGCCACAATGTTAATGATATTAATGATGAAGAAATCATTGAAGCATCAGGACCTTATCTGACCAGCATGTCATTAGGTTTAAATTTATAGACATAGGATACTTGATTGGTCAAACTTTATTTGGACCTTAATTATTGTATCTAACATCTTTTTTTTGAGATGTTGAGTCTAGACTCAAATCCTTCTGGTGAAATCCAGACATCAACAGTTCTCACATGCTTTAAATAAGTTATCAGCTTTTAATACCTGAAAATATATCTGGTCCTAATTTTGTTATGTCATGTATTGTATCTTCTTTAAAGAAATGATTTAGCTTTTTCTCATGCCCATCTCCGAGTGTGGAAGGGGCATGTAGTATTATCCTTGTCCATTCATCCAGTTAAGTGTTGCATTTAGGTCACTGTGTCGGGACATCCAAGTTCCAGGAATACATTTCTAGTCAGTTAAAAATATTGAGATGAACAAGCTACATAGGTATTATTCTTTCTCGAAGGCCAGCGGGTTTCACCTCAGCCATCAACACAATGCAGAGTAACAGTAATAACATCGAGATATCAGAGGAGGAAAAGAAGAAAATACTAGATGAGGAGAACAAGGCACTTCAGCAACTTAAGGTAAAAGACCCTCCCATTCTTTTTACTCCTCCCCATCTCCTTCATTTCTGCATGGGGTCTTTCAGATACACCATCATATCCAATAAAATTATTTAAATTCCAAGCACATGCAGATGATTTTTAGTTTTAAGTTTGTTTATAATTTAATTGTACAGTGAGTTATTGAATGCTAAACCTGTTGCTAAGCATGATTTTTGATACAGCAGAACATATCAGTTAGTTTATTATTTTTGTTAATGTTTGCATAATGCATGGGTATAAAATATTAATTGAATACACAGTTTTCTTTCCATGGTTAATCTTAAGTCTGGCTCTAATAGGATTCATTGTCAAGTTGCTACTCATGTAATTCAGTCAAAGAATATTAGTTGCTAAACATCATTATTGTGATCTTTAAACCCTAACAAAGTTTAATCCAGTCCAGAGGGAGGGTTTGTCAAGTAATGAGAGAAAATGGTTTCAGCTTGCTTTCACCCTGACCAATTCATTTACTAGAGAAGAATTTATATACAAGTAGAGATGCTGTTAATGTGATGTTTTTCTAACTTGAGTAGCAACTCAACTTTGAAATGCTAAAGTCTGTTTGAATAAATATAGCTGTAATATTCTTGCAGTATTGTTTTGTCCTGTCTGCATTTACAGCAAAAAACTGCTATCTCTTTCTGACGTTAACCATATTCCTGTGTCACCTGTATTTAGATTTCATGTTAAAGGTTTTTGTTTTTGGCTTGGAGGGTTTTCAGTCTTTCCATTCCTATGGCATAGTATCCATTCTCTTTTACCAAATATAGTTTGTATTACTAATGATAGTAATAAACTATATGGCCTTAATACAATTAGTAACAAAGTATAGGTTCATTGGCCTTTTAGGTCAGTTTTATATGCCAATGCAGGCAGCTTAAATTTATGTAAATTCTTGGATATTGTTCCGCTCATAGTAACACTTGCAACAATAACAGGAATGCTTTTAAAGGAAATCACAACAATAATTCCTCAAATAATGTTTAAAATGTTAATTTAAATTCTCTAGTGATATGTAAATAAAGGAAAATGTTGAATAATATTATAAAGATTATTTTGGAGCAGTTTTTTATGATAGTAAAAATGACCATGAGCAGTAATATCTATTCTTCCATCTGATCTTATGTAAATTAGTATCACTTTAACCCCCCAAGTCATCAGCATTTTAAATACTTTGATTAATTTATGCCTCACCACAACAGTGGTATGGAATATAGTATTACTCTTCTCCATCCATCTGTCTGTCACGTTTAGGGTTTGGGTTTAGATCAGTTTTTAGACTTTGTGATGGGGCATCTGTGTTCAGTGAACACATTTCTAGTTTTTATCTTACCTGACCTTAAAGCCAAGTGAGTCTATGGTATGGTCCTGCATCCATCAACAATTGCTATTTTCAACTTCTTTTCAAAAACAATTAAACCAATTTGAACAAAATTTGGGAGATAGCATCCTTGCTTGAAGATCTTTCAGGTTTATACAAATGAGGTCGATCCACCATCATATATGGCCACCATTACTAAAACTAGAAAAACCTGCCATTACTAATAAAAAGACAAACATTTAAATGATCTCTTCTTAAAAACTGCTTAGCAGAATTTGACCAAATTTGACAGAAAGCATTCTGGCATGTACGCCTTACAAGTTTGTACAAATGATGTCAATACATCCCCTTAAGATTTGGCCACCATTACTGAAAATACAAAATCCTTTAAATTACTTTTTCTTGAAAGCTTATATTTTTCATTTTTGTTGATTTTAACAGCGCTTTTAACACATTATTGGCAATATCATGCCGAGGAAATGGGAGCTAAGTGCATTTCCCAATGACACAACCGAGACAACCGACCTAGGCTGTTCCTGAGTATTTATCAAACATGCAACTCTTTAGATTAAGAGTCATACGCTCTGCCTGCTTAGCTACCGCAGCTCCTCTTCTCAAAAGCCACTGAACAGAATATGACCAAATTTGACAAACAGCATCCTATCATGAAGGGATTTAAGTTTGTACAAGTGATACCGATCCACCATTAAATGTGGCTGCTGTTACTAAAAATAGATAAACATTTAATAAGTTCTTCTCAGAAATTGCTGACCATATTTTACAAAATTTAACAGCATCCTAGCTTGAAGGTCTTTCAGTTTTATACAACTAGATCCAATCCACCATCAAATATGGCTGCCATTACTAAAAATAGAAACATGTATAAACTTTTTTTTATAAAACTGCTGAACAGAATTAGATTAACATTGACAGAAAACATAACATTGAGGCCTTTCAGCCTTGGGCAAATGATGCTGATGTGCCATCTAATGTGGATGAAGATACCAAAAAAAAAAAAAAAAACCAGAGTAACTTTGACCAGGTTGTTTTTATAAGATATGCAACCAACTGCACTGGAAGAAATTTATGCAAAAAACATCCTACTGACCTAGATTTCTTGGATAACTTTAGCTGTAAGGCAGATGTCTGCCAAGTCATTGATCTCAGGCTCACTTGGACCTTGTTTTTTTTTTTTTTTTAAAGTCCTATACCATACTATCATAGAGCAATTGGCAGGTGAAACTCAGGGTTAAATGAAATCTTGGGGTTTGTTAAGAATTCATTTTGCTTAATCTAATATGATTGATTTTCCCTGGTCTTGCACTCTTTGCAACTATGCAACATAATGGCCATTTTGTGGTTAAAAATTTATACTTAAATTCATTCTTCTGTTAACAACTCCAGGCAAACCTCACCATGCACATGCTGAGTAAAGCAAATTTCAGAGAGAACATGGTTCGCAGTGCCCATGACTGTTCATGAGTGAAGAGTCGCTGTGTGTGTATATCAAGCAGAAAAACAATTTTGTCATTGCAAGTGTTTTTAATTTGTGAAAGTAAACACATACAGGGGGATATAATGAACATACACATTCTTCAAAAGCTAACTGTGGCAAAAAGGAATACTCATGTTGCAATGTTAGACAAAATGTATGACAAGGCAGATGAAGCTATGACAACAATATTTTTGAAATGCCTATCTGTAATGTACCTTCACTGTGTCAAGCATTAGTTCAAACCACTGATAGTTTAAGGTGCCAGAAGCTCTGCAGTCTAGAGAAAGAAACACATCATACAGATGCAGCACAGGAGTCGAAACTTTCAAGAATAAAAAAACAAAGAAAAGTTGTCTAAACAAAAGAATTAACGAAATACTTATCATATGTATTGAAAAATAGCTGGTGTTTCATCCATTTTCCTAACTTTTCATTGTTATTTATACAAGAAAGGTCAAACTCCTGTGAATGTAGTAATATCAACTTCCAACTTTTCCAGTCAATTCATGATATTATATAGTTGCTCACTGATACTGGTTAGTGTCATTATGTATTAAAATGATTGTATTATATTTGACTGAACAGCTGCTGGAAACTTTAATATGTTCAACCAAGCTCCCCCCCTTCCCTTGCCAAAAATCAAATGTCCAACAGCATATAACAAATTTCTGGACCTCTGATATATATGATTGATATAAGCAGAAACAGTACACAGGCCATCCTTTCCAATAGGATGTGATTCTCAGTGCAGTTTATTGTAGCTTGTCACAGATTTTAGCAAATGAGCAAACTGTTGCTGGTGTAAAAATGTATTGTTGTGCCAAACAGTAACGTCAATCCAAATTAGTAGTATACATTTAGACTCACACAGGTTCTGATTAAAACACCACCATACCTTTGCTTATAAGTTATATTAAGAGGACATTGAATTTTGAAGGGAAAAAAAAGACTTTTTCATCCATATATTTCCAGACTTGTTATTTTGTTATATTTTGTTATGGATGTAAAACAGTAGCTGCATTTTGTTGTGGACATAATGTCATAGATATATGTACAAATTCAGATTGCATCCTCAGGCCTCAGTTTGGTATGTATAGCAGTTCATTTTGAAAAATACACGAGATTTAACATTGCTGACTGGTTACTTGTTCTATTGATTTCTCTCATCTGAAAAAAGTGATAAATGAATATATTTTAATGTGCAATTTAGATATTAATGCAGTGACAGTTTTCTTTTTTTTTTGCCATCATATTTTAGGGGAAGTAGGGTGAGCGATGCAGTAAATATTGCAGAAAGGGGGAAAAGAGTCAAACTTTGTGTTTTCCATACATCTGTCTAACATCAATCAGTTGTAAACTTTATAAACTCTGAAATGATTTCTCTCCCTGCCATCATCATTGTTCTAAAATACATTTTACACTTACACAGGCACACCAAAATGAAAGGTTCCTATTGATATGAAGATCCATGGTCAAGGTCATGTAGGATTTACTAGTCAGATAAATACTAATAATTATCCATATATTGCTTATTTCAAGAATTATGAAGTTTGATATGGATTTTAACCAAAATTTTTAATTTATCAGATATAATTGTTTCACATTTTTATGTGGAAAGCAGAGTATCTTCAATGGTTTTCACTTGTAAGTTTCTTTTTAACTCACCTGGTCTTACAGTCAGCCATGGCGAGCTTGTGGCATGATCCTTCATCCATTGTGCATCATCTGTAGTGTGTCATCCATTCATAATTGTTATTTACAACTTTTTTTCAAAGACCACTTTACCCATAATTTTACAGGGAGCATTCTGGCAATGAGACTTTAAAGAGTTATTCATTTCATGCTGATTCATCATCCAATATGGCCACTGTAACTAAAAATAGAAAAACCTTTAAACTTACCACAAAACTGCTACTCGACATAATTTGACTCAGTTTTACAGAAAGCATGTTGGCATAAGGTCTTTATTTTATTTTTTCAAATGATGCTGATCTATCACCAAATATGATTGCCGCTACTACAATAATAAAGCCTTTTAACTACTACTTAAAAGCCACTGAACAGAACTTAACCAAATATTACAGAAAGCATTCTAGCATTAAAGCCTTTCAAATTAATTCAGATGATGCCAAGATGTCATCAAATATTACTGCCTTTACTAAAAGGAGAGAAATCTTTGAATGATGACTTCTAAAATAACACCACTTGACAGAATTTGACAGAATTTAACTAAAAGCATCCTAGCTTAAATGGCTTTAAAAAATTTGTTACAATTTGTTTTACATATTATGCTGATCCACCATCCACCACTGTTACTAAAACCAGAAAAATCTAAAAATGACCTTTTTTCAAAACTGCTCCACAGAATTTGACCAAAGCATCATAGCATAAACGGCTTTCAGAATTATACAAATGATGCCAATCCAGCATAAAATATATCTGCTATACAAAATAAAAAAAACAGAATCTTTAAATGACTTCTCAAAAATTGCTCGAAAGAATTTGACCAAATTAAAAGAAAGCATTCTTGCATGAGGGTTATGAGTTAAGAAAGTTGCAAATCTTGAAATGACTCTTTTGCAAGTTTGTAATAATAATGTCAATCTGCCATCAAATGTGGCCACCATTGCTAAGAAAAGAAAAGGCAAATTCTCAAAAACACTGCTCAAAAGAATTTAACCTACTTCAACAGAAAGCATCCTGGCCCAAAGACTTCCAAGTTTCTTCAAATGATGCCAGATTCTACAAATGATGCCAATCCACTATCAATTAATATAGCATTTGTTACAAAAAAAATTTGAAATGTTTTCTTCTAAATAGCTGTGAACAAAATGACAACAAATTTGACACAAAGCATCCTAGCATTACAACATTAAGAGCTTCTAGTTTGGAACACATGATGCCAATTTGCCATTAAATAAGGCCACTGTTACTAATAATAGAAAAATCTTGAAATGACTCTTTTGCAAAAAGCACTTAACAGAATTTGACCATACTCTACAGGCAGATGTCAGCCAGGTGAGTGGTCTCGTGCTTATTTGGGCCTCTTGTTGGTAGTTCTCAAATAAAAAAAGACTTCATTAATATAATATCACTTTTTTCAGACGAGTTAAAAAAGTTGCAAACTTTTCTGTTTGCCTAAATATTTGCATGCTCTTTTTGTGTATTCTTATAAATATCTAATGCTCCAATGATACTCATCTGTAGTAGAAAAAAAAAATAGCAATTAACATTCAAATTACAAACCCTTACACCATGTATTGATGCATATCGCCATACTCAATCGATAATATGATACATTTAAAGTGTATTTAAAGTGTATTGTGTTATAGGTGAGGTCATCTTATTTCTGGGGTACATTTCAAAAGAAGGCTATGTAATTAATTATGGGTATGCTGTATGGAAAACCACATTATATGATAGGGATTATTTTTACATGAAAGCAGATTTAAAAAGAATTATAATAAGCCAAAAACTTGAATTTTGTTAAATTGATTACTATATTTTCTGTATGCTTTCTACCATATTTTCTGTATGTAATTAATTACTTTTCTGTCCCAAACAAAAATATTTTATTCAATATCCAAAAACAAACAAATGAATGAAAACAACTAAACCCTCATGTATGGTATTAGGCTCTTGAGACATGGGCCTTGACTTTAAAGATTTTCTCTTTTAACAAAGGGTGACGTGTCCTTATAAATCTTTTTACAATTGAGTTTTTTTTTTTCTCTGCAGGTGAGTAATGTTGTTTTAAATAAATGTTATTTGTTATTTCGGTGCCAGCAAGCTAGTGAATAGTGAAAACAACAATTTCAATCATGCATGTAACTTGTCAAGGCTATTTCCAATCACAAGCAAGCCATTCTTCCAGTTTCTGAAAATGGTATTAGTCTGTCTCTCTGGTCTTATCATTGTAGTAGAACTCCATAATGATGATTATGTTATATCATGGACCATGCTAAGACCACTGTATATACTGGAGAGAATTCTTAACATTTCATAACTTTAATTGCTCTGAGACAGCTTGATAAATCCTTTGAAATGGTGTTCAATTAGGAGAAGAATCTGAGAACTGTTTTGGTGAAATTTTTCCACAATATATCTCTGGAACCATTTGACTAAATTACATATACCAACTCCATGATGGAGTCTTCTGAAATGAAGTAGCACAGATATGTAATACACACTGTACTGTAAATAACTTGTATTTTGAATGTCCTGTTTCCATAAACTTGCTCAAGTTAAAAAAAATTGGGAGTACAAGTCTCCAATCTTGGGATAAAAAATCACTTTTATATAGGTAACAATTTCCTGGCTTTAATAAATGTGAAAGAGTTGAATTTGAAACTCCTCATGAATTAATGAGAACATAAATCTTGTACAATATACCATATATACTCGCTTATAAGTCGAGTCCAGCTGCAAACAACATAGACCATGATCTGCCCTCGCATAATGTGACAGCAGATCAAGGTCTATGTTTGTTCTACTGCTTACGCCTAATAAACTGCATAGACCCAGATCTGGGTCTCTGCAGTTTGCAGTTGGATCGATTTATAAGCAAGTATATGTGGTATTAGGAATTTACAGTAGTAATGAGCTTTAATGTTATACTGCTATACTATCTTAATGAAACTGATCACTCTGAAAAAAACAGAATGCACCACCTATTCATCAGTATATCTATTTCTTTCAAGTTGGCATTTTTCACTTTTAAAAAATTCCCAGAGATTGAAGCAAGACTTGTAAGTAAATTGAGAAGATTCAATGAAAATTGGTTTAAAAAAATCGAGAAGATATAAAGACTTGAATTTTGTACATGTTATTTTATAAATTTGTTTTATTTACCTTACTTGGTTGGCCAAGCCCTTGTCCAGTCCATCAGTTCTGTAATGATTCACACCGAATGGTAAGCAGTCCATTTGGATTATAATTATGCAACAGTTAATTGATAGATACCACTCTTGGCCGAGGGGTCATTTATCAAGTATTCATCTAAAATTATTCTAGTTTGTCTCAGCTTTGAGTTTAAGCTTCCAAAAAAGGGAACTTTTTCATATACCATACATACAAGTCCAACTGAAAACTGCACAGACCCAGATCTGCCATCACATAATGCACCAGCAGATCTCGGTCTGTGCAGTTTGTTAGGAATAATCAGTACAACAAACAATATAGACTCTGATTCGCCATCACATGATGTGATGGCAGATCAGGATCTATGTTGTTTGCAGTTGGACTCGAGTATATATGGTACAGTCTTGCAAGCGAGAGTGCTTCTTTTAACACTATTAACTGGCTGACCATAAAAGCAAACTTGTTTTCATCATAAATGAAAAATTTAACATTAAAATGCTGCTGGTTGTCGGGGCTAAAATATTTAATGTCCATGGGTGTTGCTGAACTAAATGTTATACAACACACAAGTTCTCAGTGATATTCACTTTGGAAAAACAACAGCAACAGAGATTTTAATCCATAATTGTACCATTTTAGCTTATTATAAAGTCTTGATAACTCTTGGTCACATATAAATCCCCTTCTTTCTTTAATATGCAACCTAGTTGTGAAATATTCTGAATTTTATTAATTTATTTGGTGACTTGGTCTCCTTAGTTTTTCAGGGTTCAGTTTTTGGGCTTCATCACTCAACAATTACAGATAGCTTTTTCAAAGGAAATGTAGTCTTTCCAACTACTGTCTATACTCGCGTATAGGCCGATACCAACAGCAAACTGCATAGACCCAGATCTGCCGTCGCATAATTGCCGGCAGATCTGGGTCTATACAGTTTGTAATGACTAATCATTAGAACAAACAACATAGACCCTGATCTGCCGGTGCATTATGCGGCAGCAGATCAGGGTCTATATTGTTTGCATTTGGACCCAGATTATACATGAGTATATACGGTATCTTCTAATCCATGTAATCCTGCATAGGATGTAGTGTTTAGTCCCCTTTACGAAACCTTGTATGTTCTGAAACAAACCTTTATTCCACCTTTTGGCATATGAATTCATCCTCACTTAGAAACAACAAAAATCAGTGTTGGAAATATTGCAAAATTCTGTATTCCCAAATCACCGTGATATCAAAACCTCCCAAAAAATATTTGACCTTTCCAATTCAAAAAGTCTTCAACAAATTCTCTCCTGTGTTAGAGTAAATTCAATAAAATCAGAGCCTTGTATGGTAGCCATACATCCCTGTTTGCAGACAGTTCGAAAAATGAAGACAAAATTGGAGCTGCCATTGCAACACCCTATGGTACCATCTCGAACCAGTTATCAGATGAAGCCTACTGCAGAAAATACAGCCATGCTATAAAATTTGAACTATGTTGAAACCTCTCAAAAAACTAATTACATCATCTTTTCACGTTCCCTTTCCACATTGAAAGCCTTGCAGAATCTTAAATCTGAGAACCTGTTAATATCATAGATATTACAGAAACATAATGTTCTCTAACTCTGAGAAGAGTATTCTGTACTGTTGGCTGCCGAAATACATTGGCATAAAGGGTAATGAAAAGGCAGATAAAGCTGCCCTGCAGTCACCCGTTTCTGAATGGAAGATCCCATATATTACCTTCAGATATTGTATAAATCAGCATGTTCTTCATACTTGGCAAAATGTGTGGAATGTAAACTCCTCAAACAAACTTAAGAACATCAAACCCACTATTGGAGAGTGGCATTCCTCATAGAGAACAAATCACAGAGATGAGGTGGTATCGTGCCGATTACATATCGGACACGCATACCTGTATCTGGTTGTTAGGTAGATGTCAGCCAGGTGATCCCAGGCCTACTTGGGCCACTTGTTATTCCTTTTAATGAACATTTTTGAAAGTTAAACACTTCAGAAGTGGTGTTGGGGCTTGACAAGTACCTTTTAAACTTCACTTTTCGATGGAACAAGTACTTTAAAATATAGAATACAAACCCTGGTTTTGATGGCAAAATAAACATAAAAGCTAAAACAGTATTGGAATTTGGGTAATTGTTTTGATTCATAGTGTCATAACCCATAAAAGGCAAAACACAGAGTTTTATTGAATCCCTGTTTTCACATCGATTCATCTACATCAGTGGTTCTCAACCTGTGGGCCACAGACCCCTTGGGGGCCGTGGGGTTATTCCAAGGGGTCTGCGAATTCACATAGCTTCGCAGCAAGTATTGCTCCTCCAGCAAGCTCATGCTTTCCTCTATTATCCCCGACGCGGTGAGCAAGGCATGTTCGAATTTAGCGCGCCAAGCTGCTAAATGTTTATCCCCACCGCAGCCTAAAAATACAAGTATTAGCATGTGCGGGTCTGTGCAGTTTTTTTAGGTTAAAATGGGGTCCTCATATTCAAAAAGGTTGGGAACCACTGATCTACATCATATTGTGCTTAGTGTTGAAATTTACCCATCCAGTGAATTCTTCGTGAGGTCTGTCTGTTGCCACTGAGAAAAAAAATGATCTTACCAGATATTTAGATAGTATGATTCAGTTTCTTCAAAATGGCTTTATTCATAAAGTTCTGACTTCTTTCCATATTCTGTACAAGTCTGAATGATTAACACTAAGTTTAGTATTAGTTTGAAAAAGCACCAACTTATATTCTAAATTCAACGTTGATATTGTGAGTCATTTTACACTATTTTGCTTTATTTAACAACATCTATCTTATTCTAAGTCACAAATAATTACCTATGGTTTGACATATTATTAAAATCTTTCTCAAGTTATTGTAGTTATTTTCTGTAATTTGTTTACTAAGTGCTGTTTTGCATCTTGATTCAGATTATTACAAGAAGAGATCACTAGATATGCTCTTACAACATCATTCTGTGTCTAAAGATAAAAACATGGAATATAGTCTTTTGTAAAATATTATGCTTTTGTTAATTCACTTTCGACAGAGATATTCATGTTATTTTCTAGCAAGTAATACTATAAGAAAAACAGATGATTGATTTAGTAAATATTTGCAATCTTGATTCTTTAAAAAAAAATTATTTTAGAGAAAAAAGTAATTAAAATGGCTACCAGCTTCTATTCAGAGACAGTTTTCTATGCTAGGTTTCTAATGTTAGATTAAAATTTCTTTAGGGACAAATACACTGTGCATGATAACAAAGATTAGTCTTTTTTGTGATGATTATCATTGTGTTTATTTGAAGGAACTGATAATCCATAGATTCAAGTAATCCTAGCTTTGTCTCTTTTGTAGGAACAGAAATTGAAGGAAACTAAACAATCACCAGTATCAACACCACAGTCACAAACAGTGGCATCATCAAGCAATCCTTTTGCACTCTCCACGCAGACTGCACCAGCACCAGTTCAATCTAGGCCTAGTGATGACCTGTTGAACTTGACAGGAAACCCATTTGTGGAGAGCGTGCAGAGCGTCATGAATGCACAGTCCACCATGAACACCATGCATGCACCAAATCCCTTTGGAGCCCCTGTATGGGGAGCACAGACGTCATGTTAGTATACCTTGGCCATCTTGATTATTTTTTTTGGTAAATTAAGGAAGCAAATTATGCTCTGAGTTCAAATCATGGTTAATGCTCTGAGTTCAAATCATGGTTACTGGTATCTATAGGCACTTGCCTAAAGCTGGTAATAGTAAGGAGTTCAAATCATGGTTACTGGTATCTATAGGCACTTGCCTAAAGCTGGTAATAGTAAGGAGTTCAAATCATGGTTACTGGTATCTATAGGCACTTGGCTGAAGCTGCTAATAATAAGGAGACTACCTATTGGTTCAAAGCAGTTTCACAACAAATATGGAACAAGCAGTTAAGTACCAGTAGGTAGTCGACAGTACACTAACGTTAACAGAAAAACATATTTCGATGCCCTCCATCTGTCCATCTATCTCTCTATCCTTTTTGTCTTTCTTCCTAGACTGCTGACTGAAAATTCAATAAACTTTATACTTACGTTGCCAAAGTTGTAGTAACCATCTGCAAGAGGGGTGTCATCCTTGACTTCTGCCCCTGGGGTTCCTCGGAGAGGGCTAAAGGTCAAATGTGCAAAATTTTCAATCACAATACATTTTGAAATATTTTCTGACCAAACTTAATGTATGCAGTAGCAGCAGCAAGACACATCATAGGTTTGACAGATTTCAGCTTTATTACCCTTGGGTCACTGTTGGTGGTGGGGGGGGAGAGGGGGGGATAGTAAAGAGTTTAGGGATTTGCAATTGCATGCCATTGCAGTTGCTCTAGTTTTTTTCATGCAAATTAGATTTAGTAATCCATGGGTTTTGGCACTTCATTGAAAAGAATGGAATTCACCTTCACAAATATTCAGTACAATTTTCTTTATAAACCTCCAATTTTTCCTGTACAAATGCTAGTTTGAAATGTGGGTCACCATAGCTACCCAAATCC
Organism: Margaritifera margaritifera; assembly: GCA_029931535.1. Taxonomy (NCBI): domain Eukaryota; kingdom Metazoa; phylum Mollusca; class Bivalvia; order Unionida; family Margaritiferidae; genus Margaritifera; species Margaritifera margaritifera. Next base: position 155,453 of record JAQPZY010001423.1, on the reverse strand, counting down.
AAAATCATGAAAAAAAAGAGAGACCTAAATAATGAATCTGATAGTTGCCATATTTGCCTCTGGGCTACCAGTGGGCAATGAATCTGATAGCCGTCGTATTTGCCTCTAGACTACCAATGGGCATACCATATTTGCATCCAGGCTACCAGTTGGCATACCATATTTGCATCCAGGCTAACAGTGGGCATACCATATTTGTATCCAGGCTACCAGTTGGCATACCATATTTGCATCCAGGCTACCAGTTGGCATACCATATTTGCCTCTAGGCTACCAGTTGGCATACCATATTTGCCTCTAGGCTAACAGTGGGCATACCATATTTGCATCCAGGCTAACAGTGGGCATACCATATTTGCATCCAGGCTACCAGTTGGCATACCATATTTGCATCCAGGCTAACAGTGGGCATACCATATTTGCATCCAGGCTAACAGTGGGCATACCATATTTGCATCCAGACTACCAGTTGGCATACCATATTTGCATCCAGGCTACCAGTTGGCATACCATATTTGCCTCTAGGCTACCAGTGGGCATACCATATTTGCATCCAGGCTACCAGTTGGCATACCATATTTGCATCCAGGCTACCAGTTGGCATACCATATTTGCATCCAGGCTACCAGTTGGCATACCATATTTGCCTCTAGGCTACCAGTGGGCGTACTCTATTTTTACATCAAGCATGGGCAGATCATGGTCTACATTTTTCACTTGAAATCATGCATAGAACAAACAGCATGACCCAGATCATCCATTCATCCATTATATGCTGGCAGATTTGGGTCAGTGCTTTTCACAATTTTGTGGGTATTATACACCAATATGATAGATGGCAATTTGGTAAGAAAATGTTAAACATGAAGGGTTGAACATTCTACAAGTGCCAGAACCCAGACCCATAAATAAAATGCCCTCAGACCCCTCATTTTTGATGTATAAGAGGTGTGTGTGTGTATATATATATATATATATATATATATATATATATATATATATATATATATATATATATATATATGTGTATATATATATATATATATATATATATATATATATATATATATATGTGTGTGTGTGTGCGTGTATATATATATATATGTGTGTGTGTGTGTATATATATATATATATATATATATATATATATATATATTAATGCATGGTACCAGTACTGCTGCAGTATTGTAGTTTCTTCTCTTATATAACATCTAATTTGATTTCAAATCTTATGTTGATTAAACATTCTACATTACTCAATATGACTAAAATCATGTTCATGAAATTGCAGATCTAAGCATTGTAAGTTTAATCTGAAAATAACAGATGCTGAATAAGTTCACTAACATTACATTTTGTCCAAATAAAATATTTACCTGTAGATACAGATTTGCAGTACCATTATGTGCAGGCAGATCAGGGTCTATTCTGTTCAGTTGAAGTTTTTGATAGAACAGTAATTGTAAACTCTGATATATCAACTCATTACGGAATGGCAGATCAGGGTATACTCTATTTGCTTGAAGTCTTTGATAGAACTATCGGTGTAAACTCTGATCTTTTACTTTGTTACACATTAGCAGATGGGAGTTTACACTGTTAAAGTCTTTGATAGAATTGTTAGTGTAAACTCCGATCTTCCAGCTCATTTCACTAATGTCATATCTGAGTCTACACTATTTACTTGAGGTCTTTGATAATGATCAATCAGTGTAAACTTTGATCTATTAGCTCATTACACAATGGCAGATTGGAGCCTACACTGTTCGCAGATGGGCATGTGTTACTATCAAGAAAACAACAGTAGACTGGCTTGTTCCAGACATTGGATATAGTAGAATGAAAATTGGTGGCATTTTTATGCCCCCACTATCTTGATTTGGTCCAGTCCTATCTCAGTCCTCAAGAAGCTCATTAGCAAGATCGTGCAAAAACTACTCGGCAGATACAGATGAAATTTGGTAGGCATGTTTGTATGCATATGTAGATAAACCTGATTAGATTTTCATGCCATTACTGTATAGCAATTTTTCAAAACATTTTTAACAAGTTTTTTAAATTGCTGACTTGGACTATGTAGTGTTCAGTGTGGGCATATGTGTTTTTACAAGCACAAATCTAGTTCAAAAATGGAGTTTTGTGACTTGAGCATGTAAATCTTGTTTCAGTTTACCCCATGCAACCAATGTATCCATATGGTTATATTCAACAACAACAGCAACAATCACGTGGTAATTTACTTGCAGTTCTTAACACTTGTTTGTGGTGATGACCTATCTCATATCTTCTCTTCTCAAAAACTAATCTTTATTATATTTCTCAATATAGTCAGTTACATGTATATGGAAATCGCCAATAGCATATGGTTGTGATTCAGATTTCAAACTTTGGCTGACTATGCCTTCAAGCGGTCAGATATTTATGATTCTGTAACATAATCTTTAGATGACCTGGCCTCCAAGTGGGTCAGAGATGTGTCATTCCTTAACATGATCTTTAGCTGACTTGGCCTTCAAGTGGTCAGAGATGTCTCGTTCCTTAACATGACCTTTAGGTGACTGGGCCTTCAAGTGGTCAGAAATGTGTCATTGATTAACATTATCTTTAGGAGTTAGTATCAAATGTTGGGAGTTTATAATGAGATATATATTCTATCAACTCCGTTTTATGTTGGTTAAAAAAAAACATGGCTTTTAATTGGAATACTATTTTTTATTTTATTTTTAAATTCACAAACCTTCATCCAATGCTGTGAAAATTGTGAGAATGACTTGTGTGCCAGAAAATATATAATAATCGGTACAAGGTAGGTTTACACAAGCAAAATATGACCTGGGCCAAATCCAAAATTCACTTTTGAGTCCAAATGACCATTAATGTGCTAAATCCTAATTTCCATGATTCCTGATTTATTGTTGCCTAATAGCTCTGCTTTTGTGTGGAGTTTACAAGATTCAGTATTCAGATTGGAAGAAAATTTGTGCTAGTATTGCAAACTATAATCAAAGAATCAAAATATTTTTAGAGAATTTCATTCGATCTGCATCACGTTGTACATCTGAATCAATACTGTATGTTATTTGGCATGGTTCTATTAAAATCGATAGGCTCAACAGTTTAGCATGCTTGCTTCTGAACTATGTAGCAGCTAGAAATTATAAAAACATTACCTACTTTTCTCTAGTTTTGACATTTTGGCACTCGATGCACATAGGGAAGAAGATATGAAGTGTCTTGAGTTCTTTTTCTTTTCAAAATATGAAATTTTTTAGCTGGAAGTCAAATCAAAATGTAACCCAAGTGTAACCCAAAAAGTAAGATATATCTGCTGATTCATTATGTCTAAAAATACATAGCTGATGGACATGTGGTTTATTTTTATATAATTTATTGTGTACATGCTTCTTATATTGGTATTTTTTTATAAAAAATAATGGCTTGAAAGCTTATAGTGAGAGTCTGCTGTATGAAAGATTCATTGCTAAAAGAAGGGAAAATTGATTCAATTGTAGGGAAATACTTGTAAGTTTTCAGTGGAAAGAATAAATATTCCAAATAAGGCTGCATTCATTGAGGATAAGATCTGAAAATCAGAAAAGAAAATGACAAAAAGATACAGGCCAATATTGTTAATTTATCAATACTGATCAAAGTTGTTTTTTTTTAATAAAATTTTTGCACACTGTTCTCCCAGTCTGCTTTAAAAAAAAAAACAACATAATCTCAGAAAATGACAATAGAACAAGTCTTTGTTTGGATCGAAGTAATCTTTGACCAATAAGGTTGAAACAAATTTCCTTATTGAATGCATTGTCTGTTTTTAAAAAGGCGGTAACATCTACTGATAGATGTTTCATGTATTTCCCTTCTTTTACTGCTACAGCGGGTTTTACTTCAGATGCAGACTTTGATAAAGTTTTCAATAACACGGGAACTTCAGGTACTGTATTGATAATATGTTAGCATGTGGGTTTTTTATACCCATTCTTCATAACTGTACACACTAACACAATGGAAAATGAACAAAGTTCCTAAATTTGCTCCTTGTTTCTAATTTTCATCTGATTTTTTTTCCCACTCATTTGCTAGCAATATATCATAACTTGAGGATTCTGAATTCTTGTAAATAGTTTTTTTTTTCCAGCAAAAGAAAGCAAAACATGGGGGTAATTTTGTTGATGTCATCATGGGGCATCAGGTGAAACTTGCATGTACCTTTTTATATGCCCACCATAAAGCAGAATGTATTATGGTATGATTTTGTCCAGTCATCTGTCCATCTGTCTTTCTGTGACCAGTTTAATTTCCACACAATAACTTAAGTTGTCCACTACCTACAGTTACTGGACTTTGTGAATAGCTTGCACTTTGGGTATAGAAAAACCCTATCTATTTCATGATCAAAAGCACAAAGGTCAGTGGCATTGTTACTGACAGAAGAACAATGGTTTCCACACCATAACTTGAGTTCTCCATAATCTACAGTTACTAAACTTTGTGTATGGCTTGCACTTGAGTAAGGAAAAACATTATCGAGTTGGGGCTCAAAAGGCCAAAGTCACTCTGAACTTAGAAAAACGGTTTCAGCACAATAGCTTGAGTTGTCCACAATCTACAGTTACCAAACTTGGTGAATAGCTTGCACTTGGTAAGGAAGAACCCCATCAATTTAGGGGCTAAAAGATCAAAGGTCAAGGCCACTGTGACTGAAAGAATAACAATATTTTCCACACAATAACAATAGTTTTACATGACATACCTGAACCAGACTTTGTGGATGGCCATTGGAGTAAGGAAGAAGGCTCTTGATTTTGGAGTCACAAGGTTAAATGTCAAGGTCACTGAAAAATAGTTTATGCATATAAATGTAAGTTAGCTACATAGAGGAGCATTAAACACAGGCAGAAGTATACTATCCATTTGTGGTATTTATTGTCTGATGAAGTTTTTCCAGTGCTGTCCTCGACTTTGCCATCACAGTGATTGCATTTTTTTAAATTAAAAAATCCACATTAAATATTTTTGTTACATTAACATCTAAATGATGTAAATATTGGCCAGATGATAATATGTGATACTCAGGTATAAACACAAGTATCGCTTGTTTGTTTACCAGTCAAAAATAAGGAGCAAACTTAAGAAATATGTTTTTGAACTGAGATTTTTGATAGTTTACTAACATTTGTAATCATTGTGAACTTTCACATTGACAATTTATTCTCACTGTATTTTTTTCATTGTTGCAGTTGCTACTAAATTTTGATGTGGCTTTGCCTTGGGCCATATTGCTTGATTCATTTCAAAATGGTTTTTGTCTCATTGTAGCTTTTACAGTGTTAGATATTAATTATATTCCACTCCTTGAAATTCTTCATTAGCTCACCTCTAAAAAATCGAAGTGAGTGATTATACTACCATTGGTGTCAGCATTGGTGTCCACATATATAAAAGCACATGCATATATATTGCCTCACTGCATCTCAACTATTCTTTCTGCATCAGTTTGGACTAGGTTTCATAGTATGTACACTTTGGGAAAGGCACTAAGAGGGCTAAGCTTGTACATTATTTGTACATTCTTAGTTAATGACCACATCAGTTTTTGGCATGATACATCCATACTATCCTACCTAGAGTCATCAGACTTGATGAGGGATTGCATCTCAGTAAGTACTACACCCTTATTGCAAACAGGTCTCTGTGACCTATATTTCATGTTTCAGTGACTTTGTGGAAAGATTGTATTTAACATTCATTTATTGGATGCTGTTTATGTTAGAATCATGAAACTTGATAATTGGATGCATCTCTGTTAGTACTACAACCTTAAACCAGAGATCACAGTGACCTACATTTTGTGCTCTTTAGCTGTACTGATCACAGACCAGAAGAGCTTATGGGATGGTCTTTTGTTCATAGTCCATCTGTCCATTGGTACAAGTTTCTTATCTCTACTGCTACTAAAGTATTTGCAGGATAGCCATGAAACTTTACACACACATTCATCCCTTGGTCTAGTTGGTCCTAAATGAAAATGGTGCTGCTCAGACATCCAATATAGCCACAACATGGTCATCTTGAAATCTTGTTACTGCTTTTCCTCTTGAATTGATGGTCATATCACCATGGGGTTTTCACTAAAACACTGTGTGATGTCTGGTTGGTCCTAAATGAAAAGGGTGATGCTTGTGCATCCAGTATGGCCACCACAGCAGCCTTCTTGAAAATCTTGTTATTGATGCTTCTCCTGAATGGATGATCATATCAACATGGGGTTTTTACTAAATGACTTTTTATGATGTCTAGTTGGTCCTGAATGAAAAAGGTGCCAATCTGACTTCCAAAATGGCTGCTGCAGTGGCCATATTGAAAATCTTGTTACGGCTACTTCTCATAGATGGCTGGTCATATTGATATTGTGCTTTCACAAAAGATTTCTTATGATATCTACTTGGTCCTAAATGGAAATGGTGCCTATCTGATATATAAAATATGATAAGTCATATCAACATGGGGTTTCCACCTGAAGACTTCATATCATGTCTTGTTTGTCCAAAATGATGTCTTGTTGGTCCTAAATGAAAATGGAGCCATTCTGACATACAATATGTCCACCACAGCAGTTAATTTCAAAATCCTGTTATTGCTGAAAAATATCAGAGATGGTTTCAGTACTCAACAGTTGAAAGGAAGAAATGCTTTTATCTTGAATTCCTGGAAATTCTTTTCAGAGAGTAGAGCATCAGTCCATTTGAGAGACTCATGTTTTAATATAGTTTAATTGTTGTGTTCAACCTATGACCATATATACATAGTATATATATACATACATACAGTCAAACATGTCACTAGCAGCCACTCATGGGAAAAGGCAAAACTGGCCGTTGCACACAGGTAACTGCTGTACACAGGTTCACCTTTTAAAATTGGTTTTTAGAACAAATACCATGCATCGGTTATTTATTGTTATTATATTATCAAGATTGTTTTATGTGCTCTGTACAACAAAATCATAATTACGGGTATATGTTGTCCTCTTCCAAATTTATGTTCCACACAAGATTACTGTATTCTACTCACTTTAATCCATCCTATAAATGAAATCATCACTGACTTAAAAATATACACCGATCTTAGATTGTTAACGCTATAAAAACAATATCTGGATTAGTCAGTTGCTCAACTCAGCATGATCAAAAGACAGTCGGCTTATGCGAGAAGCCCGTGATGAACAGAAAATTAAAGGAAGCTGTATATGGCTATTCATTGTGACCCATGAACCGAAACTTCACCTGCCTAATTACAGACATGTTTTGAATATTGAATGACCCTAATGAAAAGGGATGCAACTCCTATCTCTTCTCAAAGACAATTTTTTTTCTTCAGAAATAGCTTTAATTCACAGGCAAATAGATGAAGATATCTAACTATACCTGTCATACTGGCACAAGCGGTGACTTCCATTTCTGCTGCGATAACACAAATTCTTTCAAGCAAACAAATTGCTTCGACACTCTACCCTAATGATAAAAACTGCCTTGCTTTCGAATTTGACATATTGACACCTTTGAATTACACTGTCAACGTGACTGGAGTTACGAATACAAGCGAGATAAGAAATGTTTGCACATCAATTCACAAAAAACACCTGGTCTTTGACCGCCGAAGGCAGGTGACCATTACATACATGACATTTATATAGGAAATTTGCCAGGGGAAAATTGGAATGGCCATTGTGAACAGGTGACTGCTGAATAAAGGTGACCATTAGGACAGGTTTGACTGTATATATCCTGGTATATACAGAAGGTCCTTTCTGACTAGTGCTGTTGGAAGTAGGAATAAATAGGTTTATTCAGTGGTAAACTTTCCATCATATTGGCTACATTATATATTGTGATAGGTTATCTTCAGTTGGTTAATTGTGTATTAATGTGCAGGAGTAGGAATTAAAGCAAAATGTTCTGCATGCATTTTATGTAATGCCTGAGCTATAGTGGCTAATCAAGTAATTACTGATGCATGAACTATGTCACTCCAAGGTTGCTCAAAGCATGTGATTTGACCTGACTTCTACCCAATAATATGTGGCTTCTATGGGTGGACAATGATAAAGTGGATTTTTTCCATTTTTTTTGCCAATTCTTTATAGTACCTCTTCTTTGATATAGAAAAGAAAGTTGTTGTTTTTTTATTGTTTTATATCTTTTGTGCCTGTCCCAGGAAACAGTGTTTCATAGGTCAAGACACTTAAGTCTAAATTTTTATTATTTTTTTTGCATGATAAATTATGCTTACAGTGGCTGCTGGAGACTACACAAGTTTTGCATAGGTGGGCTATGTAGTCATTGGGTACATTGTTGTATTTTTCTGCAGCAAGCATTAACTGTCTGTTGCATGAAAAGAACACATTAGATTCTATTTTGTCTCATATTTGCTGTCTTTTGGGGGGAGAATGGGATGCTTTTATTGTTCATTTTTTTAAAAAAACTTTCTTTACATTGAAACAGAAGAACCTATATTTCATTATCACACTAATCATGTAAACAAAGAAAAAAAAAAACCCAGCTTGATTTGGCTTCTGTATCAATTTACCTACTCTGTCCATACATTGTGATAGAACATAGAAGTCAGCTTAAGACAGATCGCCAAATTTGGTCTGTTTGACTTAGGATCAGGAGGATTTTCATCTACCTGATTTTTAGTATACAGATGGACAAGAATGACAAGTACTGAACAAATTTCCTTTTTCTGTATTAAAATATGCTCATCATTTCATCACATCAGTCCTTTCACAGTATTTTGTTGCTTTTCATACTGTCCTTATACGTAGCACAAGCATTTTTAGCCTTGCTTAATAGATCCTTGTTTGGATTATATATAGCAGTTCTCATCTTTAATAATTTTGAGTATGTGGGAGATTTCAGTGAGTGATGGGTGGGATTGTAGACACCCCTCATCTCGGGAGGAAAACCCTCCTGGCCAGGAGGTTCACATGTATGTCAATTTATTCAAATTTTCATCATGCTTGGCATGCATAACATTGTGTTGCAGATGCCAGAGATTTGTGTCTAAGAATTCACTCTGTAAAGTATTAACCTCCAATTTTAAGGGTTTGGTATTTCCTGTAGAACTTCAGCTTTCTCTCAGCCATAAGCAAGAAATGAAACAATTGTGGTTTGCCTATGTCATGTCTCATATTGTTTGCCCATGCATATCATGTCTCATATTGTTTGCCCATATCATGTCCCATATTGTTTGCCCAGGCATGTCATGTCTCATTGTTTGCCCATGTTATGTCTTGTATTGTTTGCCCATGTCATATCTCGTATTTTTTGCAAGCAAAACCAAATCATTAGGATCAGTAGGATAATACAAGCCATATCCCAAAAATTACACATCTTGTGGACAAACAGATAGACAGACAAGAAAACAGACGGAAAACACTCAGACTGACTGCCAGGTTTTTCCTCATCTGGCACAAGGATGTATATTCCCTTTTCATGAGTCGTTGCTTATTGGATGAGAAGAATAGACTGTAAAGCTTCCCCGCCTCCCAGGTCTACCAGTTCACACTCACACCCAAACATGCATGAATTAAGTATTTAATATCAGCAACTTGTCTTATTATGGTTGCAGTATGCCTCTGTATAATATCTATGCATATATGAATAGATGTGCTCTGGATAGATGAAACCAATGGCTTGTAATTTTTAGATTACTGGGCTCAATGCCAAGTGAGCTTGTGGTATGGCCCTGCATCCATCATCCATCCATCCGTCAACACTTGTTTATGAACACTCTAGAGGCTTCATTTCTGACTTAAATTTTGATTATACTTGGTATGTAAACTTGTATCATCAAGACCTCAAATGAGTTTGATTACGAGTGACATCCATGCATATTAATGAGATGAACTTGCATTTGATTGGCAGAAGTTGTGAACTTTCTAGAGTCCATATTTCTGATCAGATTTTGATCAGACCTGGTATTTAAGCTTGTATCATCAAGATCTCAGATGAAATTGATTATGAGCAACATCCATGCATATTAATGAAGTGATCTTGCATCTGATTGGCAAAGGTTGTGAACTTCCTAGCAGCCATATTTCTCATCAGATTTTGATCAGAACTGATGAGGCTGTTCCATAGGATGACAGACTTGGGGAAGAAGCCATTCTTGTCGACAGATGAGGTTGTTGGAACTGCCTGTGTCTGATCGACTGAACTTGGGAACACTCAGAAGACCATATTTTTGAACAGATTTTGATCTTATTTGCAATGTAAGCTTGTACCATGAAGATCTCAGATGAATTAAATTATGAACGAGATCCACACATATTCAGGAGGATCCAGACTGATCAAATGGTATGGATCGAACCCACAATCTTCTAGCAACAAGTCCAATGCCTTAACCACTCAGCCACTGCTGTTCCCTTGGGTGGAAATCTCAATGATTTCTAGGTTATTACTCCAGGGGCAGGATGGGGGGCGGGGTAATGACAGGTCCAGGAATCCATGCTACTGCTCAGATTAACTCCCTTTGTAATGCCAAGTTAGCGTATATACTTTAAGGGTGATGATATGGACAGTTTCGAAACAGGGCCTAGTCCCCATGGGCAGGGAGAGGTCCAGTGGACAATGCTAGTTGTATAAATGACCTCCGTTTCATGCCAAAAATTGTCCAATATTTATGGTGTAGCATTGAGACCATGTAGCAGCTGTGTGCTCCAAACTTTTCTTCCCCTTCTGCAGTTTAGCTCTACTGGTCGTATACCAGAAGAGCTCATCGGATGGTCTGTTGTCCATCGTCTATGAAAATGGTGCTGCTCAGACATCCAATATGGCCACCACAGCAGCCATCTTGAACATCTTGTCATTGCTACTTCTGAGAGGATGGTCATGTCAACATGGTGTTTTCACATAAAGACTACTTATGATTTCTAGTTTGTCCATCTTGAAAATCTTGTTATTGCTACTCCTCCAGAATTGATGGTCATATTGACCTGAGGTTTTCACCATTAGACTTCTTAAACATATCTAGTTGGTCCTAAATGCAAATGCTGCCAATCTTACATCAAATATGGCCGCCATGATGTCCATCTTGAAAATTGTATCACTACTTCTGATGAAGGGATGGTCATATTGGCATGGGGTTTTCACCAAAAATCTTCTAATGATGTCCACAGCGGCTAATTTGAAAATGTTATCACTCAAGGATATCAGAGATAGTTTCAGCACTCAGCAGTTAAAAAGAAGAAATGGTCTTGAGTTCCTGGAAATTCTTTTCTTAAAGTAGAGCATCAGTCCCTTTGATGAGTTTGTTTCTTTTTCTTTCTATAAGTGTCTCACTTCTCTTGGCTAAACAGACATGAATAATTTACTATAATCCCTATGTTTTGATTTTATTGACTATTGTTTGACAGTATAGGGAAACTGCACTTAAAGACAGTTAGCAAGAGCTTTTCTCTTAATTTGGAATGCTCCTTTTAGCATACCATCTGAAACTCTATTCCATGAATTGAAATGGCTCAATGAAAGTGATAGAATAAACTTTCATAAAGCATTACTTACAGATGTGTAAATTGTAATATGCCAGAATACATGAAAGAACTTGCTGACCAAAATCATTGACCCTATACTTTAAGCAGCCCAATTTGTTAAACATGACTACCAGTGAACTAACAGTGTAACATCAATGCTTAACGACCTGGTATATTAGGACCTGAAAAAAAGAAAGGGATAAGTCTAGAGTGACCATGCTATACTGAATCACCCACCACCTAGTTGACATACCTGCCCAATCATACTTCACAACTATTTCATCTAGGATTAGAGGGCACAGTATGAAATACAGGCAGTTCCAAACAACCTCATCTGTTCATCCCCAAGTCTGTCATCATGTGGAACAGCTCCCTGAAAAACTTATTATCCAGCCCACATTGGAACCCTTCCAACTGATCATTCACCTTCAGTCTTTAATGTCAGAAACCCTGTGTTTAATGTTTTTAACCTGTAAAAAGCAGTATTTTGACCTCACACAGGTCTACTCCCAATTGCAATTATCCTCAGATCTGAGGGACACAAGTGAGGAAGATGACAAGTATAAAGATCATCCTCACTAGGTTGCTTGAAACTGCAAGGACCCAATACTGAACAGTTCAGGTGTTTTTTGAAATATTTTGGAGCAATGATATGGAACGCTTTGCTTTCACATGTTAAAGCAGCAAAATCTGTTGCAAGTTTTGAAGAAATATATCTTAAATATTTGAACCATGCTTTTTTTTAAATGATTTGTTATGCTTCTGTCAATAATTACAGACCCATATCTATCTTACCAACTCTGTCCAAACTACTTGAAAAACATGTTCATGTCAATCTTTTAATTTACCTATACACTTATAACTTGATTCACCCAAACCACTCATAGTTCAGAGAAAACCACACCTGTGAGACAGCCTTAGTCTCCATGGATTACTGCCTTATTTCAGGGGAAATTAGTTGAATCCATACTAGTTGATCTTGGAAAAGCTTTTGATCTTGTTGATCATGATATTCTTATCAATAAATTGAACATTTATCAATGTGACAATTCAACAATTGATTGGTTTACATCGGTGGTTCCCAAACCCCTGGTCATGACCCAAATGACCCTATACTGGTACTGCATTTTGTTTTGAAAAAGATGGTATTTAGGGTCACGATCAAAAAAAGTTTGCGAACCACTGGTTTACATAATATCTAACAACAAGAAAACTGTGTCAAAATAAATGGCAGTTTTTTTTAAAGAAGAACCAATTAAATGTGGATTACCACAGAGATCAGTCCTGGGCCCAATCCTCTTTCTCATTTTCATAAATTATGTGCCACTGAAAATAGGCAGCTGTATTTCATCCACTGACCTAAATGCAGATGACACCACTCTATCAGATTTCAAACAGCTAAAATCAAACCTAGAGGTCTCCCTTCAGATACCCTTACTTAGAATAGATTCTTTGTGTAAGCAAAATGGCATCATAGTAAACACAGACAAGACTTAAGTATCGCAGATTTCATGTCAGGAAAATGGCATGAAAGTAAACACAGCCAGGACTAAATTATTAAAGATTACTACCCAACAAACGAGAGCAAAATTGGAAAAAAATTATTTGAATCTTTAAGTGGAATGAAATTTGTGTACAAATGATTATCCATGACAAAATCGTTGGGGTGATGGTTGACAACAATTTGCATTGGAATGAACTTATTCAAGTCATATGTCATAAAGTCGATTCATATCTCTGGTTATTAAGCAAGATAAGGCCATATCTATCAACTAAACATAGGTTAATATATTACAAAAGCTATATACAACCATACCTAGACTTCTGTAATGTTATTTGGGGAAACACTTCTGATAAGAATATTTGCAAATTATTCCACTTTGGAAAAAAGAGCCTGCAGACTCATCCTAAATAATGCTGAAAACTTTCCAAATGCAAATGAATGATATTAAAAATGTTAACAGTAAGTGAACAAATATTTTTGAGAAAGGTTAGGCTTGTGCACAGAGTTTCAAACAATATGGCCCCTTTATGTCTCGAGGAACTACATGTATTTCATGCTAGAAAACAAGGCAACACTCCCAATTTAAGATCAATTTCAGCTAACCATCTTACCATTCCAGAACCAAATAAAGAACTCTTTAAGAAAAGTTTTCAATAATCAGGGCCACTAATTTTGAACAGAATCCCAAAGGAAGTTAGCGAAAGTACAAATATAAATGCATTTAATTATAATCTAATTCAATGGATGAAAAGTGGAACCTGTTCGATTTGACAAATACATTACAACTTAAAGTATAAATTCTCAAACCTTCCACTTCATAGTGTCACTATTTTGTACTGTATATACACAATTTATGCACAACACAAATACAGATGTATACGAGGAAAGGTTTAATATATGCATTGTAAGAAATTAAAGGTTACATGAGTATATGCATTCTCTCTCTCTCTCGATTCAACAATTCAACTACATCAAAAATGTATAACTACAATAACATAAATACTTAAACAAATAAAATATTTGGCTCTCTCTGTGGGGGCTACTCATGGGCTAGAATCTGAATGAAACACTATACGAGACTATGATGATTCCCAATTGGTGCTAGGCTGATCCCAGCATTAGAGTGTATTCTGGGCTGATCCCAGCATAAGTAGACTGTGCTAGGCTGATCCCAGCTCAAGTAACATCTGTGCTAGGCTGATCCCAGCATTTGAGTGTATTCTAGGCTGATCCCAGATTAAGTGGGCTATGTGCTTAGTCATTCAAGTGTATTCTGGGCTGATCCCAGCTCCGGTAGAATCTGTACTAGGCTGATCCCAGCATTTAGTGTATTCTGGGCTGATCCCAGCATAAGTAGACTGCTAGGCTGATCCCAGCTCGAGTAACATTTGTGCTAGGCTGATCCCAGCATTCGAGTGTATTCTGGGCTGATCCCAGATTAAGTAGGCTATGTGCTAGGCTGATCCCAGCATAGTAGTGTATTGCTAGGCTGATCCCAGCATTCGAGTGTATTCTGGGCTGATCCCAGATTAAGTAGGCTATGTGCTAGGCTGATCCCAGCATAGTGTATTCTGGGCTGATCCCATCTTAAGTAAATCTAAGCTAGGCCAATCCCCGCATAGGAGTGTATTCTGGGTTGATCCCAGATTAGTGGAATAGAGCTAGGCTGATCCCAGCATGAAGAAAGTATTCTGATTTTTTTGTCTATTTAAACCTGTATGAGAAATGTATTAAACAGGCATGGCCTTTATGTTTTTAGTATAGCAGATGAGTATCCGATTGGGGGAAAATACACCCTATCCCAAGGCAGCCCCATGAGAAAATAATGAAGCAAAAGTAATGAAAATACAAGGGGCACACCCCACCCTGTAGGCACCAATGGGAGGTGTCAGGGGGGGTGGCGGGCCAGCATAAATCTATAAGACTAGTTGGATGCCGAGACCGCGTGCTCAATGTCTGTACCTTGGAACGTCCAGAGAAGTGACCGATCCATGGTACTCTATATGATCATGTGATGCTACATCCAGACCATCTACTTTGGTTGGCCATTTGAATTCAGCTGCCAAGGCTAACCAATAGGAAGGGTTCTGATCATGCACACCATATGTGATCCTCCAACAAACCCCATGTAGACAGCACGTGTAAGGGGCTAATAATAGCTTCTTGCACAAGTCCCAGTCTGCCTACCAATTTCAAGGTACATGTACAAACCCGCCTATACAAGTGTTAGCTTACGACTAAGCAATATAATCCTACATCACATCAGCCTGCCACACCACCAATACCTCCATTAATTATTAATTATCATTATCATGATAAAGCTCATTATAAGACTGGCAATATGTACATAAAATAAATCAAGATCATCCAGTTGTGTATAAACAAAAATTAAGTAATTATCATTATATCTAGTTGGAGCATGTTCTTACAAAATGTTCTGTTTATTATGTCCATATATAAATGTAGATTATTATCAATGCTTTTGTGTGTGTGTGTATGTGTGTGCAACTATGTACTCTGTATGTAAATATGCATATAATAGAGGGCAAGCTAATTGTCACCCTCATTAAATAGTCATTATTATTATTATTATTATTATTATTATTATTATTATTATTATTATTATTATTGTGTTATTGTTATTTGCTTCACCTTTGTACATATAAAAAAAAATATATCACCATCTATTATTTTTTATGTGTTCAACATGGTTGATGCTTTTCTTCCAATTCAGTGCACAAGATCTAATTTTAACATTGCTTATCAATATGCAACTTTCTGTTCCTAAACTAACTAAAACTTTCTGATACATAGACAAATAGATTGGACAAGGTCTTCAAGAGAAATTAGATAAATGTGTATTCTAATTGACCTGCACTCATTAAATAAAGAATTATTATTATTATTATTATTATTAAACAGGTTTCCGTGATAGATTGTAAAATATAAGCCGTTTTGGAAATTTAAACATCTCAGTATTTCAGAAATGTTCTGTAATGTCTTATATTTTGGGGGACAACAACATCCATTATGGAATGGAAGTTTCCTTTGCTGACATCAAATATTATATAAATCGGCATGTTCTGTATACTTGGCAAAACATGTGGAATGAAAACTCTACCAACATGCTTAATAATATCAATCCTGTCATTGGAGAATGGCATTCCTCATAACAGAAAAAAAAGCATAGATGAAGTAGTATTGTGCCCATCATGTATAGGACACACATACCTGTCTCATGTATATTTCCTGATCGTGAACCTTAACCAGGGTGCATACCCTGCCAGTGTCCACTAACAATGGAACACATTCTTGTCGAGTGTATCAACTTCCAAAATGTGACAAAAGAGACATTCACAACAATCTGTAGGATACTAAGAGAGTCAATTACCATCATATGACGAGTATCCATCTGGAACAACATGGTATGCTGCTTCACAGACCTACCAGTTTCCATATAGCTGGGGGTCTTGAAGTGGTCACACAAAGAAAGGAAATGAAACTGCTAGGACTGGAAATTATAAAACTCTTGAGCTTGAGATTTTGTTTCAACCAATCAGAAAAGACATTTCTTTTGAAAGCTCATTTTTGATTGGCTGATGGTGGAGAATGAAGCTCAGAGTTTTATGATTTCCAGGCCAGATCTGCCATCATATAGTGCCCTAGCAGACTTGGGTCTAGGCTGTTGGCAGTTGGGTACTTACTGTACATAAGTACATATAGTTAATTGCCAAGTGGCATCAAAATCTAACTGTTATGTGTTCTGAAAAATAGTCCTGTCTTTTTGTCATGTATCCTTACTAACCACTAGTTTGTGTTGCTAATGTCTGCATGTTTGGGCTTACATATTTCCTCTCTAACAGTTGCTGCGCTTGATGTCTCCACCAGTTTGACTCCTGCTCTACACCAACCCAAGTCATCTACTGTACCAACAGGTAGTAATAGCTTCCTGTACAATCTGTACAGTGCAAGTGCACATATGCTTTCCTGTTTTCTTGCAACCAAAAAAAGCACATATGCATCTCCTTTCTCTGCAACATTCCACTCTACATCAGAGAGAAAATAAGTTACATTAATAATCTTTTCTGACACAAGGCAGATTGGCCAATTACCAAAGTTTTAATATTAGTATTTTTGTTATTATGTTTATATCTGTTTGGACCTTACATAAATTTTAACCAATTAGTATTTCTGCTTTAATATTTTTTACTGTTCAAAAGGTGAATATGAAAAAAAAGTGAAATGATTAATAACAAGGATATTTATGTAGTCAATGGACATTACACTGTTTTTTTACACATTTCTGATGCCAGGGATTTACCGTCTTCTTGTGAAATATAGTGTGAGGCCGTAGGAATTGGGAAAATGCTTACATGATAAAGTTGAAAGTTTTTCCTATGCCTATGCTGGGTACAACATCATTAGTGTAAATATTTGGTGTCATACTAAGATCAAAGGCAATTCAAGATCAGTGGGATTTAAGTGGCACCTTTTTCTCTTCTATATTGAGAATCTTTAAATAAAAAATAGTAACGTACACTTCACAGTTTTTTATTATAGGGAATGGAACCCATATTCAGCCCCAAATATAGCTGAGGAAAATACCAGCATGCATTCTATATGATGGAGCATATGAAAATATAGCATTTATCATACGGGGAGGGGGGGGGGGGGAAGGGGGGAGGGGGATTTATAAATCTCATTTAATTTGTGTTTGGTAAAACTATTTAAATTTCATTGATATGCTTTTGTTGTCAGTTTTATTGGAATATATCTATTAATATTTGCATATAATAATTGCTTGACAAGATCAGGTCTTTAGATTTTGTTGTGTATGCTCTGATGGAAGCTTGACATGGTGATCACTTTGGCATCTGTGTGTATGTCTATTATGCCCATACACATCCTAGCTTATCCTCAGTGATAAAATTTAAATTAGCTGCAATTTTAAATTTTTTTACTTACTCAACAAAAAGGGAGTATCTTGTCTTAGAAGAATACAATTTTTAGTTTACTTAAATGTACAAAATGCCCAATTTGAAACAATTATGTCTCTGTAAATTAAAATAATTTGTAGTTGAAGGTTTTCATGGGTATTAGTCTCTTCATGCAGTTGAACCTGTCTTGAAAGACCACCCCTTCTGCCAAAAAGGTATGGTCTCTCAAGACTGGTGGTCCCTCATGACAGGCCATGACATTATATAATCACCAAGTATATAATCACCAAGTCTGTGTATTGATGATCTGGTCTTTTAAGACAGGTGGTTTCTCATAGCAGCGGTCTTTCAAGACTGGATTTGCTGTAATCAAATAGATAAGACACACTTAATATGTGTAATTTGTCCTATCATGAATAGTAACCAGACGTACATAGATTGTTAATGCTCTTTGACCTTTTCAGATAGTAAGAATTACCATTTTTATTTCAGACTCAAAATTCCATGTGTGTGAAAAAAAAATCTAATTGGCTGTCTTTTTTGCTATGTTTTTATTCAAGCGCCCACAGAAAAGGAGTCAGGTTTTGATTTTCTGGGCCCCCTTGGTGACTTTGTCACTGGGGGGACCAAGGATATGACTAATAGTTTCCCTCCCAATGACTTTGCCACTTGGGGCCCCATAGAGGGAGCTGATAATTTGTTTGGGGACTCCGTTATGGGCTCAGCCCCAGCACAAGGTGGGCTGAGTGTTTAATTGAAGGATCTTGTATATTGTACATTTTCATTTAGAGTCTCACTGATATTTCGTAAATGGTAATTACCTATGTATCAGATGAAGTAAAATGGAATTCAGAGGTTAACTTTTGTGTTGATACACTCAGCTACTGGTCACTAATGAATAATACAGATTTTGTTTCTAGGTATCATGTGTCTGAATATGTATCTTTAAGAGACAAAAAAGGATAACAGCTCATTGTAAATTGCTCAAGTCCATATAGGTAAAAAAAATGGATTTTTTTATATATTGCATAACTGACTTATTCCTAGTGTTTTTGTGTTTATTTGATATTCCCAATTTAAAAGATGCCGACATGGCACATTTTGTCAAATCTTGAGCACAAAGTAACACTAAAAGTAAGTTTCAATATACAAGGTCCTTCAAAGTAGTATGCATGGAGGTAACAATCTCTTTTTGCTTCATATTTATTCATAAATAGCACAAAGTTTAGTTATGTTTAGATTACTTTGACCTAGATATTTTTTAAGAATAAAATTATTCATTTTTATTTGGGTTTACATGGTTCAGTTTTGGTGGAAGTGATTTTTATGGCTGCTGATCCTAAATTATGATACATTATGAACAACTTAGCAACCGTCACATGGAAATTTTTGTTGAATTATAGTTTGGAATGAAATACCACATCAGATTATACAAGATTTATTGTCCACCACCTTTCATAGCACCTGTCTGTATGTCGTTACATCTGTCCATCCATGGTAACTTCCATCCATCCACCTTGCTTTTATTTCTGCATAATAACTCCCTTAATTATTACTGGATTTCAGCAAAATTTTGTATCCAGCTTGATATTGATGAGACCTTGGCAGAGTTTGATTGTCGGCATTCTACATAATTGTTTAGCAGTCTTATAACCCATAATTGTGTGACCCACCCACTTTAAATTCCATATAATAACTCTCTGTATTATTAGCTTTAAACCAAATTTAGTATGCAGCTTGATACTGTATTGATGAAACCTTGCCCGAGTTCAATTATTAGCATTCTGTTCAGTGGGAGTTCCAGCCACTGATTGTCAGACCCGCCCATGTTCGTTTCCACACAAAAACTTCTTTAATTATTGGGTTTCATCCAAATTTACTATGTAGGTTGAACTTCATGAGACCATGGCTGAATTTTATTGTTAGCATTCTGAATTGTCTTGATTGTCAGATCCAACCACTCCCATTTCCACACAATAACTTGCTCAGTTGTCACCCATCTTTTCACGAAAAGTGGGGGACATAGTATTCACATTTTCATCTATCACACTTTTGTTCCTGCTCTATAACTTTAAAACTGTTCAAGATTAAGGGATGAAACTTGGCATACTCATGCATCATCATTAGAAGGTGTGTTGCATACTACATTAGTGTCCTATATTCAAGGTAAAGGTCCCAGCTCAACATTTTACATTTTTCTTTACATTTTCCTTTTCTGTCTATAACTTTCAAGCCGTTTGAGATTAAGGAATGAAACTTTAAATGTTTATACATCATCATTATACTGTGTGTCACAAACCAAATGGGGAGTCCAGTATTCAAGTTCAAGTTCATGGCTCTACATTTCAAGTTTTCCTTTTTTGCACTTTTACTCTAATGCCCGTTGAGATAGAGACATGAAACTTGGTTACTTTCCATGTCTACCTAATAACTCTACAGTTCTGTCCCAAGGGTCACAGCCAGATTTCATCATTGTATGCTTTTGTTGACCCCACCACAGTAGGCAGGGATAAAAAAAATCACCTAATTTGCTTGTTATGATTGGATTTCAACCAGATTTTGTAGGCAGCATGATATTGATGAGGTCAACAACAAGTGGGGGACATCATTTCCAGGAATTGAAATTGAGATAACTGTCAGGATGCAAGTCGGAGTTTTAAAATGAATGTTTATTTCATCAATCCATTTTGGAATCATGTTCACAATGACAAGAAGGCTTACCAGACTTCTAAATAGAGAAGAAAAAGAAAAAGAAACAAATTTGTACCTCCATTTAATAGAACTTTATTTAAGGGAATGCATTGCACTTCATCTGTAATAAATCAATAAATACTCAGTAACAGGAAAAATGCTTAGATAACTAGTTCTTCTTTGCATTCTTACATATAATACACTGTATCTAACATCTCCATTGACAATCTCACCATCCTGTGTCATGGGCATATGGATCACTTCACATTAACTTTAAATCACAACATTAACTTTTAAATCACAACCGATTGAAACAGTGTTTAGCTCTATTGGTCATAGACCAGAAGAATTTATGGGATGACCTGTTGTCTGTTGTCCGTCATCTATTGTTTGTCATCCAACATCCATCCATCTGTTAGCACAGGTTTGTTATCGCTTCTCCTTCTAAACTACTTGGAGGATTGCCGTGAAACCTTACACACACATTCATCATAAGGTCTAGTTGGTGCAAAATGAAAATGGTGCCACTCGGACATCCATCTTGAAAATCGTGTTAACACTGTTCCTTCTGAATGGATGGTCATATCAACATGGGTTTTCACTAAAAGGCTTCTTATGATGTCTGGTTGGGCCTAAATAAAAATGGTGCCAATCTGACCTCTAATATGGCCACAATGGCAGCCATCTTGAAAAATTGTGTTATTGCTACTCCTGAATGGGAAGTCCTATCACTGTGTTGCTGCATGGACATCCACAGTGGTCATCTTGAAAATCTTTTTATTTATACTGCACCTGAATGGATGGTCATATCAGCATGGGCTTTTCACAGAAAGACTTCTCATGATATCTAGTTGGTACTAAGTGGTGCCAATCTGACATCCAATATGGCTGCTATGGCATCTTGAAATTTTGTTATGGCTACACCTTCTCAATGGAAAGCCATATCAACATGGATTTTCACCTGAAGACTTCTTATGGTGTCTAGTTGGTCTCAAAATGAAAATTGTGCCATCTTGAAAATCTTGTTATTGCTACTCCACCAGAGTGGGAAGTCATATCGACATTGGGTTTTCACCAGAAGACTTCTTGTGTTGTCTAGTTGATCCTAAGTAAAAATGGTACAGATCTTACCACAGGTATGGCCATCATGACAGCCATCTTAAAAATCGTGTTTGCTGCTCCTAAATGGAAAGTCATATCAATGTGGAATTTTCACCTTGGTCCTGAATGAAAATAATGCTGATCTGACCTCCAATATAGCTGCCATGGTGGCCATTTTGAAAATCTTGTCACTACTACTCCAGAATTTATGGTCATATTGGCATAGAGTTTTTACCAAAAGACTTCTTATCATAACTAGTTGGTTCCAAATGCATATGCTGCTGGTTTTGTATCAAATATGTCTGCCATGACAGCCATCTTGAAAATCCTGTTATAGCTACTCCTGAATGGATGGTCATATTGGCATGGAGTTTTCTCCAGATGTCTTCTAATGATGTCTAGTTGGTCCTAAATGAAACTGGTGCAGATCTTATCCACAGCAGCTAATTGGACAGTCTTATGTCTCAAGAATGTCAGAGATGGTTTCAGCATTCAGCAGTTAAAAAGAAGAAATGGTCTTACCTTGAATTCCTATAAATTGTTCACAAGACTGTTTTTTTGTTGTTTTTTTTTTTTGGGGGGGGGGCGGGGGTTAATGGCATATTTAACACATTATTGGCTATATCATGCAAAGGAAATGGGAGCTAAGTGCCTTTCCCAGGAACACACCAAGGCATCCAACCCAGGCTGGCCTGGGCAGGTTTAGAACCCATGACCTTTGGTTTACATGTATGACTCATCATCAACTGAGCTACCACAGCTCCCCAATTGAAAAAGTTGGTCAAAGTGTTTTAAATAGAGCCATCAAGACAAGAAAACAGGCAGAGATAAAAACACTGCTACTACAGTGACTTTGGTGTGTTACGTCTTCTCTTTAAAGGAGCTTAATCTGGAAGACGATACAATTAACTGTTTGCATCACAATATTGAAAGCAATAAAATTTACAATATCATATGGTGCCTGATATTGTTAACAAATACCAAAGTCAAGTACAAAAGACTTGCACCAACATTATGTGGTAGTTATAGTCATTGATTTACTTTGAACAGATGATTTTCTTGCCTAATTAGTTGCTCAAAAAAGTATATATATATTTTTGTCCACTTTAGTTTTTACAGACTGTGTATCGCTCATTCTTTAAATCTGAATTTGATGTCAATAACTTTGTATGTTTGGTTATCATGACTCTAGATGCCAATACATCTAATGATTGTTATCAATCTTATACACAAGGATGAATCAATTTCCATTACAAATTCTAATAAAAATCCAATGGTCCAATCATCGCACACCCCCTATTTTGTCTCAAAATTAGCCTTTTTGGGAAGCCTTATTTTGAAATTCTTACAGGCTCTAATAAAAACCCATCCCCAAGACATCACCCTTGTACAAACAAATTTAGAATAGTTCAGTGTAGTTTTTGATCGGATATTTTTCCAAGCCAACCCTGATTCTGGGTACCTTGATCAATTGTCCACCCCATTGTCTGACATTTTTATTGTATTCTAATCTTTTTCCTAGCTAATTTTAGAATTTGTATGGTACCGGTACTTAAGATCATTTCATTGATGTGGGTTCCAGATTGCTAATACCTTGTTCTGTAGCAAGAAATTATAGTAACATTGAAATTTGTTTCTTCATCAATGTGAAAGATTAAAATACCTACAAAAAACCAAGAGTGACCAAAACAGCTCATTTGTTGAATATTGGTAGGCCATGAATGGACATTTGTTTTGTCACCAGAAACTAATTGGAAAATTGGGAAATTCAGATACAGCATCTTCATTGGAAATGTAAAAGAAGTTCATAGACCAGAAGAGCTTATGGGATGGTCTGTTGTCTGTCATCCATCATCTGTCGCCCGTCCGTCCATTGGCACAAGTTTTTTATCACTACTCCTCAACTATTTGGAGGATTGCCTTGAAACTTTACACACACATTCATCCAATGGTCTTGTTGGTCCTAATTGAAAATGGTGCTGCTTGGACATCCAATATGGCTGCCACAGTGGCCATCTTGAAAATCTTGTTACAGTTACTCCACCTGAATGGAAGGCAATATCAATGTGGGATTTTCACTAGAAGAATTTTTATGATGTCTAGTTGGTCCTAAATAAAAATGGTGCTGATCTGACGTCCAATATGGCCACCACTGCAGCCATCTTGAAAATCTTGTTATCGTACTCCTTCTGAAGGGATGGTCATATCAACATGGCGTTTTCACTAAAAGACTTCTTATGAGGTCTAGCTGGACCTAAATAAAAATGGTGGGTGTGTATCTGACATCCAATATGGCCATCATGCCAACCATCTTAAAAATCTAGTTATCACAACTCGGCTTGAACAGATTGTCATATTGACATGGGTTTTTCACTAGAAGACTTCTTGTGATGTCCAATTATTCCTAAATGGAAATGGTGCTGATCTGACATCCATTATGGCCATCACAGCAACCATCTTGAAAATCTTGTTATTGCTGCTACTCCTGAATATAAAGTCATATCTTGAAAATTTTGTTATCTCTACTCCTCTCCAAATGGATGGCTATGTTAACATGGGGTTTTCACCAGTAGACTTTTTATGATGCCTAGTTGGTCCTAAAAGAAAATGGTGCCAGTATTACAAATAATATGGCTGCCACAATGACTGTCTTAAAAATTTTGTGGTCACTACTTACCCAGAATGGATGATCATGACATGGTGTTTTCACCAAAAGACTTCTAATGAAGTCTACTTTGTCCAAATGAAAATGGTGCCAAGCTGAAATCCAGTATGTGTACCACAGCAGCTAATTTGAAAATCTTGTTATCGCTGAAGAGTATCAGAGATGGTTTCAACACTCGACATTTAAAAGGAAGAAATGGTCTTGTCTTGAATTCCTGGAAATTCTTTTCACCCAGTAGAGCATCAGTCTCTTTGAGGGACTCGTGTTTTGTGTTAGGGATATTCTGCCACTGCCCAAAACAGGCTGACCTCATTAAAGTACTGTCTAACACATAGTAGTACAAATATAATTGTGTACAACTGAATCCAATTTCATAATGAAATTTGCACCAGAATTCCAAGAACATCTTCATAATGACCCAGCTTAAAATTCGAGTTCTAAATGAAGTTTTGCATTGAGTTACGAAGGGGATCAGGATCAAATGTAAACATAATCTCCAAGACAGAGGTTTTGGTAACTACTTTCACCTACAATTGGCTGCTTGCCTCAGTGTGCAACTTCAAAAATAGGGAACTGAACTTCATACATGCTGAACAGCTGATGATACTTGATAGAGAACTGAACTTCATGCAAACTGAACAGCTGATGATACTTGATAGAGAATTTAATTTTGTAGACTGAACAGCTGATGATACTTACCTAATAGGGAATTGAACTTCATACACACTGAACAGTAGATGATACTTGATAGAGAACTGAACTTTGTAGACTGAACAGCTGATGATACTTGATAGAGAACTGAACTTTGTACACTGAACAGCTGATGATACTTGATAGAGAACTGAACTTCATACACACTGAACAGCTGATGATACTTGATAGAGAACTGAACTTCATACACACTGAACAGCAGATGATACTTGATAGAGAACTGAACTTCATACACACTGAACAGCTGATGATACTTGATAGAGAACTGAACTTTGTACACTGAACAGCTGATGATACTTAATCAAGAACTGAACTTCATACATGCTGAACAGCTGATGATACTTGATAGAGAACTGAACTTTGTACACTGAACAGCTGATGATACTTGATAGAGAACTGAACTTTGTACACTGAACAGCTGATGATACTTGATAGAGAACTGAACTTTGTACACTGAACAGCTGATGATACTTGATAGAGAACTGAACTTCATACACACTGAACAGCTGATGATACTTGATAGAGAACTGAACTTCATACACACTGAACAGCAGATGATACTTGATAGAGAACTGAACTTTGTACACTGAACAGCTGATGATACTTGATAGAGAACTGAACTTTGTACACTGAACAGCTGATGATACTTGATAGAGAACTGAACTTTGTACACTGAACAGCTGATGATACTTAATCAAGAACTGAACTTCATACATGCTTAACAGCTGATGATACTTGATAGAGAACTGAACTTTGTACACACTGAACAGCTGATGATACTTGATAGAGAACTGAACTTTGTACACACTGAACAGCTGATGATACTTGATAGAGAACTGAACTTTGTACACACTGAACAGCTGATGATACTTGATAGAGAACTGAACTTTGTACACACTGAACAGCTGATGATACTTGATAGAGAACTGAACTTTGTACACTGAACAGCTGATGATACTTGATAGAGAACTGAACTTTGTACACACTGAACAGCTGATGATACTTGATAGAGAACTGAACTTTGTACACACTGAACAGCTGATGATACTTTATCAAATTTGTATTTAGATCTAGAATAAATTATTTATGGCACGGTAGAGAATGCAGTTGGATTCTGAGAATTTTTGTGTTTTTTTGCGGGTACAAAATACATCATGTACTCTGATAAACGATTGAAATGTTATTAATGTTTCCATTAGAGTTTACTTACATTTTCTTTCATGATGTATAATATGAGTATATATTAAGGAATCTACTAATTACATTTTTGCCTTTGTGATAATTCTGTTGAGTTGTAGCCTTTCTGGACACTTATTAGACGAGATTTTGTTTTTATTTTGTCCCAAATTGTATGCTGTAGGTTCAGTAGGTCTTTGTATGTAAGCCACAGATTTTGTTAATTGAGTTTTAGAATTGTCACAGTGTTGTTGAAGTTATTAAGTTGTTTATGTAACAACAAGTTGTTAAAAGCTTTTAACAAAATTGGGTGAAAAAGTACAGGGTTCTTTTGAATCAACATACAAACCCATGACAGACTGGTCACCACAAATTTGTTATCTTGATCTGGAATTGAGTAAACTTTAAATAAACCAAGATTGTATCCATTGTCTCCACAGTAACCTTCTCTGTTTCTCACCCATTGTTTTGAACCTGGACTTGGAGAAAACATAAAGCAATTTCTTTTTAATACCTGTACATTTTTATTTTCAGAAGCCACTGTCGTTCCTTGATCAAAATTGTGAATATATACCGTATATACTCATGTATAAACCAGGTCCAAATACAAACAACATAGACCCTGATCTGCCGTCGCTTAATGTGCTGGCCGATCAGGGTCTGTGTTGTTTGTTCTACTGATTAGTCCTTGCAAACTGCATAGACCCAGATGTGCTGGCGCATTATGCGACAGCAGATCTGGGTCTATGCGGTTTGCAGTTGATATCGAATTATACACGAGTATATACGGTATGTATTTTGTTTTCAAGTAATTGATAGCTGCAGGATTTCCTTACAATGCTTAAGAATAATTGTAGTACAAGCAGTTGTTTCAGTATTGAAAACGTTTTGAATATGCAAACAGATCCAACTTAATATGAAAACTGGACAATACTGAGCTAATTAAGGAGAAAATTTCTTCAGGGAAAACAGCAGCTCGCTAGAACAAAATGCACATTGTTTTTCTGACCCAATTACCTTGATATAGCAATGCTGCCAGTAATGCAAGCTATGGGTAGCACAGGTACTTCCAGATAAGTGCGAACTGGACAAATCAAGGATTTCTGGTTCATTGAGCAGTAAGGAATACAACTTTACTGGTTTAATTTTGATTCATAAATTTTCTTTTCAGTTTATGTTATTACACAAATTACAGTTTGCAGTGTCACAGAAATAGGAGCATATTATGTTATTGTGTTGTTTGTCCATCTGTCTGCAACCAATTACATTTCCACACAACAACTTGAGTTGTCCACCATCTACAGTTGCCAGATTTTGTGGGTGGCTTGCACTTTGGGTAAGGAAGAACTTGACCAATGTTGGGGTCAAAAGGTCAGGGTCACTGACTGAAAGAAGAAAAATGGTTTCTGCACAAACAATTTCAGTTATCAACATAGAGGTATATTAAACACAGAGCATATAATGTACCATTCTTGGTACTCCTGTCTGTTATTGTGATTTTGAGAACAAACAGGACCTTTTTTCATAAAAAAAGAAATATATATGTACTGGTACATAGTGAAAACTGAAAGCATTTATAGGTCAGTTAAGTTGATCATAGAATGTTGGCACATAGTGAAAACTGAAATCAATCATAGGTCAGATAAGTTGAACATAGAATGCTGGCACATAGTGAAAACTGAAATCAATCATAGGTCAGTTAAGTTGAACATAGAATACTGGCACATAATGAAAACTAAAATCGGTCATAGGTAAGATACATGTAAGTTGACATGGAAAGCTGACACATAATTCATAGAGACCATTAATTCTTTTAACATTTTTAAATATCCAAATTCATGTCACATGCAACACATTGTAATTTTGTGTTTTTTTTTTTTTTAAGAGTCTTAGAATTCCAACAATGACCAGTTATGTGAAAAAGTACATTAGTAAAATAAATGATAAATTTTGATTACCACTACACCTAAAAATCTAGCAGATCAGACAGTATTCATGATAAGGAATAATCTCATTTTTCTCTACTGCTAGAAATCATGATGATTTTGCAATGCATATTTTTAGAATGCTTTCTTGATTTCATAATTTGTAAATTCTTTATGAAAAGGCAAGACAGGAGTCTTTACAAGTGGGTTAGTCATGATTAACTATCATTATGTTGTTTGCTTGCAAAAAAATTGAATAACAATACATTGATAAAAAAGAAAAAATGCAGATTTATAATTCTGACACATAAAAGAATCAGTTTTGCTAGTTTCAATGGATTATTCAAGGGATTTGGAGTGAAAACGGCAAAATTATATGGCTTCGTTTGTTATATGTAGAAAGCATATTAATGGTAGAAAACAGCTTTGGAAATATGTGGATTTTTGAAAATGTGCAGATTTTGTGATAATAGTGCAGTGTTTAAATCAAATGTACATGTACTATTTGTATTGTGACCTATACATTGACTAATGGTACATACCTTTCACATTTTTCTTCCATTTCAAAGTATTCTTCATTCTTTATCTAATTCTTTCTTAACTATTTTTTCTTTGTCCATTTTCCTTTTCTCTGCAACCCATCTGAAGGCTTTGGTGACCTGCATCTTCCATCCAGCCCAGGTGCGTTGAAATTTCTGTGTCCTTTAATGTGTATTCAGTCAATTAGAGTATGAGGGAACAAACCTGAATGTGTATAACTTTTTCCAAAAGAAATAAGAATTAATTTTTTTACAGGAATTTTGTCATTCAAGTCTAAGACCTTATTTTTCTTTAATTGAACAACTCAGATACCCTGATTTCAGTATGACAATCATGAAAAATATGGAAAATGTGCTAATGCTTTTGAATTTTTTTAAAAGACTTTTTACAATGTATATCGAAAGGAAATTAATGTTATTCTTGCAGGCATTTTGTTAAGCAAACCAAAGACCATTTATGTTCTGTGAATTTAATTAAGAAACTCTGATTCCCAAGGTATTATTTCACTGGCTCATTCCCATGTTATTGGAGGAAACCAGCCCCATTATTTCACTGGCTCATTCCCATGGTAATGCAGAAACCAATCCCATTATTTCACTTGCTCATTCCCATGGTAATGGAGGAACCAAGGAACCAGTCCCATTAAGGTCTTGTAGTCATGATCACAGTTAAAAAAAGGCTTTCTCCTGTAGATGCTATTATCTTACAGCTTTCTCCTGTAGATGCTATTATCTTACATTGTCATTTGAATGAATTTATTTTACTGTATTTTCCTGGTGACTTTCATGATGATTCAGGTTTTGGTAGCTTTGAAAATAATGAGGTGAAAAATTGTACTGATTAGAATTGGCATCTCAGAAAGTGCTTCCCATGCTCAGGACTTAAAGACACAGATTAGGTCATCACAATCACATCACCAGTATGTGGCGGGAAGCAGTCGGTAAGAAATAGCTGTAACCGCTACTTACTTCTCATTCATTACAGTTAAGTTAATCTCATAAGAAACTTTACAGCACATTATTTTATTTAAAAACTACCCTTTGTCAGTAACTTCTCATGTAAGATCTCGGGGGGGGGGGGGGGGGAATGGGTCACTGTGACCTATTTTTAAGGACACAATTTCTGTTGCCTAAGTTTGATTTCTACAAACCAGTCTGCTGGCTTTTTCTGAGATGCACATACAATTTTACATTTTTAGCTGGCCTGGCCTCGAGGTGTCCATCAAAAATTGCTATTTCGAACTTCTTAAACATCACCAGACCAATTTCAACAAAAACTTGGCACAGAGCATAATGGCCATAATGCCTTTCAGGTTTGTACAAATGATGCTGATCTGTTTTCAAATGTGGCCACAAGTACTAAAAATATAAAAACCTTTAAATGACTTCTCCAAAACCATTGATCACATTATGAACAAAATATGACATAAAGAATCCTGGCATGAAAACCTTTCAAGTTTGTATAAATCATGTTGATGCATCATCAAATGGTGCTGCCATTACCAAGAATAGAAAAACCTGTCTATCATCCATCAACATTTGCTTTTTGCAACTTCTCAAAAACCTCCTTACCAATTTCAACCAAATTTGACTCTGAGCATCGTGGAACAAAGGCCTTTCAAGTTCGTAAAAATTATGCCAATCTACCTTCAAATATGAATGCCGTTACTAAAAATCGAAAAACCTTGAATGACTTCACCACAACTGCTGAACAGAATTTGATTGAATTTGACAGAAAGCATCCTGGCATGAAGATGTTTCAAATTTGTAAAAAAAAATGCCAATCCACCATCAAATATGGCCACCAATACTAAAAATAGAAAAACCTATAAACGACTTCTCCGAAGATGCTGAATAAAATTTCACTAAACTTGACAGAAAGTTTCCTGGCATGAAGACCTTTAAAGTTTGAACAAGTGATCCTGATCTGCCATTGAATATGAATGCTGTTACCAAAAATAGAAAAATGTCTTCTCCAATGGAAAAACATTTCAACGACTTCTCCAAAACCACTGAATAGAATTTGACCAAACTTTACAAAAAGCATCCTGCATTGAAAATCTTTCAAGTTTGTATAAATTATGCCAATCTGTCATCAAATATGGCCTCTGTTACTAAAAATAAAAGACATTCAAACAACTTCCTCAAAACCACTTAATAGAATTTGACCAAGCTTTAAAGAAAGTGTCATGACATAAAGACTTTCATTTTTATATATTTTATGCTTATCTGCCATCAAATGGCCACTGTTACTAAAAATAGATAAACCTTCACTAACTTCTTCTAAATAACCACTTGACAGAATGTGACCAATTTGACAGAAAGTGTCCTAGCTTGAAAACCTTTCAGATTTATACAAAATATACCACATATACTCGTGTATAAGCTGGGTCCAAATGCAAACAACATAGACCCGGATCAGTCTGTGTTGTTTGTTCTACTGATTAGTCCTTACAAACTGCATAGACCCAGATCTGCTGGCGCATTATGTGATGGCATATCTGGGTCTATGCAGTTTGCAGTTGGTATCGGCTTACACATGAGTATATACAGTACTGTTCCACCATCAAATATGGTGCCATTACTAAAAGTAGAAAAACATTATGCAACTTTATCTAAAATAATATGCTGAACAAAATTTGACCAACTTTGACACAAAATATCCTGGATGGGGGCCATTCAGTATTGGACAAATGATGCTGGTGTGCAATCAAATATGGATGAAGATAATAAAAAAACTACAAAAACCTTGAAACATTTTTTCATGACATATGGAATCAACAGTAATGGACAGATTTTAACAGCAAGCATCCCTCTGTCCCAGATTTCTTGACCAAGTGCTCTTGCTTTTGGCTTTTAGACAAATGTCAGTCAGGTGAGTGATCTTGTTATTGATTCCTTAACCTTTTAAATACTTATGTAACAATAATCACTCTTTTGGGTGGTCATCATTCGTCAGTTACATATGTTTTGATGATTACTTTAGCACAAGTAATGGTTTGATTTTCCAGTTTTGAGGCCCAGAAGCTGGTCTGGTACACCAACCCCAGATCAAGGTAGCCATCAGGTTCTCTCTAAGTTGCTGTACCCAAAAATGGTCTGTAGAGAAATTCTATAATGTACTCTGAAGTTACCAAGAGAAAGATGTAAAGAAGATGAATACATAAAAAAAAAATTAAATTTATTTTTTATTTTTAAAGCTTTGTGCTATAATTTAAGTGGTTTTATGGTAAAAATGCAGGCCAATTCATTGGACACACATCGTTAACCATGTAATTTTCAAGTACAGTCTGATCTCGTTTGGCTTTTCTGAACAAAGGTTAAGTGAGCTTATGGTATGGCCCTGTGTCTGTCATCCATCGTGTTTCATCTGTCATGCACACTCTGACCATCCATCAACACTTGTTTGTAAACACTCTAGAGGCATCGTTTCTGATCAGGTTTGTATGTAAGCTTACATCATCAAGATCTATAAGATGAGATTGATTATGAGCAACATCCACACATATTAATGAGGCAGTTTGTCTGATCTTGTGAACATTATAGAGGCCATATTTCTGATCAGATTTTTATATGACTTGTGTAAGCTATTATCAAGATCTCTAAGGAGTTTGATTGTGGGAAACATCACCATACCGTCAGTACTTGCGTATAAGCTTATACCAACTGCAAACTGCATAGACCCAGATCTGCCGTGGCATAATGCGCTGGCAGATCTGGGTCTATGCAGTTTGTAAGGACTAATCAGTAGAACAAACAACATAGACCCTGATCTGCCGGCGCATTATGCGCCGGCAGATCATGGTCTATGTTGTTTGCATTTGGACCCGACTTATACATGAGTATATATGGTATATTAGCGTAATTACCATATATCTTAGGACATTAAATTTTTTTTTTATTTCCCTGTCCTAAAACTTGGGAACAAAACAAATTTGCCCAAAATTTTTTTATATTTTGATATTTTATATTGAGAAATTACCCCACCCTCCCAGCACCCATAGCATGATGCTGCACCTGATATGTTAATATGGAAATAACTGTTCAATTTTGGATCAGAATATCCTAAATACGTTTATTCTTTCTTTGGCTTGTATTTCTTCTTTCATTTTGTACAAATAAATCCAAAGACACAACAAAACAAGTAAAAATTTGGCAGGAAGCTCATTACTTACTCTCACTTATGCAGATATCACAGTAACTTAATTTGCCACTACCATGCTTGAAAAATGATTACTCGGAAGTGATTATTTAAAGTTATTGGTCACTTTGTGAATTTAAAAATTGTTTAGTGCTTGATTTTCAGCTTATAACAGTAACTATTCTACTGGATATGATAGTCAATGCCTTTGTAATCGTTGAATAGCCATTTTCATTGCTGTAAGTGTTCTTGTACACAAGTGATGCAAAGTTGGTTTTCATGGCTTATTTTCACTCTTGAGATGATGGGTGTGCAATCACATTTGGACAACAATTGTTTGGTAGTGCTTCTAGTATTATGGTTACATCTGTTTGCTATGCATTTAGTGTCTGAATGTCAGATGTTTGCTTTTTTTTTATTCCCCTATGGGCTCAGAAATATAGAAACAGCCTAGTGTGCTGTTGAGCACGTTGTAAGAGGTTACTAATGGAGGCAACATTTTGCCCTGTGATGGTGTTCCAGCTGAGAAGGTCTTGGACTTTTTAAAGGAGTGATTTATATTAAAACGTGTGACTTTATATTTTAAGGATTTTACTGTTGTTTATGTTACGATGTTTTCATCCATCCTGACTGTTACCAATTTCATTTCCACACTGTTACTCAGGTTGACCACCATCTGCAGATACCAAACATTGTGGATGGCTTGCACTTTGGGTAAGGAAGAATTCTGTTGCTTTCAGATTAAAAGGTCAGAGGTTAAAGTCACTCTAATTGAAAGAAGGAAAAGGACAATTGTTTATGCACAATAACTTTTTATCCACCATTTACAGTTAAAAAACTTTGTGGATGGGTTACACTTGCGATTAGGAAAAGCCCGATCAGTTTTGGGGTCAAAAGATCAATGAATCGAGTTGTCCACCATCTGCAGATACCAAACATTGTGGATGGCTTGCACTTGGTGTAAGGAATAAGCTGATTGATTTGGGGGCCAAAAGGTCGAAGTCACTGTAACTATAAGAAGAAAAGTGGTTTCTGCACTATAATATTCTATATCACAGACCTGGACCAAACTTTGTGGATGGCTTGTACTTGGGATAAGGAAGAGCCCTATTGATTTTGGCATTAAAAGATTGAATGTCAGGATCACTCTAACCGAAAGAAAGAAAAAAAAATTCTGCACAAAAATTTTGGTTCTCAGCCATGTACCTTCACCATAATTTCTAGATGACTTGCATGTCTGGTAACCAAGAAACCTATTGAATTTGGGGTCCAAAGGTCAAGGTCACTGACTGAAAGAGAGAAGATGCATTTTGCATAATAGCTCAGTACCATTACCAAAGTTTATGGAGGGCTTGCACTTAAGGTATGGCGGAGGCCTATTGATTTTGGGGTCACAAGGTGAAAGCCATTGTGGCTCAAAGAAAACTGGGTTTTGGAGAATAAAGTTTGTTCTAGAACAAGTTTCTTTACCAAAATTTATAGATGGCTTGCACTTATGGTAATAAAGAAACCCATTGATTTTGGAGTCAAAAGGTCAAGGTCATGGTCCTGCACATTAAGTTTAATTCCTGACTGCATACCTTGAACAAAGGGTGAGATCATTGAAACCCCTTGGTCAATAATCTCCAAATTAACAAATATCGTACTTGTACATACACAGAGGACTATTAAAAATGTATCAGATTTTGATAAGATTTGGTACCCAAACTCATATCAGGATCTCTGATGAGTTAAATTTGTGTTCGTAACATTTTTTGCCCGTGAAGAGATTCAATTCTTGTAATTTCATATTAAAACTATATATGTACATGGTACAATGTCTCCAGTTACTTGAAAATTTTTATTAGAGGAAATGAAGGGAAGTAACCTATTATTTATTAATCAGTGTTTGGGGTGATACTGAGTTCTTCCCATTGCAGAAAAAATTTAAAACAAAAAAAAAAGTAATTTTAGAATACAAGGAGCACAAATTTAAGAAAAAAACATGTTATAAAAAAAAAAATATAATACAAGTTAGAAATTTAATATTAAATGATTTCTAATTTAAACTAAAAAAAAAGGTACACAATTGCAATATAACAAGTAACTTAGTTGATAATAATTTGAAAATATACTTATTCTTATAAAACCAGTTTGTAAAATGCCATTGAGTGTTACAATCATGTGGATGAACGGGTTAGGGAAAAAAGCTGTGTGGGAATTTACTAATAATGCAATGTAGCCTCTAGGCAAAATACTTCAAGCAAACCAAACCAAACTTACATGTGTGTCTCAGATGCACATTAAATTTATCTAAGTATAAGAATTTCTTTATGTATTTATTCATGTGAAACAACAAGATTTTGCTTTAATAAGAACATATTTCTTGTAAAAGCTGTGTCCAAGTTTATAAATATATTTGTAGGGAATTATTGCTAAAAATTTGACCACATTTGAAAGTCTTGAATATTCTGTAGCAAATTTGATTTGTTTGGTTAAATAGAGTTTGACAGTTACTAGTAGTATTGCCATATTAAATTGCCTGAAATATTTGTAATTATTTGCTGTAACATGTATAGTGCAGTGTTTTATGGCACTTCATATATACAATGCAGTTACAAATTATTTTAAGTGTATAGTTCGTATTTTTAGTTATTAGTGTAAAAAAACAACCCAAACAAATATGACTTTCCTCTTGAAGTACTTCCAAATTTAATTACCAAGAACAAAGAAACCCATTACTTAAAAAAAAAATCCTGAAAAAATCTGTAGATGATTCATCGTGATCAGATGGTGGGCACAATTTCAACACCGTAACAACTGAGCCACCATAGCTCCCTTGGGTGGGGATCTCAATTATTTACAAGTTATGACTCCAAGGGCAGAGCCCCAGGAAGTAAGGAAAGACCCAGGAATCCATGCTGACTGCACAAATTAACCCCTTTTCTAAATCAAAGTAAGTATATATATTTTGTGGGTTGGGCTATGAACATTTTCCAAGTTATGAATCAGGATCTAGTTCCCAAGGGTTGATCGTTGTTATTGGTTTTATGGCACTTTTAATACATTATTGGCTATATCATGCCAAGGAAATGGGGGCTATGTGTCTTTCCCAAGGGCACACTGAGGTAGTCGACCTTGGCCAGTATCGAACCCACAACCCTTGGATTATGAGTCCAGTGTTCTTCCAACTGAGCTACTGCAGTTTCTGCTGGTTGTTTAACTAGCATTCTTTTTATGCGGAGAAAGTAATCCTTTATATATATATATATATATATATATATATATATATATCTATATATATATATATATATATATATATATATATATAATCAAGAAAAGAAGACAAGTCACACCAGCATAGACATTGTAGCATCTGTGTGCTCCAAGCTTTTCTCTCCCATCAACAATTTCTAGACATGCGTGAAATTTGCACTCACAAGCTGACATGTCAACTACCCAGATGAGCAATATCAGAGCCATTTGGGCCTCTTGTTTATCTGACAATGGACTGCAGATACAATTTTGGATAAAGGTGATTATCAGATAAATGGATACAATCTGTGAATGAGTATTATTAAATCATTCCCATTTTTGGCATCATATAAAAGACAGATAAATGATACTAGACTGTAGTGTTTGATTCAGGAGCAGTATATTTTCAAGCCATTAAAAATATTATGAAAGTTACTTATGTATGAGGCACTTGTTCAAAACTGTGTTTTATTGTACTCTAAGTTGACTAATACCTGTGTGAAGAGCAATCGTACCTAGTTTCATTATCAGTAGTACTTTCCTTTATATACCATTTTTCCTCCACAAGAAAGTCATTTCATTTCATTAAAAGAGGAGAATTGGTAATCAATTTAAATTGAGAGTAATTACATATTGCTAAATTATCATTGCTATATACACATGAGCTTGATGCCTGTACAGTTTTAATAACCAATCAATCAATCAACTAATTAATATAATGTAAGGTCTGAAGTAATGTCTTGTCTCTTATGAACCCTACTATTCTTGATAAGACATTTTTATCTCGTTCTAATTGACAAGCTGCAATGGTTGGATCCCTTGGCCGTAGTCCCTCCCCAGGACTGACTTCTGGGGTCACAGGTTTTGTCTCTGCATTGTTTTTGCACTTGAAGCATGAAGTACCACAAATATCATATAGATTTGAATATATTTTGCTATTACTTTCTTAGTAGTTTGCTTTAGCTTTAACTGTCATGTGACAGGAGGCTCTTTAGGGTAACTAGCAAGTGGATATGTTTTTGGTCCATGACATAATACATCTTCAATGTACCCCTTTGAAGTTGTAAAAGTTTCTGTCAAATTCTTTTTATCTCACCGGGCCATAAGGCCAAGAGAGTTTGTGGTGTGGCCCTGCATCTGTTGTGCATCTTTGTCTTGTGTCCATCAACAATTGCTATTTTCAACTTCTTTTCAAAAACCACTTAATTAACCAGTTTCGACCAGCTATGGCAGATAGTGACTGGCCTGAATGTTGCCTGAACACCATCTTAACTAAAAATAAATAAATCTTTAAATGTCTTTTTCTTAAAAATCATTTTAACAGAATTTCACCAAATTTGACAGAAAGCATTCTGGCACAGAGGGCTTTCAAGTTTTTTTATAAATGATGCCTGTCCCCTATCATACATGGACACAGTTACTAAAAATAGGAAAACCTTTAAAAAGGAAACAAATCATATTAATAATTTAACAAGAAATCTATGAAAAATGTTGAGTTCTTACATTCTTTGTGTTTAAAAACTAATCTTTGTAACATGCATATAACCATTAAAAAATTGATTGTGTCTAATGCTTGAAATATCAAGGCGTGTGTGTGTGTGTGTGATCCCCCTTTTCATAAGAAGTTTATTCACAAGAGTTATTTCCCTTGCTAAGACACGAACAGTACAACTTTATTGGAGAAATCTCAACAGAGGATTTGTTAATAAGATGTAGCAAATCAAATCATCTGCACTGCTTTTGCATGTATACCTAACAAATTTACATGTAAATAGCACTCAAATTTGAGGTAATATACATCTGTAGCTTTTATGATTTTCAAATATGGCCGTGTTAAACTTAAGTAAAATATTATAGTTGAAACCTAACATAATATACTAAGTAGTGGATTTTAATGCTCAGAAGTGCCTTTTTAAACTAGTCGCAGCAAAAAAGCTGATACACCCAACATGTTGCATGTGGAAGAGCAGTGACTTGTAAGTGATACCATTAAAAGAAAATGGTATCACAGGACTTAGTAAATTCTCTTGTTCTCTTAAAATTAATCCCAGTATACATGATCTTACATGTGTTCTCTCGCAAGGCCTGTCATATTACAATCACACCACACTGCCCTTTGGAGGTCAGCTGACCATTCAAGCAAGACGTCAGCCAATTCATTTAGGTCGGGCTCTGTCACACTGACTTCGTATTTGCTCATGCTATCCTAGTACACACTTCATTGGCAAATACAGATGATCCAAAAGGGTGTGTAATGGGGATCTTGAGGTGCATCACAGACATGCACAGATAAGAAATGGGTGTCCTCTGAAAATCGTGTGCTTATTTGATGCCGGACCTTGAGTCCTGAGAGCGCTGCATCAATAGAAATCTTTTAAACATCTTCTAAAATAAAGAAACACTCATCAGAATTTTTCCTTACTTGACAGAAAGTATAATGGCAAGAAACGTTTTTAAGGTTGTGGAAATTATGCTGATCCACCATCAAATATGGCTGTTGTTACTAAAATTAGAAAAACCTTTAATAACTCATCAAAAACCACTCTACAGAATTTGACCAAATTTTACATTTGCATCCTAGATTCAAAACTTTTCAGATTTATAGCAGATAATTCTGATTCACCATCAAATATGAACAAGTTACCCAAATTTTTACCAGATGCACCCATATTTTTTCCAAGAGATAATTGGGTAAGGTACATGCATATGTGCCAGATGATGGCAATGCATATTTGTTCCCCACATCTCGAGTGCACATTGTACATGTATGGGTATTTTCCAGAGTCATGAAAATTCCATTACCAGCAATTCATCGGAAAAAAATCTGTCAGAATCGATTAATATGCATGAAATTGAGGGGACTCCAATTCAGTTAATTTATTTCAAATATGGCTTGTTTAAAGTAAATCTGTTACGAAGGGATTGTGAAGTCTGGTACCTATTTGCGAGGTTGTCCAAGGCCATATATGCGGCATTGCTACCACTATGGCCAATACATTCTTTTTCTGATTTTTTAAAATAAAAAAATGTCTCATGCTTTATCACCAAAAATGATGGTACTAATAAACAACATAATGCACAGCTTTTTCTAAAAGAACCTAACAGAATTTGACCAATGTTGACAGAAAGCATCATGGCAATGAGACCTTTCAGTATTGGACAAATAGTATTGTTGTGGCATCAAATACGGATGAAAATTCCAAAAATATAGAAAAGTTTAAACAGTTCTGTTCGTCATATATTCAATCAACAGCATTGGAAGAAATTTCTACTGAACTCAACATACTGACTCAAATTTCTTGGCCGACTTCTCTTGCATTGTGACTGTTTTGCAGATATCACCAAGATGAAACAATCTTGGGCCTGTTTCTTTAAAAAAAACCTACTGAACATCACATTGAATATTTTTTTATGGCAGATTTTGTACAGTTTGCCCAACTGTTACAGCCACAATGATTGGCATGCCAAACTCACAATAAGTTGGTTGTGGTATCAAATCCGGCTCAGATCATCCCAATTTAGCTACCATGGTGCATCACTGAACAAAGCTCTTTACTCACAACAGTCATTCATGTGCTAATATGCTGTGCAACTTAATCAACCAGTTACTAGTAATCAGCCTTCTGCTTTAGGAAAGGAACAAAGCATATCTCTGTTTGTTGGGGTATTTTTAGAATTAAAATGTGCATTTCCTTATTTCTGTCTAAAAAGGACAGATACTGGTAGTGGCTAAATATGTTTACAAATGTTGATTTGACAATTCAGCAGTCATTGATTTGAATGTGCTATTGCACATACCATATATATTTGCATACAA
This sequence comes from Margaritifera margaritifera, assembly GCA_029931535.1. NCBI lineage: Eukaryota > Metazoa > Mollusca > Bivalvia > Unionida > Margaritiferidae > Margaritifera > Margaritifera margaritifera. The sequence continues at coordinate 115,470 of JAQPZY010001423.1, read as the reverse complement.
GTTGGATACAACTTGAAGCAGCATAGACCCAGATCTTCTATTGCGTAATGCACTGGCAGAACTTAATCCATGTTGTTTGCAGTTGGATCTGACTTGTGCACAAGTATGTACATTAATCCTTCATATGTCCTGTTTTTCTATTGTTTTTAGCTCATGTGGCCATAAGGCTGAGGGAGCTTATGGTACAGTATGTCATCCATCATGCATCCATCCATCAGCAAATGCTTGTTACCACTCTGGAGTCCATATTTCTGATTCGATTTCAGTGAAACGTGGAATATGTGTTTATATCATCAAAATCTCAGACAAGTTCGATAATGAGCAAGAGCTGTGCATATTAATGAGGTGATTTTGCACCTGATTGGATAACCTTGTTGCCACTCTGGAGGCCATATTTCTTATCCGATTTTGATCAAACTTGGATATATCCTTATATCATTAAAATCTCAGATGAGTTTGATAATGAGCAAAATACATGCACATTAATTAGGTGATTTGCATCTGATTAGCTGAGTTTGTTACCAGTTTGGAGGCCATATTTTTTATCCACTTTTGACCAGACTTGGAATATATGCTTATATCATTAAGATCTTGGACAAGTTTGATAATGAGCATGATCAATGCACATTAATTGAGTGATATTTTGACTAATTGGCTGAGTTTGGTACCCCACTGGAAGCCATATTTCTGAACTGATTGTGATAAAACTTGCAATATGGGTTTATATTATCAATATCTTGGATTGAATCATTAATGAGCAAGATCCATGTATCTAATTAGATAATCTTGAATCCGATTGGCTGAACTTGTTACCCCTCTGGAAGCCAGATAATGAGCGAGATCTATGCATATTAATGAGATAATTTTGCATCTGATTGGCAAACCTTGTAAGCACTCTGGAGGCCTGATTTCTGATCCGATTTTGATCAAACTTGGAATATATGCTTATATCATCAAAATCTCAGATGAATTCAGTAATGAGCAAGAGCCATGCATATTAATGAGGTGATCCTGCATCTGATTGGCTGAGATTGTTACCACTATGGAAGCCATATTTGTGATCTGATTTTGATAAGGCTATATGCTTCTATCATCAGGATCTTGAACTGTTTCAATAATGAGCAAGATCGATGCATATTGATGTGGTAATTTTGCATCTTGTCTGGGATTACCCTTGTTAAAGCGATAATTTTGATCTGTTGGATTTATTATTATCAACATCTTGGATGAGTTTGATTAAGAGCAAGAAACTCTGCATATTAATTATGCCTTCATCTTTAGAAAGAATTTTTATCAGGATATAGTAAAATGGGTAAAATCAGTATCATACAAAGTTTGGGAGACTGTTTACATAGCACGTGTTCTTATGCTACTACATAAGCACGCTTAATGAAACAGCTGTTAAGTTATGTAAGCCACATGGGCGATATCAGGCACTCTTTTTTTTTTTTTTTTAAAGTCTTTTTGAACTTTTTGCATGTTGAAGTATTTGACCATTCTGATTGCTATCTGGCTTGAGTTTCTCTTCAGACTGAAGTTCAGTACACCAGGCATCACCACCATGTTTAATCATGTATAACTAAAATGCCTAAATTCTAGACCCAGATTTGGCTCAAAGAGCATAACACTTATGAGCTTGTGTCAGCCAATTATAAAGGACTTCAGTTTTGTAACGTTGCTTTTGATTGGCTGTAAGTGAAAATTCAAGCTCGAGCTCAGAGGTTTTTATATGATTTCCAGATCTGCTGTGAAATCTTAAGCAGAATGAACAAAAATTACCTTCATCAGTGTCACATTATGTGGCTTGACATTGTTAGCATACTACACCCAACAGTGTCACATTATGTGATGGCAAATCTGGATTGACATTGTTAGAATATTACACCCACACGGTGTCACATTATGTGATGGCAGATCTGGCTCGACATTGTTAGCATAATACACCCAACAGTGTCACATTATGTGATGGCAAATCTGGCTTGACATTATTAGAATATTACACCCACACGGTGTCACATTATGTGATGGCAGATCTGGCTTGACATTGTTAGTATATAACACCCAATGGTGTCACATTATGTGATGGCAAATCTAGCTCAACATTGCTAGCATATTACAACTGTGTCACATTATGTGAAGGCAAATCTGGATTGACATTGTTAGAATATTACACCCAACAGTGTCACATTATGTGATGGCAAATCTGGCTTGACATTGTTAGTATATTAAACCAAACTGTGTCACATTACGTGATGGCAAATCTAGATTGACATTGCTAGCATAGTACACATGAACTGATATGTTATTGATATTCAAGTCAGGAGTTTGCCATGGTTTTATCATACTGAGCCTCTTGTCATATAATGGTAAATTATTATTTCATCAGAGAATCCTATTGATTATTATTTATTAAGTTTCTTTCCTTTTTCAGATAAAAATATACACATTTATTTTTGTTTATATTTGAAGTCTCAAGTCTAAACATGAACACCATGATTTATGCAGCAGTTTTCATTCTATTTTCATATAATTTATTGTGATAAAACTTGTGATCTTTTATGGAATTAGTTCTGCTTCTAGCATATGTTGCTGTGATTTTGTAAAGGCTAAAACACATTTGATAAATCACTGGTATTTTTAGCTCTACTGGTTGAAGACCAGAAGAGCCTGTGCGATGGCCTCTTTAGCATTCATCTGTCAGTTAGCACAGATTATCACTACTCTTCCTAAACTACTTCAAGGAAAGTCATGAAACTTAGCACAGTTTCATCCTGAGGCCTAGATGGAATTAAATAAAAATGGTACCCCTTGGACATCCAATTTTGCCAACACAGTGACCATCTGGAAAATCTAATTGCTACTTCTGAATGGATGATCATATCAACATGGGTTTTAATTCAAAGGCTTCATATGATGTCTAGTTGGTTCTAAATGAAAATGGTGCCAATCTGACATCCAATATGTTTGCCATGGCAATCCTCTTGAGATCTTAACACTATTCCTTTTGAATAGATGGTTTTATTGACATGGGTTTTTCACAGTCTGACATCCAACATTTTTGCCATGGTGGCCATCCTGAAAATCTTTTTATTGGAATGGGTCATCATATCAACATCGAGTTTTCACTTAAAGACTTCTTATGATGTGCAGTTGGTCCTCAATAAAAGTGGTGCATGTCTGACATCAAACATGGTTGCCTTGAAAGTTTTATTATTACTCCTATTATTGACACGGGGGTTTTCACTGAAAGATTTCCAATGTCATGTGTATGGTCCTAAATGAAAATGGTGCTAATCTGAAATCTTACATAGCTGCCAAGGTGGCCATATTGAAATCTTCTCATTGCTTCTCTTGAGCAAATGGTCATATCAGTTTTGTTTTTTTTGGGGGGGGTGGGGTGGGGGGTCACGAAAACACTTCTATTTTTTAACAAAGTTGAGGGGAGCTATTGAACAACCCTGGTATCAGCATATATAAAAGCATATACATATGTAAAGCATCACAGCATCTCAACTATTCTTTCTTCCCATGCCTTAGGCAACAGTTTGGAGTGGGTTTCAGAGCACCTACCCCCTTGGGAAGGGAGCTAACATTATGCATAGATGTACATTATTTGTATATTCATGGTTAAGTTTTTTGCACTTAGCTCAGGTTTTTTGTACCCTGTGAAACTTGGTGAGTGCTGCATGATCACAAAAGTAGGTCCCTGTGATACATGTTTCACAGTTTGGTTCAATTTTGTTTTAAGCTTTTCTTAAGCTTTGATCATGCTTGAATCATCAAACTATTAGTACCACACACTTACAATAAAAGAATGTCACTCTGACCTACATTTACAATTTTGCATTTAGCTCTGGACCACATATGCTTTTTGCAACCTTTATACATACTGTTATACCTGGAATCATAAAATCTTGGTGAGGGGACAAATCTTTACGAGTAGTACACCCTCGTCACATTTTTACATTTACAGCCTGTATACATACTGTTCTACCTGGAATCAAAAACTCTGTGAGAGGATGCATCTTAATGAGTACTAGAACTCCATCACAAAAGTAGGTCACTGTGACCCATATTTCACTCAAAACTGACTGGTTAGATTTTGTGTTTTAAATGTTGTTCTTAGAATAACTAAACTTGGTTATTTTATACTTCTTCTGTTGGTACCACACGTACAAAAACAAAGGTAAATGTGACTTGCATTTCATAGTTTACTGGCTTAGGTTAAGTTTTGCACTGAGCTCATAACCACATAGGTTTTTTGCATGTCCAGAATCATGAAACCTGTTGAGGGGATGCAGCTTGATGAATATTATACTTCATCTTTTGCTGGGTTTGTTTAAGTTTTTTGTGTTTAAGCTAATGACCACACCAATTTTGGGCATGCTATATGTATACTGTCCTTCCTAGCATAAAGAAACATGGTGAGGGGATGCATCTTGATGAGTGCTGCACTCTTATTACAAAACAGATCTCTATGGCCTATATTTACAGGGTGCTGTTTAAATTCAAATCAGGAAACATGATAATTAGATGCATCTGTTAATACTAAACCCTTACAATAAAAAGGTCACTATTACCTACATTTTATGCTTTACTAACATAGGTTCAGTATTTGTGTTAGCTCATGACCACATCAAATTTTCCATGCTATATACATCCTATCCTACACAGAAGGCCCTTTCTGACTAGTGCAGTTGGAAGTAGAAATGTGTTTATTTAATGGTAAACTTGCCATATTAATGTCTGTACATTATTTATTGTGATAGGTTTATCCTCAGCTGGTTAACTGTATATTGTCTATCTGAATGAGTATAGGAATTAAATGAGTGGACTTTTCATGTGAGGCTTCAGCTTAAGTGGCTAATCAAGATAATTACTGAAGCATGTTCAATGCTTGTAATACTGGTTGTCACTCGAAGGTTACTAAAAGCCAATAACTTGCTCCCAGTAAAATCTGGCTTCTAGAAGTGGACAGTGATAATAGTTTCTGAAGCAGACTTTGGGAAGAATTATTTAAAAGAAGAAAAAGAAATTAATCTCTGCTTTTTAGAAACTCATTTACAGTGCCTCCATTTGTATATAATAGAAATGAATGCTCTTTTTTTAATGTTTTATGTCTTATTTGCCCTGTTACAGCTATATGTATGTATGATTTTGTGTCTGTGTGTGTGTGTTTATTTATTTATTTTAATGGCACATAGTACAATATTGGCTATATAGTGCCAATTGAATGTTTAAGTTAAAACAATGTACATGTAACAATAAAAAAATTGCCCCTAAAAATACTTTTTTTTTGTTAGTAAATTGACCTACATTTACTTGTCAAGATCACTTTAGTCTGATCTAATTTTCTGCATGATAAATAATGTTTGCAGCAGCTGCTGGAGACTTATTAAAACCTTTGCAGAGGCAAGCTTTGTAATTACTGATTACATTCTGGTTATGATATGTAGTTGGTCGTAGGTGGTCCGGAATGAAAATTATGCAGATATGATATCCCCATATCGCCTCCACTGTGATAATCAATAAAATCTTGCGGCTACTACTCCTGAATCGATGGTTGTTTCAACATGTTTGTTGTTGGGTTTTTTGTTTGTTTTTTCACTAAGACACTTCTTGCAATATCTAGTGGATCCTTTTTCTAAAATGATGCTGATCTAACCTCCAAAATGGCTGCCTTTGGAATATCTTTTATGCATTAGTTTATTGGCTGTCAGTCAATGTTCATTGCTTGCAATTTTGTACTTCATGGAGCTTATGAACACAGTGACTTGTGTCTATACCAATGAATGTTGGCTAGACATATTTCATTGCTTTTCATTAAACGAGTTGATAGCACTCAGATTTTATCCGTGATATGAGCATGGTAACACAAATAGGAATACATTTTTATCAAATCCAGTTTGTGGATATATTGGAAGAAAACTTAGAATGATGTTAGTTCAATAACTTGCTTTTATTGTTAAAACAATATTAATTATGGATTAAACCAAATTAGCATGTGGGTATATCTTAACAGAATCAGAGACAAGTTCAGTGATCTTCTATCCGTGACATTGGATTTAAGGTCAAAAGCCATGACAAAGTTTTTTGTATTGCACTTATTTTATGAACATATTAACTTAAACATGTAAGAAAATATTTTTGTTACCGAATTTGTTATGTTGGAGTTTCTCAAGAACATATGAGATTATTTCAATATTCAGCAGTTAAAAAAGATAAAAGGCAGGAACAAACAGATTTCTTTTAAATTCCTACAACATTTTTTTTGACAGTAGAGCGTAATTTCTTTCAAGAGACTCGTTCACTTTTACATTCACTGATTAAAAACATTTTTCTTGTTCAGATTGTAGCAAGTGTGATAATTTTTTAATCCTAGAAAGTGAAAACCTATATCACTTGTAGAAATGGGATAAATCTGGTCTACTGTTTTTTTTTTTTCTTTCCATAATTGTAGAGATTGTGTGTTTGAGTTGTTTTGCTTTGCACTGAATGTTAGATTAGTAGTTCAGCATTTAGAGAGAAAGATTTGTTTTGGGATGCTTATGTAATAATTCTATCAGAAATAGGTGCATATTTACTTCATAGAAGATTTAAATATTTAAAATCATATTTATGATTTTACCAGGTGATATTAAGTTTTAGGATAAACAAGGTATGTTAGAACTTTTCCAAAGTGTAATGTGTGCGCATGTGCACACACACACACACACACACACACACACACACACACACACACAAACATACAAACATGCATTAAATACCATATATACTTAAGTATAAGCCGATACCAACTGCAAACTGCATAGACCCAGATCTGCCATTGCATAATGCACCAGCAGATCTGGGTCTATGCAGTTTGTAAGAACTAATCAGTAGAACAAACAACATAGACCCTGATCTGCCAGCGCATTATGCGATGGCAGATCAGGGTCAATGTAATTTGCATTTGGACCTAGTTTATATGCGAGTATATACGGTAGCTGGAATTTTGAGTAGTAGTAAGCCCTAAGTATTGCTGTAAACCACAATATGTTTGATACAATACACAAAGTAGTGGTGCAATAGTAGATATAAATGTGCAGTAGCTAAAGTAATAATGAATAGTTGTATATATGCACCATTAAGAGTTATTTCATAGTTGTCCCTTTCTTGCAGTGTACTTTCACTATTGGATAGTGTACAGTATTGGAGTGCCTAAACAGTAGAAATAATGGTTTCTTTGCAGCATTTGATGCATTTGGTGAAGTGTTACAGCCCATCTCACAATCGGGTAAGCCAGCAGAGCAGAAGAAAGCTAAACCCATCACCGATGACTTAGATTCCAGTCTGGTCCAACTGGCTGGTAGCCTCAGTGTAAAGGAGGCTCAAGCCAAAAAGTAGGTCTTCATAGAAAATATATTAAAAATATCTTTTAACTCACCTGGCTATAAGGTCAAGTGGGCTTATTGTACGACCTTGTGTCCATTATGCATCCATCAACAATTGCTTGGTACAAATATGGAGGCCATATTTCAATTAGACATGGTTTTAATTGATGTTGAGTAAACTTGGAATATGGACTTGTATCATCAGGATCTTGGATCAGTTTTATCATGAACAAGATCAATGCATATTATTGAGATGATCTTGCATATGACTGGTGGAGTTTGTTAACATTCTAGAGACTGTATTTCTAATTTGATTTTGATTACCGGTAAACTTGATAAAGATACTTGAATTGTTAAGATCTCAGATAAGACAATTATGCACAAGAGACATACATATGAATGACGTGAGCTTGCATCTGATTGGCTGAGTTTGTAAACTCTTTAGCGACTATTTCTGATCATATTTTCATTAAATATTGTAAATAGGGTCATATCATCAAGATATCTTATGAGTTTTATTTTGTGCAAGATCTGTACATATTAATGAGGTGATCTTGCTTCTGATTGGCTGAGCTTTTTACCAATCAGGAGATGGTATTTCTGATCCTATTTTAATCAGACGTGGTAAATAGACTGATATCATCAGTATGTTTGGATGAGTTTGATTATGAACAAGACATATCCATATTTATGAGGTTATCTTGAATCTGATTGGACAAGTTATTATAGGCCCACCATAAGGCAGAGCATATTATTTTGTGATGTTGTCCAATCATCAATCTGTCTGTTACCAGTTTTGTTTCCATGTATTAGATTGAGTTGTCCACCATCAAGTTACCAAACTTTGTGGATGGTTGCACCTGGGGAAAGGAAGAACCCAATCAATTTTGGACTCGAGAGCTCAAAGGTCACAGTCACTGTGACTGAAAGAAGAAATCTGGTTTCCACACAATAATTTGAGTTCTCCACCATCTACAGGTACCAAACTTTGTGAATGGTTGCACCTGGGGAAAGGAAGAACCCAATCGATTTTGGGCGCAAGAGCTCAAAGGTCAAGGTCCCTGACTGAAAGGATACAAATGGTTTCCACATAATAATAATCTACATTACATACCACATCCAAACTTTGTGGATGGCTTGCACTTGGGGTAAGGAAGAAGCCTACTGTTTTAGGGGTGAAAAGGTCAAAGATCAAAGTTACTGTGACTGAAAGAAAAAAAAAATGGTTTGTGCATAATATCATCACAGACCTTGACCAAACTTTGTACATGGTGTGCACTTCAGTTAAGGAAGAAGTCTATTGATTTTGGGGTCAAAAGGTCAGAAGTCAAGGTCTCTGTGACTGAAAGAAAATGGTTTCTGCACCAAAATTTCAGTTATCTACATAGAGGACTATTAAACATGGGGCGGGCATATAATGTGCCATTCATGGTTCTCTTGTTACTACTTTAGAGACTGTAATTTTGATGGATTTTGATCCAACTTGGTAAATAGGCTTATATCATCCAGATCGCAGTTGAATACGAATATAGAAAGATCCATGCATATTAATGATGTGATCTTGCATCTGATTGACTGAGCTTTTCAACACTTAAGCAACTATATTTCTGATCAGATTTTGATCAGACTTGTTAAATAGTCTTGTATCATCAGCTTGTTGGATGAGTTTGATTTTCAGCAGAATTTATACATATTTATATGGTAATATTGTATCTGATTGGCTGAGTTTGTTGCCACTCTGGAGACCACATTAAAATTGGATTTTGATCAAACTTGTTAAATAAGCTTACATCATTATTGTCTTTGACAGTTTCTATAATAAGTGAGATGTACGTATTAATGAGATAATCTTCCATCTTATTGGCTGAGCTTGTTTACCTCTCTAAATCTGGAGACTATATTCCTCATCCAGTTTAAATAAAACTTTGTTTATTTCATAAAGATTTTGGATGAGTTCAATTCTGGATACGAGACTATGCATATTAATTTTGTTTTTTCTTTGGGAAGAATTTGTATCTGTTATTCAGTCTTTAGTATAATAGGTAAAATCAACGTATTATGAAGTTTGGGAGATACTTTATATAGGTTTGTGTTATTAGAATACTTCATATGCCTGCTTAAAGAAATGGTAAAGTGTTAAGTTATGTAAGCCAGGTGGGTGATATAAGGTCCACTTGGGTCTCTTGTTTTATCTCTCTCTCCCTGCTTTCTATCTACCTAACTACCTGCCATACTATCTATCCTATCTGCCATCCCTACATGCCTGCCTACCGACCTATGTCTATCTGTCTCTATGTCTAACTGCCTCAGTCAGCTTTTTTGTTTCCTTTCTGCCTGTCCTTTCAGCTGGATTTTTTTAAGCTCTACTGGTCATATTCCCAGACAGAGTTATGGGGATTTTAAGATCAAAAAGTGTTTATGACGTCTCATGGGGGGGGGGGGGGCAACTCGAAAAAAGCAATGATGTTCAATTGAGAATAAGATATCTTTTCATATGAGCCTATAGAAAATGACAGGAAATTAAAATTTGAATAAAAGAAAATAACATGTTTTCTTTTTAGCATTTAATACACCTTCAAACAAAAAATAGTTTGTAAACTTAACACTGTCAGATATCACGACACACATACACATCTGCACACACTCACATGATTCCAACAAATCAGACATTAAAGAAAAAAATACAGCAAGTTTCTGTCTTTAACATCCATTGGACAGTGGAATATAGTCTCAATTAGATACACTCTTTGCTGCTGTCAATAGTTCAGAAGGCAGTTTGAAGGTATTGTGGGTGTCATTTGTGTTCATCATTGCACTTGTTAGAGACTGGATGGGACTGTTTTCCAAACTTCCTGAAGATCTTGTTGAATTTTTCTCAGCATAGAAGATGATCTTTCTGCATCAGCATTACTGTAAGGTAGTTTCAAACATGCACTAGCCACTCTAGTTAGGTTATCAAATCTTGGTTTTACTGAAGGTAGATGACAAACTTTCTTCACAGCATGGTCATACATCCGGATCAAAATAGCAACGGTCTTGTAACCTCCCTTGTCATTAGATTCATCAATCAGGACCAAGAATTTGTCATTTGGCATAACTTGGTTGCTTGTTTGTCCAACATTGGTGCAATTGCATTATTTATGATATTCACTGATGTTGTCATTTTGCAACTGGATTTCTTAGAGATACTACTATCAGGGAACATTTCCTTACACAGGTCTGAAGAATGATCTGCAACTGAAAATGGCAGATTGTGCTCTGCAACAAAACTGCAGAAAAGTACTTCACCTCCAGTCACATGGTCTGTCGATGATTGTTTAAACATGTTAGTTACTTTTGAGATTGAGCTCTGCATTCATGCATTGTCCCAATGGTGGGTAGTGTTGCTATGGCAATGGATTTCGTACATTCCAGAATGACTAATCTCGATATGGGTATTCACTTGCCACGATTTGATGAGATGTATGCACTTAATCCATAGAAAGAACAAACGAAATAATATACAACATAATTATATCTTAAAAGAATTTAATTTTTCAAAAACATTGGTTGATATACATTTGACTACTTTAGGTATATATGTTTTAGCTGCTGGATTTTAACAAATGTCCATGTACATGTCTGTCACTTGCACCAGCACTAAGCCAGCAGTTGATAGCTGTGTCTGGGTTAAAGTCCTCAAGCTCTGGTCCATTTGCTGAAATGTTCATTAGAATTTGTAAACTCTCTTGGTTTAAGGAATTCTCACACAGTAGCAGTCCTACATTTCATCCCTCCACTTTCACAAAAAATTTTCTTCTCCGAATCGTCCTTATTACCTTCCTTGTGAAAATAATTTAGCAAACTCATTTTATCCCGTGAGTAAATATCAGCTTGCTTGACAACTACTTCTATAGTGATCATAACATACATTTTCTCTTTTAAATACGAAGAGACAGCTCATTAATTAGCGTAATTGTTTTGCTTCAAACGCAATATCACACGTGGAAGTTAATCTTCTCCATAATCAATTAAAAATTAAAGAATCATTACTGTCATTTAATCAGTTCATAAAGGAAACATACTGATGTCGATAAAATACCTTTCATTAATTTAATTACACTGACTCCTTGGTTTAAATCAGTGAGCCGCTTGTGAGGATCTGGTTTGAGTAAACATAATCCAACAAAGCCACTTAAAACACTGCTAATTAATCATACCGGCTTTGTTTTGTTTGACATGTTTTGATTTGCCGATAATTTGGTTGCTTAGCCCAATATGCAGTCAAGCGGTGACAGAACGTGCGCATATATGACAGTTATCACTGACCACCTGTAGGTGTTATACAGGATGTAAATGTATACATGGATTCAGTATGCCTGGAGGGCATGAATGTCCCAATAAAGGTAGATATAGTCATTAAAGCACGGAAATAAGGACTTGCCCAACTTTTTTAAAATAGGAAAAAAGCACTTGTCCCAGACTAGCAACTTGGAACATTTTACTTGCCCAAAATTGAATAGTCCAGGATGTTGGGCTATGGGATTTGCTCAGCCGTGCAGGTGTTTTTTTAAAGCTGATGTCTTTAAAAAAATTACAAGCTAACAGCAAAGTGCAGTGATTAACTAATAACAGATTTGCAATGAACATTCACAAATAGAAACTTAACATCTTTATTTCTTTTAAGAAAGACAAACATGTTTCTTCAAGAATGCAACACATCTCACCAGATGAAGAGATCAAACTCGCCATTACTTGGGCAATACAACTTTGAAGTAATTCAGAAATCAGATGGAAGAAACTAGTGAAGAGATTGTAAAAATTCAGGAGTCGCACCACAGCCATGTTAATCTGATTTTGTGTTATAACAAAGTATGTTATAACAAGGTTTCAGTCTATCAGGTTCAAGGTCAAAGGCCATGTCAATAAAATTTGTACTGCTTTTACAGGTATCTTGTGTACATGTTAAATGAAACCTAAGAAAATAGTTTCATTACCAAATTTGGTTTTTGTGGTTTTTCAAGAATATCAGAGATAGTTTCAATACTTTGTAATTAAAAAGAAGAAACGGGCTTATCTTGGATTCCTGGAAATTCTTTTTAGCCAGTAGAGCATCAGGCCTTTGAAGGGACTCTTGTTCATGCTTCATCATGACAGTATTAGGCATAGAGTGTTACCTTGTCTGTGTGTCCATGCTTATATCTGTTCATCCAGCACATCACATCTGTCCATCAAAAATTAAAGTTGGCCTTTATTTGCCAGGTTTCCGGCACATCGGTGGGCCTTCCATTTTTCAGTAACTCATTTCTAGATTTGTGTGTCTGACTGCTTCAATCATTGACATTACTGTCCAGTTCAATTTATACGACTTAAGCTTGTCTGATCATTGCTTAAAACCTTTTTTTTGATAACATGAATGAATGAGAACAGTACATGGAAAATCACTGAAATTAAACCTGCTTTTTTATAACTTGATTAGTCGGCTGTAATTAGTGTTATGGTACAGTGCAACTGGACCATGAAGGATATTCCAGAGGACTACAAAAAGGGTTAGAAATGAATGGAATTAAGACATTGTGTTTGTATATAGTATTCTTTATGATCAGGTGACCATAATATTATGGTATCTGCAAAGATAGGTTTCACTGTGTTTGAGTAAAAACAAGAAACTAATAATTTGGTCTGTGTAGTTTCTATTGTCCATTCTTTGTTTTAAAATGTTTCTTATCACTCCAGTAAGCAATACGAGTGGCAGCCTAAAGGTGAGCAGAAGAAGACAGGTGGGGAAAAATGGACAGCCCAACCTATGGCAAGCAGTACATGGTCCATGGGATACCCGCAGCAACCTGTAAGTTTTTAGTTCAGCTTGCAATCAAGGCCAGCTGAGCTTTTGGTATGTTCATCATGCATTATGAGTCATCCATCAACATTTGTAATTTTAAACTTCTTCTCAAAAACCACTGGACCAATTGCAACCTAATTTGCAAATTTAAACTTCTTCTCAAAAACCACTGGACCAATTGCAAACAAATTTGTCAGAGAGCATTCTGACTTAGAGGGCTTTCAAGTTTGTAAAATTGATGCTGTTTATCCATCAAATATGGCTGTCATTACTAAAAGTACAAAAGCCTTTAAAGGACAATTTCTTAAAAATGTGACCAAATTTTACAACATCCTGGCATGAAGGGCTTTCAGGTTTATACAAATGACGATGATCTGCCATTAAATATGGCCACTGTTACTAAAAATAGAAAAAAAACTTTAAACAACTTCTGAAAAAACATCAGCTGAACAGAATTTGACAGAAAATATTCTGGCCTGTAAGACTATTAAATTTGTACAAATTATACTTGTTTTTTTATCAGATGCCATCATTACTAAAAATAGAAAACATTTAAACAGCTTTTCAAAAACCGCTGAACAAAATTTAACCAAATTTTTACAGAAAGCATTCTGGCATGAATGCCTTTGAAATATATACTCATGCTGATTCGCCAAGAAATATGGCCACTGTTACTAAAATTCTAACATTCTTTAAATGACTTCTCAAAAAGTGATTTATACAAATAATGCCAGTCCACCATTAAAAATGGCTGATGTTACTGAAAAAGAAAAAACTTGAATTTCTTCTTAAAAACTACTCGACAGAATGTGACCAAATTTGACAGAAAGCGTTCTAACTTAAAAGTCTTTCAGATTTATAAAATTACACTGATCCACCATTTAATATGTGTGCCGTTACTAAAAACAAAACAAAAAACATTAAGCAACTTTATGCTAAAGCAGAGTTTTACATAAAGCATCCTGACATAAAGGCCTTTCAGCATTGGACAAAGGATGCTGCATTAAGCCAAAAGTCAGTCTGGTGAGCAATCTTAGGCCCTCTTGGAACTCTTGTTGCATCTTCATGCTATTTATTTTTAACATTTGGTCAGGAAATATACTTGACAGTTATTAAAAAATGTTCTAAAGCTTTTTTAATGATGCTTCAAGCATCAGGAATGTGTGTGGAATGACTTCCTGCAACAATTTTTAGGAAAGCAGCCAGCAGTGGTCACAGCTGAAGTTGTTCACTGGAATGCTTTTCATATTAAGATTTGGAAATGGCTAAATCACGTATTTGAAAAAGTCCATTTTTGTCAGACCTTGTGATCCAGTTCACTAAGGAACATATGAGATACATAACTGACACAATTCTGCTGGTTTTCAAGTTTGGTTTAATTAGCAAGGTTTGCAGAAATCACCTCAAATTTGAAATGGACTAATATTCTAGGACAGTTTTTTGTGAACTTTTGGGGTATTCTTATATCTTCAAGTCCTACTGTTTAGATGGATTCTTTCCACTGAATGGTCCAATATGCATTCATGGGGTGAATAAGTATTATAATAAAATATATTACCTGAGAAACAGGCCACCATAATTCAAGTAATTTTTCATACCCTTTAAATTTTCATACACAGTTGAGTCATGCACTTGCTAATAAAGGGCAATCTTCATTGCTGTGAATGGAGAGGTCATCTTACTATTTGACTTGCAGAGAAAAAGGTTAAAGGATCATTCTTGGGACCTAAACTAAATGGAGTTTATATGGATATAAATATCATGAATATTGAAATATAAATTATATGTCTTTGATACTGAAGGCATATGGCATGTATTTTGTTATAATTTTCATTTACTATTTTATTACCGTTTTCTCTTTGACAAAAGCTTTGGCTAAATGGGGGCAATAAGGTTAGTCAAGCAAAAGGGCATGAAGAAGGGGCTGAAATCTCTCTCATATTGGGGCACATTTTATTTCGATCACAAGGTGTAAGAAGAAAAATATATCATGGAGTACCTATGTCCGTATCTTGGTTTTTCATTTTCAAACTTGTCTATTCCAATACACCCATATGTAAGCCAATTCAGTCTACATATTCTGCCAGTTCATGCTGCTTTAGCACAATTATGTCTGATGGACGTGGATTTAATATTGATGATCATGTAGATACTTTGGAGACTTTCTCAATGTTGGGTCTTTTTTTTTTTTCATACACAATCTCTTCTGCAAAATGATAATTAATTTGTTTACACATTATTTTTCATACTTTAAAAAAAAAATATTTTCTCATGTACAAAAAATTTCATATATGAAATGCGGTACATACCAACCAGTTTAAGACTGATAGCTGTACTGTAGTACATACATGTATTTTGTACCTGAAAATATGGCAGTGGCAAAAGTCATAAAGTATTTATAGGCACACACAAACTGAAAATACTTTTAATTGCATTCCAGGTGGCAGGAGGTATGATGTCAGCGCCTATGCAAGTGTCACAGCCAATGGTAATTAGTCACAAATATTTGTCTTCTCTGTAATCTGTTTTTTCTTTGAAATGTTACACCTGTAACTGCTGATTATATAATGTTACACCTGTGACTGATCATTATATAATGTTACACCTGTGACTGATCATTATATAATGTTACACCTGTGAGGCTCATTATATAATGTTACATCTGTGACTGCTCATTATATGTTGATAACATTTTGATGAGCTATAGATCCCAAGAATATGCACACAGTTGAATGTCAACTACAGATAATTCTAAATAGAGTTCAGAAATGGGTAGAAGAAAAGGTTCAAATTTTCAAAATCTAAAACTGTTTGTTTGTACTAATGCCAATTACATCAAATTCATGATGACCCAAAGCTCTGTCTTGATGATTGTTTTTTCCTGTTCAGAAGAGATCAAATTTTTAGGGCTTACTTTGGACCATAAACTAATTTTTCTTCCACATATTAGATACCTCAGGGACAGATGTCAAAAAGTCCTTTATTTAATACAAGTCATGGCAAACACAGATTTAGGGAGCAGATTGGAAGGTCTTGCTCGGGTTATACAGGTCTTTAGTAAGATCTAAACTTGACTACGGCTCAGCTGTGTACAGATCAGCTCATAAATGTTACCTGCAGATGCTTGATCCGATACACATCAGGGACTTGAACTTTTTCTGGGTGCATTTAGAACTCCTTCTTCAGAAAGCTTGTTTGTAGGGGCAAACAAACCCTCACTTTATCTTGGGTCAAAAATGAACTTGACTCTTCAGCATAGCACCAAACTATCTCTGATCCATCCAATACCAATGTTGTCTTTAGGCCTAGATACCAAAGATTGTATGCTTAGAAACCACATTTCATTCCACCTATTGGCATACAAATTCATTCTCTTTTAGGAACAGTACAAATCAGTGCTGGAAATACAACAGAATTCTGTGTTCCAAAATCACTACGGTTATCCCCAAATAATATTTGATATTTGCCAATTCAATGAAATCAGAGTCTCCTATCGTTGTCACATGTTCCTGTATACACACAATCTGAAAGATGGAGATGAGGTTGAAGCTGTTATTTCAACACCCCATGGCACCATCTCGAACCATTTACTGGATGAAGCCTCCATTGTTACCGCAGAAATTACAACCATGCTTAAATCTTTAAACTTCATTAAAATCTCTCAACACACAAATTTCATTCTCTTTTCGGATTCCCTTCCCACACTAAAAGCCTTGCAAAACCTTAACTTTGACAACCGTTTAATATCCAAGATCTTACAGAAACATGATTTGCTCATACAGTCAGGAAAAGGTATTCTGTACTGTTGGTTGCCTGGTCACATTGGTATTAAGGGTAATGAAAATATGTATTATTGAGTAGCGTTTTATGGCACCCAACACTATAGTGGCTATGTGGTGCTTACTAAATGTAAAGTTTGAAAAAATGTTAAATGAATTCCAAAAAGAATTTGGTATATAAACCCTTCCAAATAAATGTGAATACAAAAAAGCTCTAGATAAAATATAAAACTTAAAGATGTTAACATTCAGTAAAATGTACATAAAATAAACGATAAAGGTAACACATGTAAAGTCCTTAAAACATTTTTTAAAAATCTGTTACATAAACTGCATTCCCTCAAAAAGTCCACAATTTTCTCATTTGGTACATCATCATATACTTTCTTCATGCAGTTCACGTCAAAATAATTATATCTCACAGGGTGGAAATCTACAACAACCTGTTCCACTGTCAGTGGACTCTGACAGGTTACACACTCTTGTTGAGGTTCACCCTTTAGGAGGTATGCACAAGTCAGGTATGTGTGTCTGATACGTGATCAGCACAATACCACCTCATCTCAGCAATTTGTTCTATACGAGGGATACCACTCACCAGTAGTGAGGTTGATGTTCTGAAGTTTGTTAGTGGAGTTTTTATATTTTACCAAGTATTACGAACATGTTGATTTATACAATATTTGAAGGCAGTATATGGAATCTTCCATTTTTAAACGGGTGACTTCAGGGCAGCTTTGGCTTCTTTATGTGCCATTTCATTACCCTTTATACCAGTGAAACTGGACAGACAACACTACAGAATACTTTTCCCAGATTGTGAGAACATCACGTTTCTGTAATATCAGGGATATTACCAGGTTGTCAGATTTGAGATTCTGCAAGGCTTTCAATGTGGAAAGGGAATCTGAAAAGATGATGAAATTTGTTTTTAGAGAGGTTTCAGCGTAGTTCAAAGCTTTGAGTATGGCTGTAATCTCTGACTTGATAATGGAGTCTTTATCTGGTAACCAGCTTGAGATGGTGCCATTAAGGGTAATGAGATGTAAGATAAAGGAGCCAAAGCTGCCCTGTAGTCCTAAATGGAAGATCCCATGTACTGACTTAATGGGAGATCCCATGTACAAACTTCAAATATTATATAAATCGGCATGTTCTACATACTTGGCAAAACATATGGAATGAAAAATTCACAAAAGAGCTTCAAAACATCAAACCCATCATTGAAAAGTGGCATTACTCATATAGAACAAATTGTAGAGATGACATTTTATTGTCCCAATCACATATAGGACACACATACCTGACTCGTCAAAACCATCTGAAGGGTGAACCTTAGTCAGAGTGCATACCCTGCCAGTGCATGATGTGTCACGCAAAAACATGAGTTTTTACTCCCAAACTCCCTGACATGATCATGTTTAAAGAAATATGATTTTCAGTAATCTTTGTAAAGAGAGAAAGAGAGAGACCTTTCTTGACACCACAATATATACCCATAACCTGTATAAACAGTAAACAGTCATACTTAATGCTCATGGAAAATCTCACCACAGATCAATTTATACAGTTTATTGTCACAGAAGTGATTAAAAGTCAGAGATAAACAACCACCTTTGCACAGATTACCTAATTGACTGACAATAGCTAGGGTGATGTTATGTTAAGAATCCTTTGGGGGAGAGCTCATGAGGCTAATTTCCATAGGTCAAGTACACAAAGTGGAACAAGTTGAAGTGAGGTAAATCAAGGAGATGTGTCTTGAAGAAACAAAAGTTATTACTCTTTGTTGCATTGAATGATAATGTTTAAGACATCTTTATTAAAGATTATTGGCTTGTTTGTGATCAGCTGCAACGTTTCTTTGAAGTTGTATTTTACTCCATATATTATTTTGATAGTTGGAATAGTGTGGGAGTATGATTCATTTCATTTGTGAAGATACAATTTTGAAACGCAGCTGTGATTCAGTGATGGATGAGTAATCATTGAAGTGAGAAAAGCCCAGCAAAACTAAATTTTAGAACTCCTGGTTGTTGGAGTTTGACTTTGTGAAGTGCAGCAGCAAGAGGAAGCATTTTATTCTTTGCACACACTACAAACACCATATTGACATTAGTCATTCTGGAGTGTATGACATCCATCATTAAAGTAACACCACCCAGCATCGGGACAATGCACGAATGCAGAGCTCAGTTCCAAAAGAAACTAACATTTTTAAACTTTCTACATGGTGTGGTCATTGTATGTTTGAAACTTCCTCACAACAATGCAGATGCAGAAAGATCATTTTCTATGCTGTGAAAAATTCAGCAAGATCTTCAAGGAAGTTTAAACAGCTGGACCATCCAGTTTCTGATGATTACACAGATGAACTCTAATGACACTTGCATCGCCTTCAAACACCCCCACCCCCAAACCCGAACTATTAAGAGCAGCAAAGACTGCATCTAATTAAGACTGTATTCCACTATCCAGTGGTTTTAGAGACAGAAACTTGGTGTATTTATTTTTTTTTATATTTAATGTCTGTTTGGTTGTGATTATGTGTCTGCACTATGTATGAGTGTGGTGATGATATTTGACTATGGTATGGTCTACCAGCTATTTTCTGTTTGAAGGTGTATTAACAGTTTTAAGAAAACATTGTATTTTCTTTTATTCAAATTTAAATTTGCAGTAATTTTCTATAGGCTGATACGAGTAGATAACTTATTCTCAATTGTACAATGTCACTTTTTTTAGGTTGTGTGCACTGCACACACACCCCACACCCCCTTGAGTCCTCGAAACACTTTTTGAATCCCCCCAAAAAAACATTGTCTGGGAGGTTGGCAGGTATGTCAGCATCCACTGACAGTGGAACACATTCATGTCAAGTGTATCAACTTCCACCCTGTGAGACGGCATTTTTTTAAATGTTAATTCGATTAAAGAACTTTATGATGATGTACCACCTGGGAAAGTCTTGGACTTCTAGAGGGAATGCAGTTTATATAACAAATTTTGACCACTCAACAGAATTCAGTCAAATTAGACAGCATCCTAGCATGAAAGTCTTTAAAATATGTACAGATGATATTGATTTGACTTCAAATATGCCCACCATTACTAAAATAGAAAATTCTTTAAATGGCCTGTCAAATACCAATAAACAGAATTTGACCAAATTTGACAGCATCCTGGTTTCAAGGGCTTTTAAGTTTGTACAAATGATGCCTATCCATCATCAAATGTGGCTGCTGTTAACTAAAAATAGAAAAATGTACACAACTTAAACACTCGACAGAAATTGACTAACTTTGACAGAAATAATCCTGACGAAGAGGCTTTTCACTATTTTACAAATTACGCCATTTGGAAAATTATGCTGATCTGCGATCAGATGAAGATACAAAAACTAGAGAAACCTTGAAACAATTGTTTTCATAATGTACACAATTGGAAGAAATTTAGACTGAAAGCATCCTACTGGCCCAGATTTCTTGGCCAACTGCTATTGCGTTTGGCTATTGAGCAGATGTCAGTCAGGTGACTATCTCAGTCCCACTTGTGTCTCATGTTTATTGCCTCTCAAGTACAAGTGCTCTTGCAGTTGACCATTGAGACGATTAGGCTAATTTGCACAGGTAAAATACACTATGGAACAACCCAAATCACTGTCTGGAAGGTTGACAGGTGTGTGATAGGCATCATAGCATTGTTCCCATGAGAGAAACAGTGCTCAACAGAACTGGTATTTTCTGTTAATGCATCACCAACTAATGTTGCTTTGCTTGTTTTCCAGGTTCGAGTCAGCCAGCCAATGGGTATGCCTGTGATGGGGATGGCCCCAATGGGAGCAATGGGAATGGGTATGGCCCAGCCAGGGATGTATGGAGCCGTTAGACCTGGTATGCCTCCTATGGGAATGGCCCAGCCCAGACCCCCACACTCTCAACCTAATGATCCATTTGGGGCTTTGTGAGACACACTGCATGGTTAGAAAGGCAAGTACTGGTAGTAGATAGATATTTTGTAACAATCACATCATTCATAAACTAATTATCCAGACTTTTCCTTCTTATTCAGGTTAATTATGTGTCCATAAGACCAAGAATACATTGTTAGCCTGATTGGGCATACTATTGAGGTAGGCTGTTTTCAGGTATAAACATAAGACAGACATGCCATAGAGAAAAGACAAGTTTTGGATTGCTGTAAATTCACTATTTTTCATGGGGTACCAATGTTTGTGGATTTCATGGTTGCTACAAGCCACAAATGTAAAGATCCAACAAGCAATGATCCTTCTGTGAGAAACTATTGGATCCCTTCACATATTCACTTATGTAAAGACCCTACAAACAATGATCCTTTTGTGAGAAACTATTGGATCCCTTTCCAAATCCACTAATGTAAAGACCCAACAAGCAATGATCCTTATGTGAGAAACTATTGGATCCCTTTCCAAATCCACTAATTTAAATACTGTTGAGGATGTTTCATTTTTGCAAAGCCATAAAAAATTAATGCCTACAAAAAGAAATGAATGTACAGTAACATAACGCATGGTGTACCAATCATAACAGTAGTGGTAGTCACAAATGTTTGAGTTGGCCATATTCTGTATGAATGGTTTATTTAGTATCTGATAACTTTTTATAATTATATAGTTACTGAATTGTTATATTAAATATTAATTGGATGTGACTGTTCAAACATATTTTTTTTTTTTTTTAAACCCGATACTTGTTTTTTTAAGATGTATATTATGTTCTTTGTTTTTAATATATCAATACAAAATCTGAGTTTTTTTTCTTTTTCAGACTGCTTATTCAGTTAGGTTTTGAATTACTGATTTTTTTTTCTTTATTTTTCAGGTACAGCTTTTTTAAAGAATAGTTGGAGATTCTCAGGTTGAAGGACTCTAAGTCAAGTAGAACTGTTGCTTCTTTAATAGATGACTGGAACATTATTTATGTCATTTTACAGCTAATCATTAAATGTATTTGGAGAAATATCAAGGGGAATAACTTCTGTCACATAATGGTCACACGCATTAGCTGTCAGATATGTACATGTATGCTGAGATTCACCTACATTTGGTATATGGCATACACTTGTATCTATCAGCTGTCAGCATTATTTTATCATTTTCACTTATTTCATGTGGAAATATGGTTGATACAACTCAATTTAGTCACACAAGCAGGTATTTCACAGTTCATTCAATCAACACTTTGTAGGTAGAATTAAATTGTTGAAATAAAACCCAGAAAAATGATACACTCTGTTGACATAGATTTTTTTGTAGATATGTTGCATTATAGTTTCAAATCCTCTGCCACTGACATTATTATTTACCATAAATCAATGTTGCAACAACAAATATAAAATTGCAGAATGTTATCATTTTTAAAGTGCCCTGGAGTACTTTTCTTTTTTTGTAAATTTTGTTTTTGTTTCTTTTTTTTTTCTTTATTTCAGTAGCTATTTTGTTTTATCCCGTATTGTTATCATTAGATTGTCAAACATATGACCCAATAAAGATTTTCTTTATTTGCAAAAGTTGCATCTCAAAGTGAAAAGTTAACAAAAAAATGCCCAG
This sequence comes from Margaritifera margaritifera, assembly GCA_029931535.1. Classification (NCBI taxonomy): domain Eukaryota; kingdom Metazoa; phylum Mollusca; class Bivalvia; order Unionida; family Margaritiferidae; genus Margaritifera; species Margaritifera margaritifera. The sequence goes on along the minus strand of JAQPZY010001423.1, from coordinate 92,907 downwards.
TGTAGGCTTAATTTAACAGCTAATCAAGTCTCTAAATTTTAAGGATAGTTCAATTGCTTCAAGAAAGAAACACTTTAACTGCTAGAACTTTGCTCATGTTAAAGCTGCATTCCCTTGCAAAAAGAATACAAAATCAAGTTAATAGCTTGACCTGATTTTGTGGATATCCCAATGAAAAGTGGTGACAATGTTTTGAATAAAGGTACACCACAGTCAAGGAAAAAAGGAGTGATCCAAGCAGGAAACTAAACCATCAGGCAGACGATTTGACATTTTAATAAGGCAAGTACATAGTTTGTCACACTCTTGCATCACAATGCCAACAAACCTGCGAGAAGGTCACTGTGGCACATACTGTACATAGACTACCCATAATTAACCAAGGGGTGGCAAAGCAAAGTGTAGAAAGAACCTAATACTCGCACCGTTAGTGTCGCAATAAGATACTTGTGCCTGACCTAAAACCTGGTATACCTTTAAAAGTGTAGTAAACCCACTTAAAAATCAAGACTATGATCTAAACACAGTGCATATTTACAATTTAGGGAAAGCGAATCCTGCTATCAAAAACCCCACACCACCGAGTGTAAATAAAAGTAATTTTACACCTCAGAACAAGGGTTTCCTGAAAATTAAACTAGTCAAACATGACAATCTGTGTGAATTTTTGTGGCAAGAAAATCATTTTACATTGTTAAGTGCTGCAGAGAACACCCTCGTAATATTAGTTTTAAAATCTGTTTTTGGAAGGAATGCAGCTTTAAAATTACTAAATACATTACTTAGTTCTCAAAATGTTTTAAATTGTTTGAATGGATGAAATGAACCTGCTTCATTTGAGAAAATTCATTCATTAAAATAAGCTTATAGCAATAAAAGATAAGATCTTACATGATGAAAACCATTGTAGTTGAAAGTTGATAGTACTCGTTGTGTGCAATATTCCAATAATATCTAATCTTTTATTTCATAATAGCAAAGTCTGCATATACTCGCAGCTTATGCTTAATGGTCCGGTACCTGAATATTTGCAAATACTTTTGATATTGACTCGTATATAAAGCACATCAAACTGTAAACAATCTGGTCTCAGATCTGCCATTGTATAATAATCTGGCAGGTTAGGATCTATACAAAATTCACATGTAGAGTGGACTGTGGTGAGTCTGATCTGTCAGTGACCACAGTGGTCCCTCACTATAAAGTCTGTCAATACACTACAGCCCCTTTTTTAAGGCATGTTTAGTCATGGATCCCATTAAATGTTTTGCATTTTATCATTTGTACTGGAATTTCTTTGCATTAATTTAGATCTTGGCTGATTAGAACAAATTTATAATGTGATTTCACATCATTAAATGACCAGTACTCTGGTTGAGGGTGGTGTGGGGTGTTTGTTTATTTAATGCACTATTATGACACAGCATCATTAGAACATCCCGCAGTATAAAGTACCATCACCTAAAATACCACTTATGGCTCCATCAACAGCATTATAATGAGGGAGCATTGTATTGAAGTGGCAGATCTGTACTGGGACTAGTTGGACGTGTGTGTGTGTGTATATATATATATATATATATATATATATATATATATATATATATATATATATATATATATATATATATATAAACAATTCAGTATTTGCAAGTACTTGGTTGATATTTCATGTCTGTACAGCACCTCATGGATGTTTATCTTGTATCATTTATCTATTACTTATAAAAATGATTAGATATATTATGTCTGCATAGACCAATATGTGCAATTTGTAATCAACAGAATGTTTAATGAAAAGGAATTGTGTACAGTATTTCTAAATAAATTAGTCATTTGCTTTGTAAATTATGAGTTGATGAAAGTTCTTTTGTTTCTTATAAATGTGTTGGTATATAAATAACTACATTCAATGTGTATTATATCCCCAACTATAGCAGTATACATCCCTCCATTCACACAGTATGTATTGTACTGTATTTTTTAACTATATAATTGCTTCAAAAAGAAAAATAACCTCACCATTTGACCCAAATTTTTCCACATGGATAAATTCATCTATAGGTTAATTTATGTTCAAATTAAAAAAGATTTAAAGTGTTTGAAAATGCCTGTTTTATAAGTGCTAATTCTTGATTTTGTACTGAATTAAGTTGGTACTAGAACAATTTTATTATATCTGTCATTAGAAAATAAGTTATAGTTTGGTCATTCTTGTCTGTCTTTTTAATTTTGTAATTACAAAACTGAAATTTGCAAGCATTAATCTTCCTTGAGCAATGAATGCAGTAATGATAAATGTTTGTTAATTTAATTTGATTTCTTTGCATACATTCTGTTGTGTTTAAATAGTGTTTATTGGTAATGTAGTATGTATTGGTAATTGCAGAGATTATAACTGGTAATTTTTTTTTTTTTCAATTTTGTTTGTAATCAAGTTTTTTAGTTTTACTGGTCATTGACCAGAAGAACATATGGGATGGTCCGTCGTCTGTCATCCATCCATTTCACCACTAGCACAAGTTTGTTATCGCTATTCCTTTTAAACTACTTGGAGCATTGCCATGAAACTTACACACATTCATCCTATGGTCTAGTAGGACTTAAATGAAAATGGTGCTGCTTGGACATCATATATGGCCACCACAGCAGTCATCTTGAAAATATTGTTATTGCTACTCCTTAACAAAAAAAAAAGTCATATTTCAATGGAATTTTAACCTGGAGACTTCTTATGATGTCTGGTTGGTCCTAAATGAAAACAGTTCCACTCACACAGCCAGTATGGCTGCCACAGCATCCATCTTGAGAATCTTGATGTCACTACTCCATCTGAATGGATGGTCATATCAATATGGTTTTTTCACTAAAAGACTTCTTATGATGTCTAGTTGGTCCTAAAAGATCATGGTGCTGCTCAGACATCCAATATGGCCACCACAGTGGCTCTCTTGAAAATCTTCTAATCACTACTCCTGAATGAATGATCATATCAGCATGGAGTTTTCACTGAAAGACTTCTTATGAGGTCTAGTTCGTTGTAAATGAAAATGGTGCCAATCTGACCTCCAATATGGCTACCACAATTGCCATGTTGAAAATCTTGTTATGGCTACTTCTTCTAGATGGCTGGCTATATCAACAATGTGCTTTCAACAGAAGACTTCTTACGATGTCTAGTTGGTCCTAAATGAAAATGGTGTGAATCTGACGTCCAGTATGGCCACCATGGCAGCCATTTTGAAAATCTTTTTATTGTTACTCCGAAGAAATATAAAGTCACATCAGCATGGGGTTTTCACCAGTCTTGAAAATCTTGCTGTCACTACTCTCTATTAATGGATGGTCATACTGACATGTGGTTTTCACCAAAAAGACTTGTAATGATGTCTGCTTGGTCCTAAATGAAATTGGTGCTAATCTGACATCCAGTATGTCCACCACAGTAGTTAATTTGAAAATTTTGTTATTGCTGATGAATATCAGAGATGGTTTCAACACTGCAGTTAAAAGGAAGAAATGTTATTATGTTGAATTCTAGACAATTCTTTTTGCCCAGTAGAGTGTCAGTCTTTGTGGGATTCTTGTTTTATGAAAGATCTAGAGTACGATGATTATGTTGTAAGATGGTTGTAATGGTGCAGGTGTGAAAATGTTGCTTAGCAAATATATGGTGTGTTGTGAACTGGTCTGGTTCACTCAAAACTTCCTGTAAAATCTAGATCTTAAGTTAAGCGTTGTGATAAGATGACATAAAATTTGTCCATTCCAAAATTACTAAGAGAAAGAGCTCTTGCTTTTTGAGAATGAGTTTATATTTGAAAGAAAAATAAAAATTTAAATTCTATTCATGGAAACAAAATTGTGTCATACTTACTATTTCACTTTTCCATTTATTAAATTTAGTAACCCATGGTTTTCTTACCATGTTGGCAATATTGTTTTACTGAGATGAGTTAAATCAAGTTTTCCAATAGGTTTTATATAAGTGGACTTGTGAGCTGTATCTTTTGTCTTTTCAATATACTTTAAACCAAGTCCCCTTCATTTTTCATTAAAAGTAACTTCGGTTTTTTTTTCCATATTGAACATAATGTCATACTGTAACTGAACTGTTGCATCCACCATAACCAACCATGTGATGTAGGACTACTTTTTAAACAGAAAACCTGGCATCCTGAGACACTGATGTAAGGATAATTAAAATCAGCAATGTCGCTAACAGGAAAAAGAAATTTTAAAAAATCAGTACAAGTGCCCCTTGAAAGAACCAATACACTTGTTTTGTACAATCAACATTTGATCTTGTTCCAAAACCAACGGATCTCTTACCTGAAAGCAAAAGAATCTTCATATAACGGTAATGCATGATTGCTTACAGAAATGTTGTGATTTTTCAACAAAAAGAGAAAGAGCGTCGGCATTTCTGCCACCATGAAAACTTTACTGGCAAGATAACGTAATAGCTGAATTTATGTCGGCGCTATTATATGACATAAAGAAGCAAACATAAATGGGATTCATTGACTGAGAATTTACGATCCTATTTATCTGTGTATATTGCACATCAACTGCAAATAGTTATGATCCAAATCTTTAGGTGTGCTATGCACCAGCAGGTCAGAGTTTACACTGCTTGTACGATATCATGTGCTGAACAAATAGTATATAGACCCTGATCTGCTGGCATATTGTTAGAAGTTCGGCACACTATAGATCAGAACAAACCTGGTTTTAATTTAAGTAGAAGAGTTTTGGAGTCGTGAGTAACCAGGACCACAAAATGAGCACGAGACAGAGATCATTGTAGCTGTAAATATGCATAGCATATATGTGTATTACCAGTGTATATTTGCCATAAAATATTTCAAAATGCACTACCATACTTTATGTATGTCAAAAGTGTACGACATTACAGCTTCCTAATGACGAACACAAGTAATTTAAATTCTCCTGCATGATTCAGTTATCAGCCAAAAAAAATTGCTGTCCCTCTGTCTATTATAGTGATAATTTACCTAATCCAAAATTTTAGCATATGAGCTAAACCAGGCTAGACCCCCAAGTGTTTGGTACGTGAAAAAAAATTGGTTTTGCTCTGGTATTACCATTCATCTTGCTCTAAATTCTCAAGTTGTGTTATCTTGGAATTTCACAATTAATCGTGTTAAATCTTGGGAGTAAATGTTAACGTGTAATTTGCAATAAATATTTAGTTTATTGACCACTGAAATCAAAGACCTAAAGGAATAAAAACCCAAGTCAGTCACCTATTCAAATGAGCCAAGTGCTGATTTCCGATTGGTTGAATGATGGCATGTAGTAAAATTATATATTATGTATTGCCCTGCTTTACACTTAAGCTGGACATAGTTACTCATATTGTGCTCGAGGCAGGGCTGCCGATACAGCACCCCCCCCCCCAGTCTGTATTCAAACTTTGGAAAGATGTATAAAATAAAAAGATTTCAGATGAAGAAAAAAAAAAAGGTTTTGTTTCATTTTAGATCCCTTGTTTGATTTTTGCGCCCCTTCTCCCTGTGCAAGTGCACTGCTCGCACATAGCTTGTTCCGGCCCTTGATTGAGGTGATCTTTTTTGTGGAGATACCCATGGTTGACCTTTTCCTTGACTTCATCTGGTATTTTCATTATTATTTAAATTTTTTATTAAACTTTGTGAAAGTGACTTATAGTCAACATGCTTTAGCTGCCACTTGCATACAAGAACCATCTGTGTATAAAGGTAAAGTTAAAAAGTTCCATGTATTCATATTGATTTACCGGTCAACACCTGGTATCTGTGCATACAGGTGAGTTTTTGCAAATCCCCAAGGTGACTTTTATAAACCAGTTTGACTCAGGATATGGGTATATTTTAGATTGGAGACATGTAAGTGTTATTAAACCTTACATTAATAAAAACTGGACAATATCCAAATAAATGAGTTTATGATATGTTTGCATGACTTTTACTATCCAGATTAATTGTTATTGTCAAATTTTGTTTAGGTGTGGCATATTATTTTAAACACCTTACAGGTACATGACTATTTATTTGCTAGATCTAATGTTAAGCATGCAAATCACCTGCATGTTTTGAACCAATGAATTGCTGAATCACATAATACGTGAAAAGTTTTCAAACATTCCATGTTCATTGATGGTTGTCCATTTTATGTCATTAAAATGCATCATTTGCTGTAGCTATCCCAGTTCATATTTGTCCTTTTGGAAATCAAGTTCCCCGTAATCTTTTTACATTTTGGTACCATGTAAACTGTATTATTATTTTTCATTCCAGGTCTATACATACACAAAACTGCATTCGTGTTTTGTTCCGAGGTGGTGGAAAGAACGAGTTTGATATGTCGTAGGGATACATCGAGGCTGTCAGGCCGAGACATATTCATAAGTCATATCAGAGTTCTCTCTCCCCCCCCCCCCCCACGCCCCGATTCAGAACAAAACATGAATGCAATTTTGTATTTATTACATAGCCCATCTTTTACACTTTCTAAATATTTTTAGCTTTACTGTATGAATGAAAGTCAAAACGAATCAGAATTTATGAAAGTTCAATTCACTGTGTCTAAAAATATCTACGCACGGATGTCAATGAGGACACCCAACAGCCGTATCAAATGCCAGATCAAGCATGTAAGATTAAATGGGTATGCAATAAAGTATGTGTATTATATGATGGCAGAATGGATGATATAGAAAGAGTATTTCATGTAAATGGGAGTGCTTAACCATTGAAAAAACACTGCCTAATTAAGAGCTAATCATAAAGTCCACCAAATAATCTAGCTGTTGCATGTTGAGCAGCAGAAGGGATAAAGTACAAGATAATAACAATTTGTAAAAAAACTGTTTTACAAGGAACATCCAGGTAAACACTTAAATCAATGAACTTTACGCTGTGTGGAACAATGCCTTTTTGTCCACGTTCTGTCACAATATGCACACATGCTGCACAATGTGAGATAATTACATGACAAGATTTTTTTGTTTACAGAATCATAAAAAAGTTGCATATAAGCAAAGTCAAACAGGTTTCCTGCCATTTGCAATGGCAGCCATTGAAATAAAGTCTTCACCTGTGCAAATAAACAGAGATACATGTTCAAATTAAAGATCACTTCATGTGCTGGGGACAACTATGAACCCCCTTTTTGTGAAGAACTAATACTTTAGCTTGTACCTTTTTTTCTGTGTTCTTATGTGAATAAGTTTCTTTGAAAAGGTTATGTGTCTCGAGAGCATGTCAGTATTTAAGAAACTGCGTAGTTAAAGGAAAGATGTTGATAGAGTTCAATAGAGCTGAGCTTCTAAGTAAAGGAACATGGGATAACTTTCAAGATCCAAGTGATATTCTTATAAATTTATGAAGTCTTACATTGGTCTTTGTACAATTACAAAATAAATCTAAAAGAGCCACTCTTGATATCAATCAAAAAAATAAAATGATTCCTACTGCAAATATTGCCATTTAACTGTTTTACGCTATCAAAAATTCCCCGTGTCTAAGCATATTTGTGCAAAAGAAGTTTCAAGGCATCGAATGTTCTTGTGTGTTTTTCTAGTCTACTGCTTTGTTACAACAGCATCATAAATGAATCAGTTAAGCAGCTTTCAACTGTTTTGACATTATTATTGGAAAATAAGAAATTAAAATGTATAAACGAGTGGACTAACATTCTGGTACTGAATACTAGTAGATTTGGCACTTGAAGTTTGTTCCACCTGATTTTTAAGCTTATACCCACTGGTGTGTTTGTTGTTGGTGCACTGATTTGTAAACTACTCTGTACAGTAACTCGTAATACAAAGCTGACTGCATCAAGCTAAATACTTTGCTGCTGTCAGTACATGTTGATATTGTTGTTTGTCAGAAGAACATACAAGTCAGTAGTGTTGTACAACATAGAAAATTCAATAAAACACTGAATCAAGATTGTTTTTACCTGGTCTCTTTCATACCCATTTACAAAGAATACTTTTGTTCTCCTAATTTGTCCTAAAGACAGGATTATTGCCATAGAAGCAAGACAAAAATTCTGTTTATATTTGCTAATGTTTATTCCACACTAAACTGTTAACCAGATGTTTGTTGCATAATGGGCTCAGTTTCACTAAATGTATCAAATTTTCTTCCTCAAATTGAGATCTTTAAATATCTTATTGCTTGGTTTGGATTTATGATTTTCTCACAACATTAATAAGGCATCAAGGATTAAAATACAGTCATAATTTCCTGTATTTTCCTGAAATTAGTTGTTCGATCTCGGATACAAAACGAAGAATTTCCATAAAGAAATTCCTCATTTTGTTTTTCAAGAATAAAAGGACTCCCAGTTATACAATACTTAAAACTAAAACTTTTTTTTCTTTCCTTTGTATTGTATCTACTTCTCATAAAAATCCCAATATTGTCAAAAATAAGATGATGCAAAATCTCTCAATTTGAGGAATATTTTATACAATTTTAGTGAAATGGGGACCTGGATGTAAGATCCAGAATTTACTCAAGCTAACAGAACAGGCATCTCATAAGTTTGCTAGAACACAAAGAAAGATTTGGAACTGAAATGGAAACCAGTAGGGCTCGTACTAATTTTTAGCACTGTAGCAAACACTGGAACATAACAAATTGTATGATTATTATTATCATCTCCAGTACAAAGCACAAGCACCATTTTGTACGATGTTATTCAGTATAATTAATTTGTGGTGTAAGCATCAACATTCAGTTTTGTGCTTTCCTCCATTTATCCAAGTGTTCTAGGAACAATCGTGATACTGAATGGACACATTTATCCCGAGGTGACAGCGATTTACAGTATTCATCTGATGATAGCCCACCACCCTCTTTTTGCAAAATTTTTGCATCACACCCACTACCTTTTTACAAAAATTTATGATGCTGACCCCCAGATCTTGTCATGAGAGAAATACTATACTTCAGGGTTAAAATTTGGATATCGCTCGGGACTAGATTGGGCAAAGTATCATGCTATAGCGCAGGGTGTCAAACATACGGCCTGCCAGACTCATTATTTATTATTATTATCAAATCTGGCACGTCATAGCAAATGAGTTTGACACCCCTGCTGTAGTGGAACAGTCTAGTCATAGCATTTGATGGAATTTGGTTCATAAATAATCAAAGCTCTCTAGATTAATTTTTGTCGAGCTTGTGCTTAACCAATGATGAGAATTGTCACTTTACAGACAGATAGTGGCAGTAAAGAAAGTTAAGATGCTAGGAAATGTTGCATATTTTTTCAGTGTTGAGGCTTGGGTCAGCACAGGTATGTTTTTATATTGCACTGTTGGGAGCCATGTGGTGTAACATACATGCATAAATCGACTTTGTCTTGCATTCATCATACTGAGTCAAATGCTTATCATGTGACAAAACAAAACAAACACAAATTGAGCATCTATTTTCAATTGGCACATACTGATATTTCAAAATGACATCCATTGCAAAATCCCACACCTCAATCGTTCTAATTATGTAAAAGTTTATCTGAAGAAAAACTGTGTAATAATGGTAAAAAAAAATTCATTAGCCAGATATAGGTGACATCTAACACATGCAAGTATCTCTTGTAGCATTTTTAGTCTCAAGTTCAATTTTTATATTTAAGATTTTCTATATATCAAGAGAATAAAAAAGGCAATTATGGAATTTTAATTTTGAAAGAACAAAGATAAAAACGTAAAATAATATTTCATGCCATTTAGATCTCTTTCATAAACCAGAGTATTGAGAATATTTGATGGTTTGAATGGTTAGAGAAATACACTACAATAAACAGGATTAAGCGAATTAACATAAATTGCAAATTATTGATAACCAAATCCCTCTAAATACATGTAAGGGCTGTTCCAGTAAAACGTACTTGGAACCCAGGGAAGGCACTTTTAATGCGGAATATTCGCCCATAGATACAATTTAGAACTTTGTATCATTTTTTTATGAACTCTTTGAGTAAACTTCCTGCTTTCCCAAGGTACCATGTATGTTTAAATGGAACAGCCATAATCTGATTTTAAATGTTTATCTTCACTTTATCTCTCAAAAGAGAATTGATTAAAAAATTCATAAAACATTTTAATAGAAACTATTAAAGCTATTATCATGAGCATTTTGTATTGAAATTATCTATATAGAAGCAATATCGAGGAAGGTAATGTGGGGGGAGAGGGGATAGTACCTTTGAAAGCTGAGAAGGAATTGGGCAAAGTGTTTTGCTGTACAACTCTATGTAGGGAAAGTTAGCATACATATACATGTCTTTCACCTACTTGGATTGACACTTATTTTTGAATACTGATGAAAATTACAGTTTCTATGTGCTTGGGAAATGTACTTGAAATAGAGAAAAGTACACCAACTTTGCCTGTCCTTAAAATACAGAAACAAATCTTCACAGTAGAGGCATTACTATTTTCTGAAAGTACACTTATGAAATTTTCAAATATAAACAAAATAAAGTAGAAGTTACTGGCTTGTTTGTTTATAATTTACCTCTGAAGTTCAGGAAGTGATCATAGCCATGCAGTGCTAGCAATCTTCTATGAGATACACATCAGAAGCATGGCCTAGCTGTGTTCTCTCAAAACCAAATTAATTCCATAATTCAGATAGCAAAATAAAGAAAATTGTAGGTTCTTTAAACCTCCACAGGTTATACATATTCATTTTTGTATAACAAGGATTACTGGTGGGGAAAGTTTGGGACACCTTCATTTTAACCCTGTGCACAAGAGCAGAACCTTATGATAAATTTGAACATTTGCACAATTCCTTTTCACTTTTTCATATGATCATGTGTGATTTTCTGAATTAAATGGCACATTAATATTGATGTTATGTATGAAAATAAGCTAATTATGCCTATTTTATTCTATTTCACACAATATGACTCGAGGCAGTATTGTGCATGGAAATTTACCTCTTTATGGGGAACTTTAAAGTCTTGGGCACACAAATAAAATAAATTTAAATTTAAAATGGATTAAATATAACAAAATAGTTAAAACTGTTATGTTCATTTATGTTTAATAAAATTAAAGAAACTAATGAAATAGCTGCTTCACAGGCGTTTACATACTGGTGTTAAAATAATTTGAAAACTTTTTACCCTTTGACCTTTGAACTCTGTAGAATTTGTCAGCAACATCTCCAGAATCATTGTGGCAAGTTTCATGTTCCTATCTTTTAGCATAGTGCTGGTTACTGTGTGAGAAAATACAATGTACATGTTAAAACTTGACAACTTTTCACCACTGCTGTACAGTGGGGGGGGGCGGGGGGGGGGGGAGGGGCTTGTGTAAGACTCTGGTACCAGTGATTACTGTCCTGTGAAAGAAATGCATTGTAATTATTCAGAAAGACTTGGGGGGGGGGGGGAGCTTGTGTGAGACTGGTAATGAAGAAATGCTTCATAATTATTCTGAAGGACTGTTTACATAGTTGCAATTTAAATTATTCAGTTATACAACTAAAATCAAATCATACAATAATAACATATGTTGATCCTTGAGATGCACACTGTTAAACTTAATCTGTGGCAGAGAAATAACATTTAATGTCCTCAAATCCAAGACTTATCCCCTAATTCATAAACAACAGAAATGTACTGGCAATAATTCTCATTTTATAATTAAGTTTTTTTGTATCCTTTGAGTATTGAACACAGCAAAACATTAATAAACCTGCTCTATTTCCCTTTGCAAGATGAATGAAGATGCATATTCTTGCCTTAGTTAATTGTAGTATTCATTTTTAGACATATGTTAAAACAAATACACATGAGGAATACACAAGACTTCATTATTTATCATGACTTAACACACAACAATCGGTATACTCGTAAAGAATACACAAGACATTTTTTATTCATCATTACTAAACACACAGCAATCACTATACTCATCGGGAATACACCAGACCTCATTATCCATAACAATACTCAAACTTTCTGCCATCCACTCAGAGCAAAACACACAACTACAGCGATGAATTAATGGGTTCCAATTTTCTTAGATTTTGTTGTTACTCAAACCCACAAATTAAAAAACCCAACAAACAACAATTCAACAGGACCACCCTTCCCTACATCTGAAGCATATTTATGACTCTAGTACAATTGTTTTTCAAAATCATGAAAATTGATACCCACACAAATAAATAAAGTCACAGTACTTTAGACAATGTGTCTGGATTACCCAAACTTTATTAGGAAAATGAAAAAAGAACATTGTTGACTTTAATTATGAGTGTAATGAGATTGTAATACCAGCTAGAGACTGATAAATGAATCGTTTGAGATGAAAAAATCTGAGACCATCCTTAAATAGAGAGGGGGCTATGGGCAAGCCACATACAGTACAGCTCACACAAATTACAAACACTTTCAAACCACCACAGCAACTCGGCAGGCACATCTTGTGCTTCTCCACTGCAGAGGGGGATAGTCGACATTACTGATTGATATTTAATAGCCAATGAATGAAGACCACTCATGGAAAGACTGAGACATCAGTGATTTACACTCGGATACTATTTTGAGAATCAATTGTCTTTATGTCATTTATATATTTGAGAAAACAAATCATTTCAAGAGTCGTGTATATTCAATACATGTGTGTTTCGAAAAGGTTGATCGGCTTCTGTGTAATGCACTTCTTTTTGCAGTTACTACCAATGTTAAAAATGTATATGCATTCCCAATTCAGTTTAAACAATGTAGCCCAAGAAGTTTACATCATGATCCATGGAAAGTAGATCACAGACACTTAAGGAATTTTACATTTTTACTTTTTTCAAAGAAATCTGAACAAACTTACACACCAACTTGATGACAGACACACCTTTTGGCTTCCCTTGAAGAGCATAAATGTATTGTACTGTTACAAAGGAAAAGTAATCCTCTGAGATATGGACAGTTAAATTAAAAATGACAACCACTACTATTTCAAAGAAAGAAAACACTGAATTCACACTGAAATCTGAACCACATGCTTAATCCTTAAGCAGTAACTGTGGTACACAGTCAACAACAGCACATGTTCACGAGGTTGAATATACACACCTTTGAGCCAGCTAGTTTATGATGCATTAGGGCCTACTACATGTGTACTGTAAAGTGACCGACTATTCATTTTCGGAGGGGTAGTGCAGGGACTGGGATTTTCTTTCTGACAGGGATATTTTTTTCTTCTTTCATTACAAGATAAAACAAAATTTCAAGTAAAATAAAATATAGAGTAAGGTCTTTTTTCCCAACAAATCAGAACAAGATAATTGTTTTCAAGCTTTTAAAAAGAATCCCTTCTCACGCCCCCTTAGAAAAGTGAATAGTCTATCCCTAAGCGAGACTTGACTTAAGCAGATGTTCTACAGAAAATCAAAGCAGTAGCCATTGTCAACACTGTTATAAAACATTGACAAGAAATAGCATCAAATGAATATGTCAATTTCAGCTTGGGAAGGTGTCATTTATGTTACATGAAGCTATCTGACTTGGAGCATCGTATTTAACAGCCCCAATTATAACCCAGCAATTAACAGTGGAAGTTTGTTAACTGTCTGCAATTAAACTAAATTAAATTTATTGCTGAAATGAACAATGAGGTGGGAAAATTGTCATGATTCCAAGATTAATCCCTCTCTGTGATAGTTTATTTGCTACCAAAGAGTTTAAGATTTTATTTTCCAACGAAGTAGAAACACCTTGCACCATCAATTACAGTTTGCTCACTTACATTTTTCTTGTTTTGGCATAAATTATAGGGCATTTGAGACTAACAAATCTCAGTGTCCAAAATCTCTCTCTTTCTCTCTCACTCTCTCTCTGGAACCCTGTAGTGCAAGCTTGCTAGGGTCATAAACAGTATATCAAACCCACTTTATCGACACCACATTCACTCTGGTGGAGGTTGGATGAAACTCCATGATAAAGCATGGTGTGTGGAGCTATTCTCTGCAAGAAGCCATGGCAGTTCCATCAGATGGTGGAGGGAATTTACCTTAATCCTCTCCACACTCTCTCCACCCCCAACATGATGCATGGGAGAAACAAAAAATTGGGGGAGCTGTACTGTATCCACTTATCTTTTATCATCAATGTAATCATTATGATTTCACTACAAACGAAATTAACATTAATAATGTCCCACTTCCTTTGGCTAATTAAGTCTGGGAAATCTGGAGGATATATACTAAGTAATTTTCATATTGTACTAAATTTGATTTTCATATTGTGCTAAATTTGATTCAAAAGAGCATGGAAACAACTTATTTTGTTGAATCATGATATCCAAGTTTTCTCCCATTTCAGGCTATATTTAATATGCATAATAATGCAGCCTTCCCAAGCCAAAAAGGTTCTTATTGATGAAAATATAAAATGTGGATTTTCCAATCGTTACATTATACCTCTATAATTTTTTTAGGCCCTTTTCTTCTATGTCATTACTTCTTTTGATTATGTTTTCAATCACAAAAGTATTTACTTAGCATTAAAATCATGTTCCTTGTCATTTTCTTGTAAGCAAGATATGACCTGATGACCTGTATCCTTGGGACAGCTCAAATACAAGAGATTTCTAGCTAACCACTTTGTCAAGATTTTTTATCTGGCTCTGGTGTACCACCTTCTGGCTTTGATTCAGAAGTATCTTTGGTCTCGATAGATTTTGTCTGAGCCTTGCTCAGCAGTTTTTGTAAGGGTGTCATGTCACCAGTTTTTCCTTGTTCCAATGCCTTTGATATTTTAGGATATTTCTTTAAAAGGTCCTCAGAGATATGTATCTTAAAAGTATGGAAATATTTGAGGACGTTTTGAGCCTGGATGCGATCGATTTTATACTGCTTGGCAATCATTTCAACTGAGGCATTATTGGGGTCTATGCTGTGATGGGTGATAAAGTCCAATGCATGGCGGAGAGTTACTCTCCCCTCTCTGATCTTTTCTGGTTCATGAAATCCAAACTCTGGAGACTTTTGATGGCGCATGTACTGGGGAAGCTTTCCTGAGGACTTCACCTTAAATATAACAAAATACAATACATGATGAAATAATAAATTACAGGCATAGAATATAAAATTTGAAATTTATAGTCATGTTTGCAAATGACTTCAATCAAGACCTTTACTTTTTACCTTTTGAGCTGGTTATTCAACTTGATCCAAAAGAAAATTTATAGATAAATGATGAAACTACATTACACAAATTAAGGTGGGTTTAAAGTTTTAAAAAGCTCTATCAACTGAAGTTGAAAGCAGATACATTTTAGACTTTGATTCCCAATAATGTCTGTTTAAGAAATTCATTGTAGGATAAGGACCCAACATTGTCAGCACTACAGACTACTCTCTATGTTGCCATTTGGTGAATTATGGTGTTGAGACCAGGGCTGCTTGCCCAATTTTTGCAACCAAAAATGTGTGCACAAAACACTCATGCCCACACACCCTCTCTGTTTGAACGAGTGGTGCAAGTAGAAAAAAACCAATTACTTTGTCCGAATGTATGCACGTACATATGAGCATACTAAAGAACATTCATAATGGACAACAAAAGTGGGCATAACTGTAAAAAAAACAAGAGGAATGGTAAGCAATTTGCTCACATAAATATACAGATAGCTCTCCCACATTCCACCCCGATCCCCATGATGGAGACGAGTCTACCGGTATAGTAAAATCAGAGGCCCGAGTAGGCCTGATATCACTCCCCTGGGTAACAGACATATGTAAGCTTGTGAAAGCAAATTCATGCAATGTATTGAAACTGTGGAGTGGACGGTTCGGCCAGATAAGCGATTTTTAAAAGCCATATCCTATGATGTAAATAAGCCGATAAAACCAGGTCCTAAGCGGGCCATGGACTGCCACATGCATGATTTATATGGGCAGAAAATGTCTAGTGTCATCATCCAGAAAATTGGATGGTCTGGATATCTGGATTAACAATGGTAGTTACATTCAGAAGTGTTTCGTGAGAAAAGCATATTGAAGTGTTTTTTAATTTTTTTAATTAAAAGCAAAAAATAAAAAAAATAAATTTAAAATATTTTGTGATTAATTACATTGTATTTATGAAATACCATAAAAAAAATGCATATACATAATAACATAAAAACAACAAATAATTGAGCAGGGATTTACAAATTTTGATAAAAGTCAGCTTGCCCAGGATAAGTCAACTGGAACATTGAACTTGCCCTTGGGAAATATGAGCTTGCCCCAAACATAATATCCCAACACGAGTTAAAAAATTAGATAAAATAAAATACGGGATATTTTAAGGAAATCACATTATATTTACTTTCACTTTTGTTTCTATCTTTGCTGGCACCTTAAAACCATATGCCAATAATTAAAGTTATTAAAAAAATATATATGTAAATAATACATGTACATAGATATGTAGATGAGAAAGGGTTAGAATGCAGATATAATTAGAAAAACAAAAACAGACATGTACATGTATATGGACAGATAAATGGACCGGTAGAAATGGGTTTAGATTTTTAAGTAAAAGAGCGAGAGAGAGAGAGAGAGATGTTTAGGTAAAAGACCTTGAAATGAAAAATTGAACAACCAATAACTGAACAGCCATGAAACTTTTGACCCGAGTATTCTCCTTCCCATTTTCATGCATGTATCATATTCTAGCCAGAGATACTCATTAAATATAATCCACGATGTTTGGAACTTTCTTGCATGCTTCATAGCATCATACTGGCTATTTTTCTTTAAAACAGGTTCATTAGAGCTAGAAACTTCATCAAGTTTCCTTTTTTTGTGCCTTGATAAGATAACAGACTCGTGTAATCAACTACATCAACAATAATGAAAGCTAGACTGTTTGTAATGATTTATTTTTACTCACAACTGAAGGATTTATAAACACTTATTTTATCCATTTACTTTACAGTTATCATCTAGTTATCTTGAAATCAGTGACATGCATCAAAATATTCGACAAGCCAACTTTTGAGATTGTGAACACTTATTGTTATCCATTTAATTTGTTTGCCAAAAAGTAACTATGTATCGGTCTCCTGATATTATCATGTAAACAACAGATCATAAACACCACTTGTGGGTGCTATATTGTCAGTAAATTCGATCACGCTTTGAACAAAATCCTCCTGGTGGTTAATAGTCAGAGACAAGTGCCTTTTATTTCCAAACGCACCTGTCAAAGAAATCTCACAAGTTCTATTATTAACAACTGACACCTACTCATCTTAAAATCAGCGACATGCATCATAGCAATCTTTGACAAACAAATTGTTTAGAGTAAGCAAGCTCACAAACTACCTGAGGCTAAGTTAGGACCTGAAAGTCTGCGAATCCCGGATATGTACAGATATCACAATTAAAATGTAACTGATAAATTAAAATATAAATATTTATTCCTTATTTGTCAAATCTTGCTTTTAATAGTAAATATTAATATTAGTAATATATATATATATATATATATATATATATATATATATATATATATATATATATATATATATATATATATATATATATATATATATATATATATATATATATAAGGCCAGTCATTACCAACCTTAACAAATACATATATAAGGGATACAGTAAATAGCAAATGCACATCGAATACACAAACATCCAAAGGACAGAATACATGTATAACCATCTCTGGTAAAGATCACTAGTAATTTCAGAGTGCAAAACGGTGAGGAAACCAGCCTAAGGGCTTATATGTCTAATAGAAGGGGAAGGGAAGCCCAACCAAATTCAGAATTAAATATCTTTAGGCCTTGGGGACGGAAAGAATGGAAATCCAGATACTGAAATCTAAACCAGTACATCTCTTCCAAATTAAAAAGATGACCCAAATTCAAAACCTTTTTTCAAAATTTTATTTTTTTCTGAAAAAAACCCTCACTCTAACTATACAAATTAGTGGGACAGCTGCATACAGATACAAAAACCCTTTAACTTTCATACTACGGTTTGGCGCCTTCATAGATCTGACAACTTCCTTATAGCTGGGGATCTGGTAGTGCCCAAAAAAGGAACCCACTTTACTGTTGTTGCCCAACAAAACTAGTGAAAGCCAGACCTTTACTTTAAAATGGTATTGTCATATTAAAATGTCCCAACATGGATTTACAAATCCACTTGCCTGACTCCCTGGACAAGCTTAAATTCGACTTGGGCAAGCTCAAGTTTCCAAAGTACTTGCCTGCGGGCAATTCCAAAAAAGAGAGAGAGAGAGAGAAAGAGAGAGGGGGGTAGGGTTCCAATTGTAATGCTTTGTGTTCTGCAAGTTTTATACCCTGCGATCTCGCCACAGTACATATATTGGCACCTTTATTTAGTGTTTATATGTCTTCATTTACATAACTGGCCACAGTTTCTTTCATCTATCATATGTCATTTCCATCTTGTAATCAATGTCTAGGCCAGACATGATGTGAATATTTACTATATATATATATATATATATATATATATATATATATATATATATATATATATATACCATAGCTCAATCATGTGACCCAGTTGGATATACATTTGTATATATACAGATCATGGCTCAAAAATGCAACTCAGTTGGATATATATCTGTATGTATAACATGATTATGATGTAACCCAGATACCTTTTTTTTTAAAGACTTCAAGATATCGCATGCCATTTTCTATAATCTTTTTCACAGTATTTGGGTATTTAGAGGCTCTGTAAATGATATCATGGAGAGTCATTAAGGATTATAGATAGGAATGGCCATATCTCAGTCCATTTTTCTTGGAACACATGTTCATATTTCACTTTTTTTCAGTCTCAGCTGCTGAAGAGTCACAATTTTTTTCTCCTGTCTCAGATCCAGATGCCTGATGTGGCAAGGAATAACCACCATCCTGGAATTTCTGAACTTACTAAAAATTATTCTTTGCGATTTCCCAAAAACAATTTTAAAAATTGATTTCAGGTTCTTAAACATTTTGCAGCTTGCAGACTACAGGAGTGGTTCAACCATCAATGTACGACATAACTGGGTTTTTTCTGCCTTATCCAATCATACTGCTGTATCATCGGAACCCCTCAGATTCCTACCCATAATATCTCTACATATTATAAATCATGTTTCTGACGAAGAGTTGGTTCACCTTGACATGTACAAGATGAAGTATCTGAGTGACATGCATGCAAAACACAATACATACAAGCTGCATTATGCATCAGATCAAGCGACATGCATGCAAAACACAATACATACAAGCTGCATTATGTATCAGATCATGGGACATGCATGCAAAACACAATGCATACAAACTGCATTATGTGTCAGATCAAGGGAAATGCACCAAATTTTGAAGTATCAGCAATTTTTTGGGCATGAAAAGTGGTTTAATTTGGGCCAAGGTTAGGAAAAACACAGAAATCCCGCATTCCTGCACCTCAGAAGCAACAAGGTACTAACATATAATTGGAAAGATTATGCAGATGATCTCAAAAACTGTTTCATTATTCAACACTGATTAAAATTTTAACAGAATATTAGTGAATAGAATAAAAAGATGAATGGGTGAAATAATCAATATAAATCGAAGCTTTCTGGAGAAAGGAAAAAATATACAAAAGAATACCTTGACAATACAAACAGCAATAGAATTTATACGTTGCAACAACTCTATATGACCAAGAAAAAACATTTGATACAACCAAACAAAGTTATATAGATAACATTTTTTTAAAATATATCGTTGGAAATGTAGTTTTGGCAAGTACAACAAATTTGAATTAGGTAATACCAGCTATCCTTTCATTGCTACATGTATATCTTTTCCTGGTGTTAGTGCCCAGTCCAAGGTGAAAATTCCCTCCTCCAATTAGTAATTGGAGGTCTAGAATAAAAACAAACCAGTCCCATTCAGATGCCTTGGTCACTTCCATTCATTACAAATCACAGGAATTCCTGTGGAATGGGAAGATGGGGATGTAAAGATACACATCCTGGAGATCTATGAAGACCGCTCAGTCATTTGACCTAATGGTATTCATGAATAGGGCAGATGTCTCAATCTTGAAATTCTCTGCCAGACGAAGCTTGCTAAATGGGGAAAGATCAATAATGAGTCTAAACTTTCCCCCTTTTCTAAAACTAGGAAGATCTGGGAATAAAATCCTGGTGTTTGGATGTTTGTCACGCTCCTACTGTGCCCTTCCTTAGAATGGCATACTCCTTTTCCCATAGGGATACCAGCTGGGACTGATGGAACCATATGGGGATCCTTAAAACAGGTGGAGCATCCCAGAAATGTAGCTGTTAACCACCATTACTGTGGAAAGAACCCATGCATCGTTCGTGAAGTCAGACAGAGCCTCTGAAAAAAGGGTCTTAGGGAAGGGGGAGGGGTCCACATACTTCCTCCCCTGTCCTCTCTGCTACCTCATAGCATGAAAGATGGATGGAAACAAGTTTTAAACTGGGCCTGACAGTTTTGATGGGGCCCCTGCTTAAAGCATTTAGGAGGGGAAGCCATCGACCTTTCAGATGGGAGCATTCTCCACTGGTTTAACCAGGCCCAGTTCCATGGCCAAGGCCCTATGTCATTGATCCCTCATACCCTCAAAATAATGTCACAGCATCGAGCTGGACAGCTGTAAAAAGGCTTTTGCTGTGCTTCAGCAAAACCTTTGATGTCTCCAAGGCGGCATTCCTAGGGTGAAGAAGCTTGGCAGAGAGCACCATGGACATCAAAAGCACTTGTCTTGATATCCTGGCAACAGCATCCAACAATCTCTGCAAAGCAGAGAGAGATTATGAATTATCCTTCAACAGACTGAAGGAACCAGCCAAAAAATATAGGCATGTGAGGCTATAGTAACTAGTGTACAAGCTTTTAGTTCCAAAGCCTCAAGGAACTTCATGGAGAGATGGGCCCAAGTCCCTGCCAACATCCCCAGCTTAGGAAACACATGAGTCCAAGGCAGGGGGCTTAAGGGACCAAGCAGGCAAATGGACTGGAGGCAGAAACCAATGAGCCAAAGCATGGAAGAGGGGACATACATCCCTTCTGCTTTCTACCCACCTTTTGTCCAAACCCAATGCCAGGCACCCAGCAGCTGATGTCAGATGACCGATGATCTATGACAGACACCTGGTGACCAGTACTACTATCCTTACCCACTGACCAATGATAGTTACCCAGCAACTGGTACTAGATGCATTACCCTGTGACCAGTGACTGGTTAAAGACACTGGGTGACCAGTACTAATCGCCTTATCCAGAGACCAGTGCCATTTGACCAGACAAAGATAGGTCAGGTGATGAAGACCTGATGGAGGAGTCCAATGAATGATCTCCCCTCGATGAGTAACCAGATCTACTTTAGCAAGAAGTCCATGCTTCCCCTGCACTGGAAAGGTGGGATTCACTCCCTGATGTTGACAACTTCTCTTCACTGGAAAGTGCAGAGGATCCCTTCCTCACAAGAGCTGACAACTTCCTTCCTCCAGGAAGTGTCTGTGATCCTACCCTTACTGAAGCAGGTAATTTCCATACCAAAGCAAGAGCCATGGACTCCTCCCTTACAGAAGCTGATGACTTCCCTACTTCAGGAAGTGTCCTAGATACCTAATGAGAATGTAGAAGGTCTTCCAGTGAAGAACATGTGTCCTTTCTTCCTTTCCCTAAAGGCACAGAGATTTTCAGCAAAGTCCCATACCTTGTCAGGCCAAAGAGAACAAAAAGGACATCTGTGCGTGCGTGCATATGAAGTGCACACCAAGCAGGTGGAATGCATGTTCCAAGCAACCTTTAATGGCATTAACACACACATTGAGGCATAATGAAATGCTGAAAGGAAATACAAAAATAATACAATCAACTGGAACAAGAAATTATGGGGTAATATTTACCCAAATACTGGTTATTAAGAGTGGGATCAAAAACAAAGATGCACTGCTTCACTAGAAAAGAACAAACAAACCCCCAAATTCAACAAAAATGGACACAGATAAACGAAAATTACACAAGGACAGAGGAAAAAATATCAAATACCACACAGAAAAGTATACTATTGATGGCAATTTTGCCAAAAGACACTGTGAATGACGAAAAATGATGAGTGCTCTTTGAGACAGAATAACCACACAAAGTCAATGGAAAAGAAGGATGATATTCCAAATGATGGAAGTTGACTGAGGTATCAGACTGGGATCATGTTGTTTTTTATTCTAGACCACCAATTATTAATTGGAGGGAATATTCACCTTGGATGGGGACTAGTGCCAGGAAAAGAGACAGCAATGCAATAATAGCAGGTTGTACCATTCACTGCACTCAGTTTCAAGACAAACCGGGCTATAACTCTAACACAAATTGCAGCAGGATAGTAATTTTGTTGATATGTACATCTTAATATGATGACCATAACATTTCCCAAATTGCATGGCAATCCATTAAAATCTATGAGACTAGTTGTATTCAGAAGATTCTGACATACATACACTACATCCAGATGGAAGTCAAAAATTACACTTACTCAAACAGAAATCACAGGTCCTGGAGCACAGTGGTTTGTAGATATGAACATTTTATATTCTGACCACAAAAAGTACAAAATTTCAATCCATCAAAAACTGAGACTAGTTCTGTTCACAAGATTCTTTCATGCACTGCATTCAGCTGCAAGACAAAATGGGCATTAACCCTACCAAAAATGTTAGGAGCAAAGTGATGCACATCTTAAGATGATGACCATAATATTTACCAAATTTCATGGCAATCCACTGAAAACTGTGACACAAGATTTTGACATATAGTGTACACTGCATTCAGCTGCAAGTAAAACAGGGCAATAACTCTTATAACAAGAATACCATGAACACCACATTATACACACACCCTATGTTTAATAGTCCTTTCTGTCTAGGAACTAGTAGGACCTGGTTGACTCTGGAGATTATTGACCAACAGGTCTCAATGACCTTGACCTTTGGTCAAGGCAGGCAGTCTTTCTTATTAGACACACCATAACCTCTGACCTTTAAACCCCAGAATCTAAATGGTTTCTTTACTACCTAAGTGCAAATCATCCACCAAGTCTGGTCAAGAAACTTACTCTAGAAAAACAGTTATTCTATAGTGACCTTTACCTTTGAACTTTTTATCCCTTCTTTTTTCACCAAAGCTATCTACAAGTTTCAGCCAATTCTGTTTGTCATTGTGCAGAAACCATTTTTTTCTTTCAGTTACATTGACCTTGACCTTCTACCTTTTGACCCCAGAAGTGATGGGATTCTTCCTTATCCCACGTGCAAACTATCCACAAAGTTTGGTGATGGTACATGCTATAGAACTGAAGTTATATTGCTGGAAGAAAAAGAGTTAATGGACAGATACACAGGCTAGCATAATATGCTCCACCAAAAGGTGGGCATATAAAAGATGTTGGAAAAAAGTGAGCTGTCGATCTGCGATTCTTCAGGTAAAGTAGTTGCATGCACAAGATGGCTGGTTGATTTTAACAGTACTTTTAATGCATTATTGGCTATATCATACAGAGGAAATGAGAGTTAAGTGTCTTTCCCAAGGACACACAGAGGCAGCCAACCCAGGCTGGCATGGACATATATTGAACCTGTAATCCTTGGATTATGAGTCTGATGCTTTACCATGACTCCGCTCAAGAATGTCACAACATGCACAGCCTAATGCTTATATGCATAAACTGGTGTGTAGATTTGACCTAAACATAATCTTGAAGGAAAAAACTATTCATTTCTGTTGCAGAACAATGGCTGCAAGATAATCATAACTAGATAGAATGACAGAAAATGGGTCATTACTCAGACAAAATGAAGTGGAAGAGACAATTGCCTTAATAAGCACATGTCAAACAGCATTAGGATATACTGAAACATTCCGAAGCTATTATGGACTCTAACAGGCTACTTCAATGTGAAGACCTAAAACTGACTGACAAAGCCTATAAGTCATAACAGAGAAGAAGAGAAAAACTTCCTTTTGGGCACATCTACGTCTAGGAGGCAATGTTGATGCCAAATCACATCTGGATATGTTGAATGGTTCCGGAGCAATACTGGTGACAAGGTACTTCTATTAGTGACAATATGAAATTGATCAGCAAGGCCCATAATTCGGTCAAAAAAATAAAGTATCAGAAATAAAAATCAATAAGGCACATTTATGTCAACAAGTTGCCAAAACTGTTTATACCCAATTGCATTAGAATTTAATATCAAATGGTTCCTGAGCTATGATGGTTAAAATCAAGTGTCAATGTGAAGATATGAAATTGATTGTCAAAAAAGAAGTACGAGCTACCACTACTGTTAGACAATGTTCAAACCAAATTGCATCTGGATATGCTGAATGGTTCCCAACGTATTCTGATTATAAGACACTACTAAATCCGAGAGACCACTACTATTAGACAAAATGTTCACACCAAATTGCATCTGGATATGCTGAATGGTTCCCAACGTATTCTGATTATAAGACACTGCTAAATCCAAAATTGATCAAAAAAGGGCTGTAACTCAAAAGAAATCCCTGAACAAAGCAGGAAAGATTACACATAAAAACTTAATAAACTACATGAGATTTTGAATCTTAAGGCTGAAGAGAGTGGCCATCAGACTCCTGGTTTGATAATTATCTAGCATGAAATCATCCTGAGAAAATCCTTTGATTTAGGTGTAGAATTACTACTGTAAAAGGTTCTTACCATGCAGGTTCCAACAAATCTTATGCCAGAGTTTGAACTACAATATGCTGAATTCTGGTAGCTCTGAGGGCTATTTTTATGATACAATGATTTGATCCACATCTTTTTTAAAATTTTAACTTTACAATTATTTTACACAGGAGAATAATTACTAATGGGTCACAGTAAGGAAAAGAGCTAGCTTTGATGCTAACATTTTTATATTATAATGCCTTTTCCTGAGAAATCATAATGTTTTCCTGGTAGTGAACTGGACTACATCTAATTTATAAAAAAAAATTGCATCCTGCCACAGAAGATAAGGAATTTAAAGTTAAGATGAAGCAGGGTTCTCAATAGACACATACCCTCAGGTTTTGACATTTGGAATTGCCGTGACCCATTTTTGATGCATGGAAATTCCAACCTGTGCATTTTTATGACACACGTTGATTTTGGCTGGAGCATCAGTCTCAATTACCCTTAATTGGCATAATTTCCTACTAAACACATGCTGTCCATAACAAATTTACTGTATACGCCATTGATCGAGATTTGCAAGACTACTGTTTACACCTTATCAACCATTAATATTGCACCTATGTAAAATCAATATGAACTGGGCGGAGCTAACAGATCACTGATTTCACACATAGGTGTGCAAAACTGAATCAAGGTTAGATTGTTTTGATATTATCTTGGACATTTATGATAGAGGATGAGGGAATTAATTATGACTTGATTGGATTAACTTTTGATCAAATATTGACATCTGTTTGATTGCCCATAAAATTATTATCAATTAGACAAAACTGTGGAAAATATGGCGACTCACTAAGCTAGTTGTCAAACGTAAGTAGACAAAGTTTAATTGTATTTTATTGGCAATTAATTTGCTTCAATCAGTGAAACATATACAAATTCCGACTCAATTATGACTTGATTAGATTAACTTTTGATCAAATATTGGCGTTTGTTTGACTACCCATCAAATTATAATCACTTTGACAAAATTGCTGAAAATATGGCAGCTTGCAAAGCCAGTTGTCAAAGTTAAGTGGACAAATTTTAATTGTTTGATTGGCAATCAATTTGCTTCAATCAGCGAAATGTTTACAAATTTGGGTTTATTTTAATTAAGGTAAGAATTTACTGGACTTTACACTTGGTGATTTCTTTCATGCTTTGGAATTACTTGAGACTGAATAAGAAGATTGAATAATTTTGTTATATTAGATTTATTTGTGAACTATTAAATCACAATGGCTCAAAGAAGTATATTTTCTTTTCTGTCCCAGTCTCAGAAACGACCTGCCAGTGATGATCATTCTGACCCTCAGACTCCAAAGAAACAGAAAGTTAGTAACAATTCTGAGGAGAATGTGAATAAATCTCCTAAAGTTGTAAGAAAATTTAAGAGTGGAAAAACTGAATTTCCAAGGGTTGTTACCAATTCAGTAAAGAGGAAAAATAGGAGGAAATAATAAACTGATATGTTCTGTTGACCGATGTCTTCAGAGTATAAAAAGTCACCAATTGTGATGTTCATCCTTGATAAAACTGGATATGCCTTGTTCATGTTGTTGATGCATGATGATCAGATCGAATTGGTTATAATATAGAAATTAGATATCTGATTCATATATAACTTTCATAGTTGTATGTGTATATTTTTGCATTTAAAATGATTTGAGGAGTTAAAAATAGAATATGTTCAGAAGTTAAAAACATAATAAAGAATTTTAAAAAATTTGTTTTCTGTTTAATATACCAAATATAAACAGTCATACATAATGAGAAAGAGAAACACTTATACAAAAATCAGTAATGGCCATGTCTGTCTCACTGTCTGCTTGCCGGTTTCTTACAAAATACTGTACAAGTCAGGGGTCACACTACCAGGCGAAGTGGGCAACTAAGTCGCCAACAAAATGTAAACTTCACCTTTTTCTATTAGGAAAGTGAAAATGACTTCCCTTGCGATTTTTCTGATGTAAATTGAGTAACAATAGTTTATGGCTTTTTAAATACTCCTTCAACCCACCCAAGTAACTAACTCAGTGTGGAAAGCCCCAGGTGAAATGTATTTCATGCAGGTGTTGATATCAATTGCGCTGAGAAAACAAACTTTTGCACATTCGCAGGTAAGCAAAAAATATTTAACCAATGCACAACTTTATAACAACTACATAGATAAATATTAAAAGCATAAATTTGCAATCCTACGGATTGTTGTACCAAAGCTACCAAGTGTGAGTAGTGATAGTAAAAAAAAATGTTCCTAAAAATAGATGCACCCATATGGTGTGCGTGGTGCCATATTTGTTCTTTGATGTGTGCCAATTCAGTTGGAAAGAAAGATCTAGTTCATTCATATATTCCCGTTAATGCTTCATTTCATCGTCGTTGAATAGCTATGGTCATGTTTTATCAGAAACAATGAAATTAAACATCAAAGTTTTGATGTTATTAAATGATCAGTCCCTTACTTAAAGTTTATGTGCCTTTGGTCTCTACATCATGTATTTTTTTCTCCATATGACTTCAAGTGAGCACATTAGAAACAGTATTGCAATTAATTGTAATTGATATGAGTACATACATTACATCACTGTAATTACAAATAGGTACAGATAGTTAATCAACTACCACTAGAACAAGCAATTTAATTTTTACACTTTTCAAAACTTCACCAAAAATTGAGTCAGAAAGATTCACATTTAAGTTTTGAATTAATTCCCAAAACATGCAGTTGTAAAGTTCCAGTTACTCATCCGTAACTTCAGTGACCAATGTGGTCTGAAAAGAGAAACACTATGATGTGAAGACGCCTATGCATGTGCTCTCATGTACATGCAATAAGGGTTGTTTCAAACTGGTTTAGAAATCATTTTAAATACCATTTTCTGATGAAGTTTTAGAAACAAAATTTTTTTGTTAAAAAAAAATATATATATTGTTTAAATCGCAGTTGATGAAGTATTTCTACCTATTTGTAATTAAAATACTGTAATCTAGGTACTCCTGTCAGTTAAAATTAATTATAATGCATGGTTTATTGCTGTGCTCTTTTGAAGTCATATGGCCAAAATACATTGCATAACATCGCTCCATCCAAACATAACATACTTTCAAGTATGAATAATCTGCATATATATATATATTGCATTTCTTGCTTTGCTCCCACTTCTCCCTGTTCAGCTCTCACTTCTCCCTATTCTGTCCAAAAGGCAAAGTCACTTCTCCCTAAAATGCAAGTATAGCTTGACCCCTGCAAGTGTTTCTCTTTATTCAACATGAGACAAGAAATCTTAAACATCAGTTTGCTCCATGAATAACAAATAATCCCAGCTATGAGCTCATGACTGTCATATACTAATGACTATTGAGATTTCAGTTTTGATGCTTGAGATTTTCATTCTTACTCTTGAGATTATGGGGTCAAGGGTCAAATGACTTCAGTTTTAAAACCTATTGAGAACCTTGATGAAATTAAATTATGTGAAGATTATAGAAAATAAGGAAAAAAAATTTTTCAAGAAAAATAAGCTTCACAAACCTCAGGTGGTGGTCCATGGGAAATAACTTTTAACTGCTTCAAGTTGTCTAGAAGTTTTTCATCCTTCTTATGTAGTTCTTGCAAAATTTCTGGATGCTCTGAAAAATATATAGAAAAATGCATTTTCTTCCTAGATTCAGTGGGAATCAAATTCTTCCATTGTCCAGACTGATGATAATGACACAAAAGTTGAAAAGAATCTGTAATTTTCCACCCTGCCACTGACTATAATCTCACGTTCCAGAAATCTACCAAAGTTTGCTCATGTGCAAATGTGAGGAAAGGGCATCAATGACATAATCCCTCTAGTGCACAAGTTTTTATGTTATAAATAATTAGTGGGAGTTCCAAGCATCCTTTTGTAGTATTTTGTATTAACTAATATCTGTATACTTTGGAATGGACAGATGTACTTTGATCAAATAAGAATCAATACTATATTTTTTTTAATATATTCTTATTTATTCAGTTTATCTTAACAGTTAAATAAAAATTTTATACTGTGCAGAGTGCATTTTTATATGCATGACTTTGAGCTAATTTGCAGTTCTCCCGCATCACTGCTTTCCAAGTGCACAAACTCGTACAATTTTTGCGTGATTTGTGCACTCACATGCCCTGGCAACATCTCTGGATTTGTGACAAAATAGTTCAATTCCCACTGAACATTAATTGGGCACTAACATAAGATTTGAATGGATTTCTTTGAGATATAAAACCAACACTGCCTGCACATCTGAGAAGCCAGTATCTTCATTGCAATAAAAAAAATTAATAGCAATTTCAGTATTACATTGCATGGCACTCAATTCTTCAACTCTAATTGTTTTATTCTAATCCTGTTCTATGCCATTCAGCCCCAAACTGACCCATCCATTAATTTCCTCACTTGCTTCTGTCTAGCATATTTTAACAAGTAGTGATTTCTCCAGAATTTTGACACATGGCATTTTCCTAAGTAGGGATTTTCAATTTTAAGGGACAGTTTTTATATGCAAACAGTATTTATGAATAGACCCCTTATAGCATGTTTCAATGTATGTGTTTGTGATCAATAACTAACAAGTTCTTTACCTTCATTTTCAGCACAGTAACAGTGATTCTAAGTTGTCACAATGGTACTACTGTGCATGCATTAGAACTGCATAAACAGCTGAGACATTACCACCGAATTCCAAAAACTGATGTGTGCCTTTGTACTATCTCGTCAAGTGCATTTGGTAAAATGGTTTTAATATCCAGATAATCAATGAAAGTGTCTCACCACTCCATTACAAAAGGTCACTTAATCAGTGCTTGACTAATAATTAGTTGATCTAGAAGCCAAGCACTTACATGACCAGACTGAATATTGTTAATATTAATGAATGTTAAAGGTTTCATTACACACACAATAAATCGACTGTGCCATGGGGAAGTTATTAAATATTTTTACATATTTGTAATTACCATAATGTAATCTAGGTACTATCAGCAGTTAGACTTCATTGCAATGTATAGTTTTTGGGTACAGGCTGACTTGGACTGTGGCTGATTTTGGACCAGGCTTATTCAGACCAAATTACGGGCTAATTTGGACCAAAAGCCAGGCTGATTCGGACCATATTATGGGCTGATTCAGACCATATGAAATATTATTAAGTTTCATCTTAGACTTAAATGCAACATTTACAATTGTTTCAAATATGATATTTATCATTATTTCCCAAGTATGTTGAGCAGTTATGTTTTTGTTAGATTTATGTAGAATTTATCTTTATCTTGTATATTGTACTATATATTAATAGTGCTAAATAATGCATATACTAAAAAGTGAAACTCAATTCCTGTCAAATTTTATGACTTAATTCAATATAACATCATACATCTATATTCTACTAATGTTGTGGGCCTCGTATTAATTATAATAAAGAAAAATTATAACATAATGAAAATGGTGGTGTTATCTCTTTTTAAAGATGAAATATATTTTACTAATCCTTGTTTAAAGAACTGTATTTTTTTTTCTCCCTGAATGTATAATTTAATTTGATGCAAATTACTAACACTGAATTGATTGATGCTGCTATAATTAAACATATTATCACCATTTGTTTAATACTTTGTTTGATCAGTATGCCCTTAATTAATTTAATTGCAAACAATAATAGTGAGATCATCTGACCATAAATTTGCAAAACTTGTTTGAATAATGCTACTATAAATAAACATCATATTATCACTGCCTGTTTAATAGTTTGTTTGATCAGTGTTCCCTGAATGAATTTACTGCAAACAATAATACTATGATCATCTGACCATCAATTTACAAAACCTGTTTGATCAGTGTTCCCTGAATGAATTTCACTGCAAACAATAATACTATGATCATCTGACCATCAATTTACAAAACCTGTCTGATCAATGCTGCTATAATTCAAGTACTTTTGTTGTCATTTTCCAATTTATTGAATATAATTCTAAAACACAAAATATAAAGCTGACTTTAAATAACTTTGTGATCTTTGGTTTCATGGAAGTGTTTTTATATTATATATATTTTAATATAATAAATATCTATTCCGAAATCAAGATTGAATGGTTTGGTTTGGTTTTTGTGGGTTTAATGCCATTTTTCTGCACACAATAGGCTATACATGGCCACCAGTATATTTGGTGGAGTAAGAACCTGGGACAATCTGGGAAGAATCACTGACACATGGGAATCTACTGGCAAGCAGAGACTCGAACCCATGCAGACAGAGGTGAAATGCGAGTGGTCTGTAAAGGTGAGCGCCTTAGATCACTTAGCCACTCGGGGACTCTCAAGATTTAATGGATTTAATATTTGCTTTAAATTAAATATTTATGTTCATTAATATTTGTTCAATTCTCAATGGTTAGAATGAAAATAAAAATATGTTGGTTTTATTGGTTTAAGATTTTACTCACAAGATAAAATTCAATGATTACAGTAAAGTATGTTTTAATATTAAGTTACTCATCAATAACTCTTTACACAATATTTATTTGGTAAATATAATCCACAGAAAACATGATGTGCACGAGAAATTAATAAAAGTCACAAGACACTTTATATACATTACTGTTTGATAGTGCTGAAAGTCGGCCATACTGACCAGTTTTATGTAAAGTTTCAAAATGTTTTTCAAAAATGTTAATTCAAGGAATAACTTTGGTTTTCTTATTGTAAACATTGAAAAGTTATTTCAGCTTTTTTTTTAAAATAAACTAAAGATAATAGGTCATATCTATTTTGTTCTGATTTCGGCTAGAAATTTACAAAGAATTATCTTATGTCAATTTAAGACCTGACAATCAACCTTTTAATTCTCTACGTTCGCGAAAATAGTCATAACGACTAAAATAAATCAGGTAAGTGTGTTCCATTGTGTTTCTTATAATATTTCACGTGGTCCAAATCAGCCTGATATTTGGTCCGAATCAGCCCGTAATGTGGTCCGAATCAGCCAGCATTCAGTTTTTGTTGTACTCGTTTGAAGTCATATGGCAAAACAAAATGGTATAATGACCAAAGTGGTATGATGAATCATAACTCGAAGCCACCATTACAAAATATAAAAAGTTATGCGTAAACGGTGAATTCCAATTAACCTGCAGCTATTTGTTCAAACGCCTGTTCTGTAGACTTGTGCCTAGGCGCAACCTTGGGTATCTGTTGTTGCTTGGCAATTTCCCTTTGCATTCGATTTTCAACATTAAAGTCTTTTATCGGTTTGGTAGCTTTCCTTGTAAGGTTCTTAAAGAAGGCGCTGCCCATACTGTCATCCGTTTATCTGTAATCTAAATATACTTAAATAAAGACTGTCACGTAACGTATTCAGGTGACCGCAAAGCACATGCAGAGGACAAATTATAAACAGGAAGTTGTTGTTGTTGGTGACTGTAAATCCCTCCGGTATATTTGATCGGAGCACCCCAGATTTCAGGTTCTTGGTAATTAACACACACACACACCACACGCACAGATATATATATATATATATATATATATATATATATATATATATATATATATATATATATATATATATATATATATATATATATATATATGTATGTATGTATATATATATCCTGATACAACATGGCTGGTGATACCCAGCTCTAGAAACCAAATATGAAAACCATAGAAGAAATGTTAGTACTAAATAATTTCCCATTTCTAACAGTTCCACAGATAACTAGTCTAAATAATGATATTTATCTCCCCACTATTTAAAAAGTGATGGGGATATTGTGAATCAGCCATGGTTGGACTTCATTTTCTTATTAGAAAAACTCTCAAATTTATGCAGGAGCTCACAAGATACTCCTGCTGCTTCTTTGGCATGAATAGTTATCTTTAAAACAGTGTTCTAAACCCTAGAAGTTAGGTCTTTACAACCCAGTTACAGTGTAGAACACTCCTGCATCCCAAACTACACCCTAAATCCATGTTTGGTGGCAACAGGTGAAAGGTTATTGCAACAAGAACTTGCACATGCACTTTAAGTAATGGTGAATATATTCTGGAACAAAAAGGTGATGTCATTGTTTTGTTGTATGGAACACTTTCATTTCAAGACAATCCTAGAGTGGAAGTTTTATGACAATAGGTGAAATGCACTGGAACAAAAAGGTGATGTCATTGTTTTGTTGTATGGAACACTTTCATTTCAAGACAATCCTAGAGTGGAAGTTTTATGACAATAGGTGAAATGCACTGGAATAAAAGTCCAGACTCTATATTTAAGCACTTTATTAATCCTAGAAAATAAGTCACAGTTTTCGTGTAGGCAGCAATACTATGTAATTGTAAACACATCCTGGAAAGTAGGTCACATTGAATTAATGTTTGTGCATTAGAGACATTCATCCCAAAATGCACCCACAATGCAAGTTTGAAGTCAATAGGTGTGGTAATATAGATGTTACAGCCTGGTCAGGGAGGATAGACATGATTTTTAAGCCATTTAGAATATATCCTGGAAAACAGGTCCAAACAACCCTATTTTGGTGTGCAACACACCTTTATCCCAAGACTTCAGAGTAAGTTTGGTGGCAATAGGTGAAAAAGTATTTGAATTAGAGTCCCAAGATGTACGAAGAGTGCAAGTTTGGTGGCAATAGGTGAAAAGGTATTAGAATTAGAGTCCCAAGATGTACCAAGAGTGCAAGTTTGATGTTAATAGGTGTACTAATACAGGCATTGCAGCTTAAACTGAAGGGATGGATGGATACACATATTCCTGAGTGACAACAACAGATGGATAGAGAAAATGAATACTATTTACCACCACTTCTCAATGCAGAAGAATAATAAAACAAATTCTTGAAAAACAATTTTTATCAATGTTTTTATCTTCTGTTAGAAAATGTACAAGTATAAATACAGTATATTGCACTTAAATATCATATATCTTAAACAAAATATTTGTCACAAAAATATATAACAAAATGACAAAAAGTTATGACAGAAAAATGAAATTAAACTTCGGTTGTTCAAATAATAGGTTTCCCAATTACAAATAAACCATATGACTTCTCTTTCAACTGTATGAAGAGGATAACTTTATTTTTCTACTGAAATAACAAGAAAATTGTTCCTCCAATTTTTAATTATCATCTAAAGGTGATTTAATTGCAGCTCTTTTCAAAGGATTGATTATATCTTTGGTCTGTACAGATATCTCTTTTAGTGGGCTGTCTAATTCAGATTTATCAATGTTGTGATTGGATACTCTCTCTCTCTCACACACACACACATTTAAAACATATATATATATACCTGGATTAACAGGTTATCTTTTTAACTCATTGTACCTGGGAGATTATTTTCATTTACACCTGAAATGGGCATAGGAGACAAATGTTTCTTGTTACTTCTAACTGAATCCAAGCACATCTGATTCAGAAAGACTTTCATACTGCCAGATGCTCAGACCTGCACATAAGCAGATGGGTGAAAATTGGACTTCCTTTAATTTTTGCTTATTGGATCCATGATTTGTGCTGCCAGGCCCCTTTTTTCCCCAAATCTCAAACTTATCCTATTTTTTGCAAAAGGTTCATCTGTCCATGTACCATTTGAACAGTTCTGCTTTAGATTTAATGAGTGGAAATCTAAAATTCAGACACAAACTCCAGGTCCTGAAACCACCAAATTTCTGCTTAAAAAAGAATCTGGTCTTAAAATGTCCACTTTTCCAGCTGTATTTTTTAATGCAAGTAGAACATCTACAATACTTGGCATCACTGTAAAGATACAACTTTCCTCTTTTCCCTAATACCAACCACTTGGTCTATCATGACTATGATGATGTCAGACCCTGGAACAAGGGTACTACCTCATGACACAATAATGTTTCATTCGGGCTTCTGGAGTTAAAACAAACAATTGCAAGCAAACAGTTACAGTTCTCAAAGCCTTTGCTATCAGAATGTGACAGAATGTGACAAAGCTGGTAAATTATAAAGTCAACTGAGGTATGCATCTTACAGTCAATGCAATTGATAACATTATACCCTGAATATGATATCATCATATTTCTAACGTTATATTTTGTGCAAGATTTTTTTATCATCCTATATTATAAAAATCTTTCTCAATAAATTATAGGTTAAATCTAATTCCTGAAATGTAAAAACTATATTTTCCATATAAATAGTCTTAATTCCCCCCCCCCCCAAAAATACCAATTTTGCTTTTGTACAGGAACCTCCATACTCATAATCTACTACTTTTACTTGAAGCCTCTAAGATGGATCCAGAAGAGTAAGAAAGAGTATTAACTGTATACATCCTTTCAAAGAAGGAAATTTGAACTTTGTGACTCGATAGTTCATAGCCTGTACCTTAACATATAAAATTCATTCCTACTCTGGGCTACAAAAATTGGCATGGACTACATAATATGTTTCAGGCATAGTTATACACCAGAGATGGGATTTTTTGTACCACAAGAAGCATATGGATTTACGAATATTACTCTCACACCAGATTACAGATATCACCGCACTGCTTGTTATCTCAGCACCAATAAAGAGTTTGTGGTAATATTTGTTTTGCAAATTTCTCAATCATAAACATATATCTATGTGCTCTCTTGTTAAAAATTTCTCTTGCCACAAATGATACTCTAAAATTTAATTTTATGAAATTTACATACCAATAAACTTAATAAAAACTTTATAAATTTCTAAATTCCAAAAGAAAAAAGTGTCTAGTTTATAATAACATGTAGATTTCATACAATTTTCTACTGTACTTCTTCCACATAAAATTGATCGTAAGATGTGATTCCCCCTAAAAATGGATATTCATTTAAAAACAGAATCAGAATATGTAAATCTTCCATGCCTGCTTTTATATCATACACTGTTAATACTACTATAAATTAATACAAAAAGAGCAATGTAATAACTCCTCAGTAAAATGGATAAAAATAAACCTCGGATTAAATTTTTCAGATTACTATAAAAAAAAAGCTGTAGTCCTTTATCTTTATCAAACTTGTAGTCAGCCCGGCGCCATGCAAGTCCATCACCCTCTGGTAAATGTGATGATGGTAAGAGAACATGTTGAATAAAAGACCTGAAATAAGAAAAGAATTCCACATGAAATAGGGAGTGACAATGAAACAAGTATTGTGAAACTCTTATCACTATAGGGCTATAGTGAATTTGCCAGGATTGATAATAGGTATGGTAATCATCTCAAAGTTCCCAAAAAGGCACATTAAATGCACATCTCTTGGTCATAAAGGACATTTAAATTGTGCATTGGTGAACAGGGCACTTTAAATGCACATCTCTTGATCAAAATGGCATGTCAAATGTGCATATTTTGGTCAAATGGGCACTTTAAACAGGCATCTCTTCATCAAAAGGGCACTTTAAACAGGCATCTCTTGGTGAAAGGGCACTTTAAATGCAAATCTCTTGATTAAAAGGGCACTTTAAGCATGCATCTCTTGGTCAAAAGGATACTTTAATTGTGCATCTCTTGGTCAAATGGGCACTCAAAACATGCATCTCTCGATGAAAAGAGCACTTTAATGCACATCTCTTGGTGATACATGCATCTCTTGGTGAAAAGGGCACTTTAAATGAAAATCTCTTGATTAAAAGGGCACTTTAAATGTGCATCTCTTGGTCAAAAGGGTACTTTAATTGTGCATCTCTTGGTCAAATGGGCAATTTAAACATGCATTTCTTGTTAAAAATATGGCACTTTAAATGTGCATCTCTTGGTTAAAATGACACTTAAAATGCACCCTCTTGGTCAAAGGAGGGCCCTTTACATGTACATCTCTTGGTCTCAAGGGCATTTTAATTGTGCATCTCTTAATCAAAAGGGCATTTTAATTGTGCATCTCTTAGTCAAAAGGGCATTTTAATTGTGCATCTCTTAGTCAAAAAAGCATTTTAATTGTGCATCTCTAGTTAAAAGGGCATTTTAATTGTGCATCTCTTAGTTAAAAGGGCCTTTTAATTGTGCATTTCTTAGTTAAAAGGGCACCTTATTTTATTGTAAATCAGTAGTAGTAGTATTGTTGCTATGAAATTAGAAAACCTGCATGGAGAGTATCTGACTTGAAAATTCTAACAATCCAATATTATACAGTATACCAATGTAATCTCCCAAAGAATTTGAAGAAGTAAAAATCTTGACAGTCTTTCTAAGTATGACTTTATTGTTTTCATCTTTCTTTAGCACATGATGCATGTATCAATAGTACTCTAAAAAGGAAATTTAAAGCACAAACAAAAACAAACACAAAGGTAAAGAAATCATCTATCCAATAATAATAATTATCAATTACTGAAAATATAGGTGACATATAACAAATTTCCTATAATTTTATGTGTCCCAATTTTCTTCCTTTATTTCTCCATCTTCTTTTATTTCTTCTTCTTGTGTCCTTTGTGTTCACTGGCTTAATTGTGATTCAGTTTTCATAAGTGCAGGATCTGTGTTTACTAGTTCATTTGATGTGCCTTGAACAACAAACTACTCCCATGATGAAGTGTCATTATTGCCGCTGCCTACACAAAGCATTTGACCCCATGTTCTGCCTAGTTTAAAGTTGTCATTTGGCATAATTTGAGTTGATTGTTAGTGAAAATAGAACAGAAGTTAACATTAATAGTGCTAGATCTGATGGCTTGAGGCTTGAACTTTTAATATTTTCTGTTATTTCTTAAAACTTTTCCTTGAAAAATATGGTAAAATCAAGCAGTTGTTTCTGCAAGGAAGCTGCAGATATCAACTGATGAAAGGAACCTATTAAAAGAACCCAAGAACCTGTAGACAATGGAATGGACAGACAAGAAAACACTAACAGTCAGCAAATAAGCAGTACTGTGCTCAGGAAAAATCCTCAAAAAGGGCACTGTATTTAGAAAAGGCATGGTGTACAAGATAGAGGGCAGGACTCCATAATATGCTATAATTGACATGGGGAAGCATTATGCTAATGCAGTCCACACACAATAAGAATGATAATAAATGGCACAATACAGAAAATAACCAAAAATTTCAATTTGCTGGATTACCTTGCTAATTCATGTATTTTTAAATTTTGCAACTATCTTGAATTTTAAACACATAAAACTGCTGACAATCAGAATTAAACACTAATTAATACATGCTCTACTCCTGTGATCATTGAACATTTCAAAGATATGTCAATCTCTGAACTGAAATAAATATATGCAAATTCATACTCTGAATTCTTAAATACTCAATAGTAAGAGATTCATAGGGATTTATAGAATTTCTATGTTATAACTGATTCTTATGGATTGCTAAAATTTCCAATATGAAAACAATTGCTGATTGTGAAGACTTTAGTCCTATCTTTTTACTCTGTCACTGTTTTCAAACTGTTGAGGATATTGGGAAAGAGTTAGTGATGATATTAATCACTACTTTCTTTCTCTGTGAGTCAGTGATGATATTAATTACTACTATCTTTCTGTAGCAGTCAGTTATGATATTAATTACTACTGTCTTTCTGTGGGAGTCAGTGATGATATTAATTACTACTGTCTTTCTGTTGGAGTCAGTGATGATATTAATTACTACTGTCTTTCTGTGGGAGTCAGTGATGATATTAATTACTACTGTCTTTCTGTTGGAGTCAGTGATTATATTAAGTACTACTGTTTTTCTGTGGGAGTCAGTGATGATATTAATTACTACTGTTTTTCTGTGGGAGTCAGTGATTATATTAAGTACTACTGTTTTTCTGTGGGAGTCAGTGATTATATTAATTACTAGTAACTGTCTTTCTGTGGGAGTCAGTGATGATATTAATTACTACTGTCTTTCAGTAGCAGTCAGTGATGATATTAATTAACTACTGTCTTTCTGTGGGAGTCAGTGATGATATTAATTACTACTGTTTTTCTGTGGGAGTCAGTGATGATATTAATTACTACTGTCTTTCTGTCGGAGTCCGTGATGATATTAATTAACTACTGTCTTTCTGTGGGAGTCAGTGATGGTATTAATTACTAATGTTTTTCTGTGGGAGTCAGTGATGATATTAATTACTACTGTCTTTCTGTTGGAGTCAGTGATGATATTAATTACTACTGTCTTTCTGTGGGAGTCAGTGATGATATTAATTACTATTGTCTTTCTGTGGGAGTCATAGATCATAGTATTGAGAATACTGATGGTTTGAAGGGTTGAAGCAATACTAATTTAGCTTAGATTAGATTGCCGAGCTACGATCAGGTTGCAGAATATAACTCCAGATATATAGCTATATGTGGCCCTCTTTTCTTTAATAAACATATTGCTATAAATAATATCTTTATAATATTTTTCTAAATTTTCAATTTTTATATTTCACTCGAAACATTATTTGAGAAATTATTGTGAAATTCTTTTAAAAGCATTTTCTACTATTGTTTCAAGTATTATTATCAGTGGAACAATATCCAAGGCATCTATATATATATATATATATATATATATATATATATATATATATATATATACTTTGTTACTATTTTTAGAAATAAAGACTATATTTGGTAACACAGAATAGACACTATGCCATAAACATGAAGAAATTGAAATCCCTCCAAGCCAACAAGAGAGATCTTAAAAAGTTTGTAAAGAGTGTATGTGACACTTAATACACACCTTGTATCTGTAAAACCTAGAAGCACCTGCCAGTTTGTATTCCAACCATAGTTATATGGGTTCTTGTATACCTGAAATCACAGCAATGGAAAACAGAAAGAGACTTTAACTGAGAACTGGCAACATAAAGACAATGTACAGAATGATGTACAAGGACATGCTAATGAAACACAAAAATATTCTCTAAATATCATGGTAAACTCTTGGATTTAATACACTGTTTATCACTTTCCCTGATTGGTGGGATGAAAATGTAGTTTTTTGGGGGGTGAGGGGGGTAAAACTAATTTTAATGATGTAATACTTACCTGTTGCTATTGTGTAACTGGCTCTTTTCCAGGTGGAAAATACCCTTAATGGGGAGAAAAAGACACTTCCTACCCTTTCTTCTCTCTTTAGAGGCTGCCAAAGAAAAACATAAAACCCTAACTGGACATAAAGATCTTGATCATCCCCAACACAGATACAACTGAGACTGGGGATCTTAACCGGGAGTGGAGCAACTGATGGAAGCTGGTTTTTTGCTAAAAAAAACCTGGTTTGAAAAGGACAGAAACCAACTCATAATTTCTACTGAACCTTATACAGCCTTGCTCTACAGATAGGGCATGAAGCTCGCTCCTTTGTTTCATGGGTAAAATGGAGAGCAAGAAAACAGTCTTGAGGGTAAATTTCTCGAAGGAAGCTTCACCCAAAGGTTCAATGGGGTTTTTATTTAGAGACCTCATGACACAAGAAAGATTTCATCTGGGATTAGCAACCAAGGCACTGGTCTTTGCAGTTCAAAATACCTGATCAGGTCTGCTAAGTCCATCCCAATGACCAGGCCTTTCGAAAATTTAAGAGTGCTTGACAGGGCTGCCCTATAGCTCTTGATAGTAGAAACCGAGCATTGTTTTCTCTTCAAAAAGGAATAGATGAAAATTAACCATTGTGCTCAAAGAGGGACAGCAGATTGACACATTTTCTACTACACCAATCAGAAAAGATTCTCCATTTGGTATCATAGACCTTAGATGCAGATTGTCTCCTGGACTGAATGATACACTTTGCAACATTGTTCAGAAACTTCTCTTCATGGAGAGATCATTTGAGATGAGCCAAGCGTGAAGGTGGAGAATCTGTGGGTCACAGAGTAGGAGAAAGCCACTGTGCTGTGACAGGAGGTCCTACCTCTGGGGTAATGTCCTGGGATGGTCCACCAGCAGGTCTAGAAGATTGTTGAACTACGATCACTGCGGTCACAGATGCACTTTGAATGATGCACTTTGCAACCTTGGACTATCAAAATGAGCTGAGCAGTGGAGTTCCTTACTTTGTGAAGTACCTGTGGGATCATCCTGAAAGGTGGGAAGTCGTCAGCAAACAGGCAATCCCACTTAAGGCTGAAAGCATCCACTGCCTAGGCCCTATGGTCGGGGGAGTGGGGAAACATAAAAGGGGAGCTTGTTGTTGAGCCTTGTAACAAACAAGTCCACCAAAAGAGTCCCCCAAAGTTGGAACAGATATTCCACTATGGATTGGTGTAGAGACCATTCCATGAGGACTATCTTCCATTTCCTTGACAGACTGTCTGCCAAAATATTCTTTTTGCTGGGAATGTGGTGAACTCGGAGAGTAATCCCTTATGAGGCTGCCCAGTGAAGGAGGTTCAAAACCTCCATGCAGAGAGAAGGTGCATGTGTGCCTCCTTGTCTCCTGAGGTATGTTACCACTGACATGTTGTCGGATGAGACAATCATGCACCAACCTCTTATTTTGTCAACACACCCCTGAAGGGATAAGAACACTGCTCTCATTTCCAAATTGTTGATGTTGTGGATAGATTCTTCCATGAACCCTGAAGAATCAGTCCTTCTGGCTCCAGATGAGTGCCCCACCCTGAATCTGACACATCTGTCAACAGATAGGAGTGGGGTTCAGGTGTGTGCACAGGTACACTGGCCAGAAACTGGTCCCGATTTGTCCACCAAATCAGATGATGGTGGAAATCCTGACCTAGAGAAATCTGAGCATTCAGAGGGTCCCTATGTGGATTCCAGACTGCCAAAAAGAGAAATTGGAGAGGACACAAGTGCAGTCTGTCCTGGGTAACCAGGTCCACAGCAAAGTTCAAGGTCTCCAGCAAAGAAAGAAAAAGATGAGCCAACAATGTGGTCTTTGCTCTCAACACCTCCAACAAAAGTAGGATCTTGTCTACTCTGTCCCGAGGTACATGGACTAATTCTCTGTTTGAGAGGAAATTCATCCCCATGTAGACAAAATCTTGAGATGGAGTAAGCTCCAATTTCTCTAGGTTGGTTAAAAGACGCAGCCTGGTCACTATGGACCAACAGCGAGACAGAGCTAGTCCGAGGGACTCTAACTGGCCATTGTGGATCAACCAATCATCAAAATATTGGAGGATTGGGATACCTAGTGAGATTAAATGGGCTGCAACTACTCCCATAACCCTGTAAATGCTCTGGGTGCGAAGGCTTGGGCGATTGGCAGAGCCCCAGCAAAGCAAAACCTGAGGTACTTCCTGTGTGGAGGAAAGACAGGGATGTGAAGATATGCATTCTGAAGGTCGATGGAGATCGCCCAGTCGCCAGGTCTTATCACATTCCTGACTGAGGCTGTGGTCTCCATCTTGAAAGGTTTCTCCTCCAGAATTCTGTTTAGGGAGGAAAAGTTGCTAATTAGACGAAACTTTCCCCCTTTCTTTGGTACCAGGAAAATCCAGGAGTAGAAGGCCAGAGATTGGTCATCGAGCACCCTCTCTACTGCACCCTTCTGAAGAAGGGAGTGAACCTCTTTCTTTAATAGCACAAGATTCCACTAGAGGTAGAACATGGGGCACCTTACAAGAGGAAGAAGATCCCAACACCAAAGCTGGTAATCACCTTTTATGACAAAAAGGATCCAACCATTACACCAGACCAAGCCTCTGAAAAGAGGTTTAGTCTGGCACCTATGGGAACCAATGGAAGAGGGACACTCTGCAGGTGAGGGAGCGAGTCCCTAGGGCTGTCCACCCTTTCCCTTAAAAAAGGCAAAAGGGCCCGCAAACTTCCTTGTAGGGCCTTTGCAGCACGCCCTTCTAGGGCCCATCTACTGAGGGCGAGCTCTAAAATGGGGTTGTTGCTTTGATTGGGGCGGAACGGCTTTAAAGAACTTAGCTGATGGACCCTGTGGCAGGTCAGGATGATTTTGCTTCTTGGCTGGTTTCAAAGGGCCAGGAGCAGATGCAAGAAATCGGTGTTGTTGGTCTCTCAAATCTTGATAAGCCACTGAGAGGACTAGCCCTCCAAAGACAGTCTCTGCCTCCAGGAGAGCAGCCCTCAAGAAGGTTCTTACTGTGCTCTAGTAAGACTTTTGATGTGTTTAGAGCAACATCCCTGTGGAGGTGCAGAAGCTCCGCTGACAAGGCCATGGACAGGAATAAGGCATGCCTAGACGTTTTTGCCACTGCTTCCAACAATTTATGATGGGCAAATGGCGACAGATTCCTCCTTCAGCAGGCTGAAGAAGGCTGCTGAAAAGAGGTCAGCAAGCAAGGCTACGGTTACTAGTGACCTAGCCTTTTGTTCTAAGGTTTCCAGTGTTTAAACTTGGAACCAAGCATAGGTTTCTATGGAAATACCCCCTTGTGTCACTTTTCAAGGTAGCGTGTGAACCCTGGCACTGCATGTAAACACCTGAACTATTTGCTTTATAAGTGAACTCTGAACTAAAGTTGTTAACTGTGTGTGGCTAAAGCTGGTGACTGACAGTAATGATATTGGAATGGGATTACACTACTGTTGTGATGTTGACTTGTGATGTTGGTCATAATCAACACAGCTCCTCTAAAGGTAAAAAACTCGTTCATTTCATTTTCTTTCTCTGAAATATTGTTTTCAACATGATTTTCCCTACTTTATGCAAATGATAAACCACGCATTGATGAGACTGGTTGATCAGCATTTGTACCGGTAAAATTAGACCTTGTACTGACTTTTCTGTTCTTGCTGGTACAAGGTACCGGTAGTTGCACAACCCTAGCAAAATATCTGAGGAGAATTGTGAAATATAAGAATTTATACATGAATGAGAATAAACATGAGGATAATAAAGGACCATAACATTTCGCAAAACAGACATTATAATTTTACTGAAACCAGGAACGGAAATACAAGATGTAAATTATGACAATGAATGGATGTTACTATTGACTAGGGGTTTTCATTTACTGTTTTTATTAGACCAAACAATAAAACAATTATCTTCTTAGACAATAAATCATTAATCTCCCCAAATTAGATGACTTCAAGACAATAAAACAAGTATTTATTTGTCTCATCTACTAAATCTGGTTAATATTTTATCTTTTGAGTGATATTTTGTAAAGATTGATATGAGCAGAGCAACATAGTTCACAGAGTATAAGTTCAGCATAAGGATTACACTGTGTACACTCCTATTTTGTACTGTTTGTCTGAAAGCAATATGGCGCTGCACGCCAAGTCTTATGGGTAAATTACATCAAATTCTATTCTTAGGAACAAGATGAATTCAAAGCCTGCCCTATCGGAAAAAAGGAACAAATAATGTTTATATATTTTATTATTTATTTTTTGCACTTTCAGAAGCTGGTATTGCCTATGTTGACGAAATTCATGTTCCCTATTTTAATAATTGCTAAAGTTAGTGTACTTTGGACTAACTTATCAATTTTGGATATCAAAATACATAATTAAGTGCCGACACTCAGCATATATATAGGTGTGTATATGTATGTATGTGTGTATATATACATATATGCATCATTACTGACCTGAGTGAATAATCACATTAGTTTCGATAATCAGTCATGCTTCATGCTATATCAGTGACTAGCATGTGAAATTTAATGGCAGCGAATAATACCTTGAGTTTTGATTGGTTAAAACTCTCACATATTTGGTTAATATATAAGATCATACAGACATGCAATTAGCAGTTTGAAAAGTTGAGTCAAGCCCGCGAGTTCATAAAGTAATTACTACATACATTAACTTGTCCCGAGTTGTTGAATTGTGTCATTATTATATAGTTCTAAGTGAATAGTCATTATGTAATTGCTATTCTCAAAGTAACTCTCAGGCAATGACATTTAAACGCCAATTTGAATACGGACTCCTTTTTGTTGTAATTTAATTTTATTATCAGTATATCACACACTTTCATACTTGCTTTCAATCTTAAGTATTATATTCTCTCAAGTATCTATCTTTTGCGAATGCGATTAAATTAGGCTCATTTTTCGAGCACATGGGAGCAGCCATTTTCATAGCTCTCTGCTTTAGATAGTGCATATTTTCCATAATTACCACATGTAAAGAAATGTCAGTCACATTACATGAAAGCAGCATAGATATACGCCAACATTCTCTCCATTGTGCACGTTGCAAATGCAAACAACTTCACTTTATATCTGTCCGTTTTTCATAGTATCGTCCCACACCCTATTTTGATGCTACTCTATTTTGACACAGCGTCATAA
Organism: Margaritifera margaritifera; assembly: GCA_029931535.1. Classification (NCBI taxonomy): domain Eukaryota; kingdom Metazoa; phylum Mollusca; class Bivalvia; order Unionida; family Margaritiferidae; genus Margaritifera; species Margaritifera margaritifera. The sequence continues at coordinate 47,920 of JAQPZY010001423.1, read as the reverse complement.
ACTCCCAGTTCTCGAGATAATGCATCCTTCAATGATGTCACAACCACAACATTAATGTACATTAATCAACATCGAGTCACACAGACAGAAAAATTTGTCGAAAATCCTATCTTTATTGGTTGTGAAATGAAACAAAGATACATACCATGAAATAAACGCCATTTCACTAATTCTCTTTTTTTCAATCAGCAAATCCTCATAAAAATCCTTACTAACTATTCTGATGGGACAAATCAACTTCCCGCCATAATAGGCATCCAGTCTGCTACTCAACATGTGTTAGCAACGTGACTCACAGCTGATAAATGCATCAGTAACACTGTTTAGAAAGGTGTACAGTGTTATACAGTTTGATGTGGATCTGTCATAACTGATTTTCAGAGGTGGTTCTTTGTTATTATAATTTGTGGAAATTTACAAGAAACATATACTTTTACGATATATTTCATAATTAAATTAGTATCCTTTACATTTTTGCTTATTTAAATCAAAGTATTATAATTTTTTTCTCATAATTAATCAACTTTATTTTAACAGTAAATTTGCAATAATCTTTTAAGACATTCTTGATATTGAACTTATTTGGAACAATTTATTTTTTTATGATTTGTTTGATAATGGCATGAATGATAATAAATGAAAATAAAACCTTCTCCTGTAATTTTATGTCTTCTGTCTGTGATTATTTGCATTCTGGATAAATAAGTTGTGAAGGATGCAAAACAGTTTTGATGTTCCAAAAACAGTACATTCAAGGATTGACGTTCTGCATGTTCACAATGCCAATTAAGTATTGGGAAAAAAGACATATGCTAAATCTAATAATTTTTTAATAATAAGTACACAATTTTATAATAATACCATCATGATTTTTCCAAATTTGATTCTTTTTACTTTCGAGACAAAATCTGTACCAAAATCAAATTCCTGATCAATGTAAGAAAAGCTTCAGGAATGCAAAGTTAAATTTCTTTCTTTACTTTTTCCTATAAACTTAAGTTTTCTATGTCCTATTGATGTTCCTCTGCAATATAGTTTTCTTCCCTGAGCATAAATGTACAATGGTGTCACTCAAAGAAATAGACTTCTGTGAATGCATCATAATGGGTGACGTAATACACAAACTTTGCGACAAGGGGTCGTCTGGTTGAAAGCATGCAAAGAAGAGTATTAGGGATTATATCATTGTCATTTTTATTCATACTTTGCTGAAATAATTAATGTTTCTAAGGTAATGAGAGTATCACTATGAGAGGATTCTGACAAGGTGAATTTAAGTACTTAGTGCGTCAAAATAGGGGAGTCTAAGATATATGTAATAACTGTACTAGTAGAGCGAAACTAAAACCGCTTTACACTTTAATAGCAGTATAAGTAGCCTAAACTTCATTCTGCAGAAAAATATGCGTGGGCCGTGAGATAGTTAAATTTGACGCCAAATAAATAAACTTTACTTATATATCTGTTCCTGAACGGAGAAGTCATTGCCAGCTAGTGTCTTTAGGCTTTATTATAGTTACACGATCTCCACACCTGATCATAATCAATTGAGTGTGAAAGGAAAGAGAATGAACATGCAGAATGACGTAGAATGAACCCTGTGTCAGGTGAGCGCTTTCAATGATGCTGAATCGGGAAAAGCATCTTCTTGGCTTAGACCTAATTTGTGTCGAATGGAAGATGTTTTAAAGGACGAATCATCAGGCATCACGGTACCAATTGTTTTTCCATAGACCTTAATGTTAATGTTTGGTGAAATAAATATAGCTTCTCTCCTAGTTTAGCATGCGTGTCACACACTGTCATAGAGAGCAATATTAGATTGTCAATTTGACAAGGACAGAACCAGGTACTCCATTGCATTTAAGAGAGATATCTCTGCTGGAACTAGACAGGGGTAAGAGTTAGCCAGTCACAACAGACACATTTTCAGTGATGTCTATCACATTTTGAAAAAATCATAAAAAATACAAAAATTGATCTACATATGAATTAACTTAATCTCTAATGTTGCTAAGAGACTCAACTTTTTTTAAGCCAGACAGAAACTACAACTCTTACATAATACACCAATCACAGCTAGTTTTGTTGTTTATTTCTGAATACAAACTGCATATAGAATCAACAGGAAAATAATTTCATTGTTAAATTTTATTTTTTTTATTTCAAAAACATGGAGACACTATAAACTAATAATATCCATACTTTGACCTAACTGGCACATTCCGGTCATATGCCAAGTGACTTTTTAGTCAGTGTCACGAACCATGGATGCCACTTCCGGAAATAAGTTAACTTACACACACTCTGAAAAACGGTAATTCTGAACTAATGTACATCAATGCCAAAACCTTTTTAATAATGATTAAGTGAGGTTGATATAGTTTAACACTTTCTATGGTTATTTGAATCGATTATCACATTATTATAACGAACGCGTTAAAATTCACGTTAAGTGCACGAAAAGTGGTTATTCGAGGATATATTTAACAGCAACATTGGTTTGTGGGTCAATCCAGCAACATTGATTTGGGTGTGGTCAAACAGTCAAAAAGAATAAGTCACTGGGATACAAAGAACGCCATGGCAGGCATATCTGTAGGTGAAGAAATTGATGGATTCTGGAAGGTCCCTGAGTGGATTTGAAATTTGAGCCCTTTTGTTACTTATTTATTATTGCATCGAAAATTACCAAATAATTGTAGTGTATAAGCCTTTTGAAGAGAAAACAGGAAGCAATCTAAATCCATATGGTATTTTTCAAGTTATAGTGTTTTCACAGATGACAAATGAAAAAGAGAGGAGTTTTTGTTTATGAACATGAAAGAAAATATACTAAAGATGGTTTGAAGATGGTTTATATGATGGAAAACAAGTCAGAGTGGTATGTATAAAGTGTTTGTATTTTTTTTTTAAAATTATGTAGCCAAAGTCCCAGAGATAGACCAACAGCGTGCAAAGTTAAGACTTCGTCTTATTTCTTGGGCACACTTTTCGTACATGCTTTCATATCTTCTATGCACATACATTACAAATTAAACTATCCCATGACCGAATTTTGAAAATTAGGAAAAACAAATCAGAGAGATAAATTTGTCATTACTATTTAGAAAATTTGGATAGTAAGGAGAAAAAAGTGATTAATTTACATAGTGTGCAAAGAGTGTATTTACCATGTATCACTCGTGCCCATGTTGTATTTGCAGAGTTACTCCTCTTTTCATAGAATATTCACTGAATAATGCATGTCATAGTCAGTGACCTGGTCAGTGAAAATTGGTGCCCATGAGTGAAAACAGTTAGTTCAGAAACTACATTAATTCCCACCAACAACAGATGTGTTGCATGAAGTACACACCTCTGTCAATAGAACTTGGCAGGCGGTTACTGAATGCAACACAGCAGTGGCCAGGGCAGCTCTACAGAGGGCCACCAAATCAAGCATCTGCATGCACCATATATATTTATATAAAGTTGTCAGAAGGTTATTTTTCTTTGTGGTTGTTTTGCTGCAGCTGGTTGGGTTCATTTTCAAAGGATGCATTGGTCCATGCAATGTTTTAATAAATTGCTATCTGATAACTGAGCATAAAATGCTGTGCTATGAGTAAACACATCGTACATGTGATTCTACCGGCGGTAGTCCAAAAATACCGTTTTAAAGGCCGTCTACCGCACATACCGTTTAGTAGTTAAAATGTACCGCTTTTGACAATTAAAAGAATTTTAATTTTTTTTAAATGAAAATACCCAAACATGGTATTTTCATGCGTTCTGTCAACACATTAGAGAGACCAGCCAGAACCAGTCTACTGGGGACCAGAAATGTTCCACTAGTACAACGACCGGTGCGATGATGCGTTGCAGAGTAATAGAATTAGAATTGTTAAAGAACAGCTGACTTGTGTACACAGCAAGCTGCTAATTGACTACCTTATTCTTGGAATTTGAGGAGTTTAGGCCAAATGCGGAATGCTTTTTGAGGTGTTATAAGTAATAAAGGGATCAAAATTCGTCCATGATGTCTTCTGAGCCTTTGATAAAAATCGGCCAACCCTTGGCGGAGGGGAGATAAAATGGAGAGACCGACCATAAAAAATTATTTCGGCAGACACACTAGAGTAAGTATTCTGATTTTTGTCCTGTTTAATTGGTATTGTATTGTTCCATATGTTTTAAGAGGACAGCTCTTATATTTTTCGTTCAATTCTAAACGTGTGCTTTCTCCCAATGTTAAGAAACACCGGCTAAGAAATATTACAAGTTCAACAGTGCTTGGATATCAGAGTTTAAGTGTGTGCAGGTGTGCACCAAAGGTCCAGAGTTTGCATGTGTGTTTCAAATGTATGCATCTTTTGTATTTTATAAACTATTTGAAGTTTTCATGCACAGAAATTTAGTTCAAGCCCTAGATAAAATATATTACAAGATAATTAATTTTAAAATTTGGAAAAATTATTCATAAAAGCATACTGTAAATACATCATGTATTTTTTTCATTTTTATTTCAAGTCTAAATCAATTTTTTTTCTTTCTTATTTACAGTGGTAAAACGTGCCAACAGATTTTTGGATCTGAGCCATGAAGAGAAAGAAGCCCTTGAGGATGAGGCTCAGGAATACATCTTAAGTCCAAGTGAGGAACTTCCTCCTCGGGGTGAACATAGCTTGGATGAGTATTGGAGAGTAGTCAGCAACCTTACAAACCCAGCAACAGGAAAACTGAAGTTAGAACTTCTTTGCAGACTGAGCATGGTTGTCCAGTCATTACAACATTCTAATGCTAATACAGAGAGGACATTCTCCCTTCTTCGCAAAATACAAAGAGATTCAAGGGGAAATTTGGACCAGAGAACTATTGAAAGCCTGTTAAGTGTGAAGCTTAATAATCACAATGAACGTCATCAGTGGTCACTATATAGTGATCTTGTGAAGGAAACTAAAAATGCTATTGGATTTTATAAAATAGAAATCTGTTTGCACTGAACTATCAGATAAACAACTTTTCCTCTTTTTATTATTTGACTGTATATTGACTCATAATAAGTAATTATTCTTGTAACATTTTCCATCAGAATCTGAATCTGATTCATGTTCAAACTTGCTATTTTATTATAGTATGAAGAGAATGCATATTATGGCACAAGAAAGCACTTGTTTTGTTTTCCATCCCCCTGAAACATAAAATTTTATGCCGATAAAAAATCTACTGGTTCAGAGGCCAATCTACTGATCAAAATTTGCAAATCTACTGGTTTGAAATCCAAGTTCTGTCACATGTATGACACATTCATGTACAAGTTATCTGCATATATAACTTTTTATGATGATAGCATGTAGTTCTTTTTTTCATCTAATTCATCCTTACATGTATTTGACTCCTGGCATTAAGGCATATTTGATTGTGTGACATGTGCCTGTTTTTTGAACAAGTGATCGAGTATCCATTTATTTCCTAAGTCTGAACAAAAACATATATATTTTTTTTATAAAGTTGTTTCAAAGAATTGATAAAAATTATTGAAACTAAACAATACTGAGATCAAGAGTTTTGTTGCTAATTGACTGGTCTGCACCAATTTAATAAATGATAATGGAATATAAATAAGGTTCTTGGATCCATGTAATTTATCAACACTGTGAAAGAAATCATTAAAACTGGTTTCAGCATTTAGAATTTAGTATTCACTTATGCAGTGTGCAAAGAAAAGTCATTAAATCTTAGAAAATGTCATAAATATATGTAACTAAACAATATCAGTACAATTGCTGTTACATTATGCCACAAATACAAAACTGAGGTCACAGAAAAAAATTCCAATTTCTGGAAACATCTGCAGCTGTGGTCACCCTGAAGATACTAATTAATAATGAATCTAAAATGAATCAGAGAGATAAAGTTCTCAAGATATATAATCAAGAAGGCCTTAAAACTTCAGAAAACTGTGCCCCACTTAAATAAAACATTTCAATTTTGAGTGCAGATGACACTAGAAGCACTGCAAAACATGCCCAACACTTGCAAGATTGTTGTCTAGTACACTGCATTGGGATGCAGTATTAGTCTTATTTGGTCTGTGATGATGCATGCTGAAAACCCACATCAAAGCACATTACCACAAAGTCCAAACAAAATTAATGAATATGAAGAGGCTGCAGTAGAAAAAAACCAAGCAACTACAGAAAATTGGTGTACCTTAAGCACCTTTTGGAACCTTCATATCCATCCATCTGTCCTTCCATCCATCCATCCAGCACATGATCTTGTTAGTGCAGCTAGTCCCAGTTTTCTGTGAATTGCCATGAAACTTGGCAGATATTATGGGCATCATTCGATGATGAGCATATAGACAAATTGCTTTGCTCCTGAAATTTGTATAAGAGTTTTTGTTGAGTTTTTACTTGCAGCTGAATTTGGTGTATAACAAAATCTTCTGAACACAACTGTCTTACATTTTTCAGTAGATTGTTATGACATTTGGTAAATGTTCCAGTCATCACCTGAACATGCGCATATCAACAAATAACTTTGCTCCTGCAATTTTTGTTAGAGTTATTGCCATCTTTATTCATATTGCTGAATATTTTGTGAATACAAATAATCTCAGTTTTTGATTGATTACTGTGAAACTTGGTCATCATCTGAAGATGTACATGTCAACAAATTTGCTCCTGCTCCAGCACACACAGATGAACCTTTGCAAAAAGCGGGCGAGTCATAGATTTAGAGAAAACAGGATGATGGACGCGAATATCATGGGTCCAATAAACAAATTAAAAAAGACAATAAAAAAACAAGTCCAATTCTCACCCAGAGAGTCTAATAAATCAGTGCAACTCATTAATATTCATGCTGCCCTCAGGTCCATGACCACACAGACCTACTGCCAGTCCTTGCCATCTAGTGCCTACCATATACACAAACTCCCACTCCCAAACATAAAAAAATCAATCAATCAATAAATACTCTAGATAATCGTTTGCACTAATTTCCTTTTTTAAATAAGTGTTTGGGTGTAAGAACAATGGTAATATATTCATTTTGGACAATTATAACACAAAAAACATCTTCCTAGGAAAAAAACAGCTCTCGGAGTCTGAGGCTACCGAGAGCTAATAGAAGGATGCACGTCTCCCACCCCCTTAAGGAGAAATTATGGCTTTTAAGGTCATTTATGTAGCTTCCTGTCTTGCGCTTTCAATTTCGTATGTAAGAATGGATGCTGCACAGTGACAGTAAAGTGAACTTTTATTCTATATTCTGAAAACACTTATAAAAATTATGAAACTATAATAAATAAATTAAAAAAAACAATATAGTAATATAAACACAGTATTGTTATACACTTGAGTATTAAGATCTTTTAAGCCCAATATAAAGGGTGTGTAAAGCACTGAAATGTGCTGTGCCAAACTCAAATGTCAACTGTACATACGGTAAATGACGAGTAAGCTTCTAATGGCAATTTAATGTAAAAGGGTCTTTAAATATTAATTTTGTCTACCTCTGTTACAAATAGGATAAGCTCTCAAAACATTCTTGTTACTAAAAGCTAAAATTTCATTATCAAACAATCAGCAATCAGTGGCATAGCAATCATCCAAGCAACCGCCGCAACTGCACGGTGGTGGTGGTGGGCATGCTCAGTGGGGGCCCAAAATTCACATCAAACAATCTGTTTTTATTGGGAGGGGGTCCAATAATTAAATTGGGGGGGGGGGCAGAGGGTTTTGCTATGCTACTGCAAGCAATCATTGCTCTTGAACCCCATATACACTCTGTTTTTGATTTTCTTTTTCTTCCCACAAACATAAATAAAATAGATTTACTTTTATACCTCTGCACAATAACTCCAGTTGTCCACCATCTATAGTTACCAAACTCTGTGGATGTCTTACACTTGGGTAAGAATCTATTTGAGGCTATAAAAAAATAAAAAATCAAAGGTCAAGGTCACTGTGACTGAAAAAAACCCAAATAGTTTCCACAAAATAACTTGAGCTCTTCATCATTTATGGTTAGTTTGTGGATGGCTTGCACATAGGGACAGAAAAAAACGACTATTGAAGTCAAAAGGGTACAGGGCAAGCTCAATGTGATGGAACACGTCAACATGGTTTCTGCACAATAACGTTAATTTTACATTACATACCTCAACTAAACTTCGTGGATGACTTGCACTTGGGGTAAGAAAGAAACCTATTTATTTTGGGGTCAAAAGGTCATGGTCATTTTGACTGAAAGAAGTAAAACGGTCTCCACACAATAACATTAGTTTCTGCATCACAGATGTTGACCAAATTTTGTGGATGGCTTGCACTTATGGTATGGAAGAAGCCTATCAATTTTGGGTCAACAGGTCAGAGGTCAAGGGCACAGTGAGAGAAAGAAGAAAAATGGTTTCGGTACAACAATTTATATATAATGTGCTGTTCATGGTACTCTTGTTATAAATGGCACGCAATATTATTAGCGCAACTAGTTCCCCAATTTTGATAGATTGTCATACAACTTGGTAAATATTATTGTCATCACCAGAAGATGCGCTTATTGGCAAATGACTTTGGTAACGCAATTTTTATAAGAGTTCTAGGGTTATATAACTTTCAGCTAAATGCATGATAGCGTAAATGCATATAGTCTCACAGTTTGATTGGATTGCAGTTAAACTTGGTAAATGTAATGGTCATCATCTGAATATACACATATCGACAAATCATTTGGCTCCCACAAGTTATTTGCCTTTTTGTCTTGCAGATGAATGTGGATTATAAAAGAATCTTGTGAATACAGCTTGAATAAGAGTTTTTGATGGATCGCTGTCAAACTGAGTACATAATATGGTTATTATATGAAGATGTACATATCGACAAATCACTGCCCACGATTTATGTTAAGAGTTATGGCCTTTTTTGACCTGCTGCCTGCTGCAGTATATAGCATAATCTTGTGACTGTAACTAGTGTCAATTTTATTGGATCGTCATGACATTTTGTGCATATTATGGTCATTATCTGAAGATGTGCATATTGACGAATCAATGTACTTTTACAATTTTTGTTAGAGTTATTGTCCTTTTTGTACTGCAGATGCGTGCAACGTGAGACAGAATCTTGCGAATGCAACTTGTCTTTCAGCTTTCTAATAGATCGCTGTGAAACTTGGTACATATTATGGTCATCATCTGAAGATGTTTATATTGCCAAATCTTTGGGCTCATGCAATTTTGGTAATAGTTATTGCCTATTAGTTTTTCAACATAGAAGTTGAATGTAATATATGACAGCAGTTTATGAAAGCATATTCTCTCAGTTTTCAGTGGATTTCTATGAAATTTAATACATATTATGGTCATCATCAGAAGATATGCATGTTGACTCATCATTGTACTCACACCATTTTTAGAAGCGTTATGTTCTCTCTCTTACTGCTGTATAGACTCTTATCCATCATGGCATAGGTGTGGGATGCCGGAGAGGTGGGGGTATATTTATGTAAGATTGCATAGGTGTGGGATGCCGGAGAGGTGGGGGTATATTTATGTAAGATTGCATAGGTGTTGGATGCCGGAGAGGTGGGGGAATATTTATGTAAGATTGCATAGGTGTGGGATGCCGGAGAGGTGGGGGTATATTTGTGTAAGATTGCTAAATATTCCTCCAGTATCTTGTGCTATACAAGATTTGTATCGAAAGATTGGGAGCTTGGATTGTTGTCCAATTATTCTCATGGTCTTTCAGTTCTCGCTCCACAATGAATATGTAATAAGCATATTAATCTTTTCCTTCTACCATCATTGCATCCATTTGTCTTTCCTTTCTTTTGTCTGTCTCTCACAAATTGGTCTAGTTTTGTCTTTAGTTTCTCATGTAAATTTATATGGTCCCATTAGTTGCAGAAGGGAGCATCTTGATTTGGTCCTGACCATCTGTCCATCACAAATTGGTCTATTTTTGTCTTAAGTTTCTCATATAAATTTATATGGTCCCATTAATTGCAGAAGGGAGCATCTTGATTTGATCCTGACCATCTGTCCATCACAAGTAGCTTAATCTAGTCAAATGAAATGTGTAGGTACCGTATATACTCATAATTTGGGTCCAAATACAAACAACATATACCCTGATCTGCCGTCTCATAATGCGCTGGCAGATCAGGGTCTGTGTTTTTTGTTCTACTGATTAGTCCTAACAAACTGCAAAGACCCAGATTTGCCGGTGCATTATGCGACGGCAGATATGGGTCCTTGCAGTTGGTATCAGATTATAAGCGAGTATATACGGTATGTTTTTCATGCATACTTCTATGTAGACCATCATATTAGATTTTCATGTCACCAAAGCAATTTTCCCTTTTAGTTTACCTGGCCATTAGACCAAATCATTGTATGGTATGGCTCTATGTCCATCGGTCTGTCCGTCAAGATTTGCTATTTTCAACTTCTTGAAACTTAAACAAAAACAAACATAAAACCACTGGACTAATTCTAACCTAACCTGGCAGGTAGCATCCTAGCATTAAGGGCTTTATTATTTTTAGAATAGTCAATGAGTTATACAAAAACAAGGAGTTATCACGTGACTGTATTCTTAAGGAAGCAAAATCAAAATTGTATTTAAAAAGCTATTGCTTACATATATGTAGTACACGCATCATGTTTTTATGATTCACAACGCAATTGAGTGGGCATAGAGAAATGGACAGGGGATTAAGTGCCCACTATGAGTAGTTTAAGTCCACTCAGTCTGGTGGATTTTCACACTAATTTAGTGAAAATCCACTCAGTCTAGTGGAAGTGCGCGATGGATTTTATTGCAGTCGTCGTGAGTCATAGTGGGTTTTATGGCACCTATAGCTGATTCTATTGTATTCGCTCCGCGAGTCGACACACTAAACAAACATATGGGAGAAACTCCGACACCGTAAACCCGAACATGGCAGGTATCAATTTCATACCTTTACCTGTACAGTGGTAACATTTCCTGTGTATTTATCAGTAGCCTGGCTGAGGATACATACAGACGAACACGCGTAACGTATAAAAAATATGAGGTTTTATATTTCTTGGATATCTTTCCACCCCTGTCCATGACAAAGTGTACATCAGAAATAATTGCTTAGCTACAACATCCCTACTGATTTAATACATGTATATGTACCTGTTAGCATATACAGATGCGGAAATTGACATCGTTCTGCATCAAGCGGTAACTTCGAGGTTCTTTCTCAATAAATGATATTTCATAAAAGTGTGTTGTGTACTGGTTATCAATTTGTCAGTTTCCCTTTAATTTCCATATCATTTCCAAGACCCACCTTGAAGAAATCATTGAAAGCAGTAATACATATAGAACTCGAAAAAGAGATTACAAACGAATGCCATAATATTTATATCGAACATGTACGATCATGAACACTGGCACATTATGACATGTATGTCATAATTCTTGCCAAAGTATTTTAAAATAAAAAGAGATACACGAGCTATACTACGGAAAGATTCTTCTGTACTGTTACCTTTAAACTTGGAAAATAACATTGTTTGAGACAGTACGGCAATTTTATAAATGCTCGGAATTGTGTACACTGTATTGAATGTTGCGTTCTATCAGTGTCCATTCATGTCACAAACAAGTGAGTTCAATGAGAAAAGAAGTTATTTCCTGTCCACACTTTTTTCACGAATCTACATTGCATCACCAGGAACTGGCTGAGGAGTATCATTCTTACTTTGAAGCCAGCCGCTATGCCTGTTGCTGTAGCTTCCTGCCTCGAGTCAACAACAGTCCGTCATGACAGTTTCTACATGTCATCAGCTAATGTTCAATGTCGCGCTTCGATGTTTCAAAATGTATAGTACAATAACTGTTGAATGAAAATATCACAAAACCGCACACCTTAAAACTAAAAAGATGTTAGTTTGTGAAAAATAAATTGGACTGAGAAACGCATTTGATGTTAAGTTCTCATATTATCATGTAAAACTGGTCTCTAGCGTTATATGAAAAACTAAACATAATTATTTTTATTTTCCCATTTAGAGATCTACCATTTAACTTAAATTTAAGGGGGGGGGGTACTGGCCTTGATGCACATCTAAACTATCTAAAAATCGGAACAAGTGTAGTTGTTTCAAGCTATATCCCCTCCCCTCCGTCTCTCTTTCTCTCCCAGCCTACAACCCCCCCGCCCCACTCCGTTGCGTAATAAGCAAATAGAGTAGAAGTCTTAAATGACTTAAATTAGAACAATTCCTAGCAGCTACTGGTCAGTGTCGTGCTTCTATGTTTCAAAATAAACACTGTTGACTAAAAATGTTTCTTGTTATCGCAAAATCAAACTCTTTAAAACTAAGAAGATGTTAGTTTGTGAAAAGCGAATTTAGACAGAGAGAGTCTCAGAAACACATAGCCGTTAAGTGTTGATATTATCGCGTTTAACTGGTTTCTCGCGGTATATAAATCAAACTATATATAGTATTGTTATTTTCCCGATAAGGGAACAAGCATTTAAATGTAACAAGCTGCAATGGTCCCGAGTCACATATAAAATTATTAATATTTTATTTTCTAAAAATCACAAGTGTAATTTTGTTAAAGCTAAATCCTATCACACCCGCACCCCCAGTAGCACCTAGAGTAGAAGTTAAATTACTTAAATCAGAATACAAGTATGTCATGGGAATATTGTTATGAAAACACCAAGGGTTTCTGTTTAATGAAGCCACTTCAGTTGGCATAACATTCTGTAATGCAAGCGCTAGAAAGACGTGAATGAAACAGCGTTAGATAAACAAGTAGCGCGTCAACCCTGCCCCTGGGCATAAGCGGCAACTTCAGTGTGTTTTCTCAATAAATGATATTTCATAACAGAACTTCTTGTACTAGTTATTAATTTGTCATAGTTTCCCTTGAATGTCTACACAGTTTCCAAAACCTTCTTTAAAGAAATTATTGAAAGCAGGATACAAATACCTTTATCTGTAGACTTAGAAAAATGACTGATTATTTCAAAGTATGATAATTTTTAAATGAGCCGAATTCGTCTACAGGCATTGAAGGTTGCTCTCTTTCAGTGGCAGTTCATGCCATAAACGAAGTGATTTTTATGAAAAAGGTTACTTTCTTAGTGAATCTATCATCAAGCACCAGCCGAGGAGTGAAATTTTTGCTTCGACGTTAGCCGCTACGCTTGTTAACCATGGCCCTTTTGAAGGTGTTGAGCTTCTTATTTTTTTTAGCCCCGATGTTTCAAAAGAACCATTAACTTCTGAATGAAAATATTTTTGTTGCGTGTGGAACAACACATTTTGGACTTGTAATATGGAGTAAGAAACGCAATGTGGTCAAGTTGTGATATTTTTGCGTAAAACTGGTTTCTAGCGGTATATAAAATAAACCATATAAAATTTGTATTCTCCCAATTAATCTTGCAACGCAGTGCATATAATACAAGACTATCGCAGCAACCCAAAGCTATTACATGCTTAAGAAAGCTGTATTACACTACAAGCTTTTTTTTTTTTTTAAATGCATCTTTTTTGTAATAAAATGTGTTTATTACATGCAAACATAAGAGAGAGAGAGAGAGAGAGAAAGATTATGCACCATAACTTTCGATTGATGTTAGCCGTAGCTTTTATCGCAAACTTGGAAACAGGCATTGATAATTAGAGAGTATGCATTTTTGAAATGTGCCTCGTTCATCTTCATTTTGGAATTCATCTACTGACGAAATTTAGAAATACAATTTTGATTCCACTCCTTATTTAAATAAGTTAATATGTAAATTGCTGCTTGGCAATTCATTTTGTATTTAACAAGAATTTATATAATTCATTGGGTTATTCACCTGCTATTAGTGTCCTTTGTCTTATTTTCTTATTATCTATTGTCGAATCTGGTCATAATTAGCCATGTACGAACTTAATGCTTCAGAAATTTAAGAGACTGAAAGTCTAATGAGAGAGCATTACTGCAATAATCAAGATGGACCTGACAATATTCGCGACCACCTTAGAATTAATATGAACAGTTCAAAATGAACAGGAAATAATTGGGATTTACAACCTCTGAAGCCAAAACTTTTCCACCTCCAGGTCGGAGTAGTAAACGAAAAATAAGAAGCTACGTGTTTACAGCAATTAGTGCAAAAATAAAGATAGATTTTAGAGTCTTGGCAAACACGTGGCGTAGCAATTTCGGGTGATGTACAAGGCATTATTGATAGATATGATGTGTTCAGCTTGCGTGTAATACAGTACAAGTTAAACAAGGGAAGAAAGAAGTAATTCCAAAGCACAAAATAACTCTTACTGAATGATACATTAATTAAAACACCAGAAGTTTTAAAAGTTTCGCCAATTGAAGCAAATTAATCGTGATTACACACTTTTTATCGCTTTCACACATCCATTTGGTAATATTAAACTTGTCAGATGACCAAACCAGCAATCTTAAGTATATTTTTTAAAGCTGTTGGTCATAGAATGCAGCATCACGTGCTTTGTAGAGTCTGAGTAAAAACAGTAGGTCTACGGTAAAAGTAAACACGTGTCAAGTTCCTGAGAAAATGTGTCACATGGACATGTATATTTGAGTCGCAAGTACTAAACAGGCTGGAATAGTAGAGGTTGTATATTCGATAGCGCCGTGTATATTTCATTGTGTGAGAACATTTTAAGCAGACCATTTACAAGTGACTGGGGTAATTAAAAACAAAATCACAACATTTCTTGCATTCTTTTATTTTAATAACGGAATGAAACCCGCCAATACATGTATTTACGTGTGATTTCTTTTACCCTTTGTTTGTTTAAAACAGAATCCCCACCTCCTCATTAAAATTAAGATAATTAAACTTTGTATAATTAGTGAAGCATCATTTGTGACTCTTTTCTGGGCAGTTTATCTTTCATCTCTTTCAATACACGTATGTGAATGTGTTTTAGTGAGCGAGTCTTTGAATATTAAATGGCATTGCGTACAAATTAAAAAGAGCATTCTGCACGGTGTGCTGTAGCTGAGCCGATAGGTAAGTTCCACGCGTGGTTTTGGGCGTCCACCATTACATAATTATATTGCTGCGACTTTCAAATGAGCAATAAAACTTAATCTGTCCACGACGACCACTATATCCTGTCCACGACTGACATAGCGTGGAAAGGATTAAGCTCCACGGTCATGACGTGTTTTTTCATAAAAACACGATGCGTGTACTGTATATATACATATATATAGAGAGAGAGAGAGAGAGAGAGAGAGAGGTGATTTTACATGTAAATGCATCAGTTTTAATTTAGTTGAAGAAAGAGAAGATCACATCACTGCACTTTGTTTTCTTCTTGATATTGAGAAAAACATTTGATTAAAAGAGTGGCTCTTTATAGAGAAGTGTTTAGATTTATTTGTTTTGTTCCATCAATCTTTAAATGGCTTTGAACCTTTTATCGTGATGTATCTAAATAATGGGCACTGCCCTCAGTTTGCCCCTATTCAGTGTGGAGTCAAACAGGGTGACCACATATCTATTCATAATGTTTCTAGAATTGTTAATTGCTTCTCTACAAAACAGTTCAGGCATAACTGGTGTAAATACTAACAGTTCTGAATACCTGATAAATCAATCAGCAGATAATTCACCTCTGTTATTAGCAGATGATGTCACTTCCATCAACACTGCTTTAAATATTTTAAAGAGCATTTTATGTTCCTGTGAATTGGAAGTAAACCTTGATACAATCTAGGTCGTATATAGCGTGGTGTAAATGGGTTTATGGCGCAGAATTTAAGAACAGCAGAAATAGTATTTGTATTCATCCTGGTCGTTTTATGCTTCTGGAAATTAAATTTGATTTGAGTAAGAGCAATTTGACTATAGCAAACTATTCTCTGAAAATTGAATCAACGAAAAAATGACTAGCCAGTCAGTCACTTAGAAAACTGTGATTTAGAAGCCTTTGATTGGTAAAATCACAGTAATATACCGTATATACTTGTGTATAATTCATGTCCAAATGCAAACAACATAGACCCTGATCGCATAATGTGCCAGCAGATCAGGGTCTATGATGTTTGTTCTACTGATTAGTCCTAACAAATTGCATAGACCCAGATTTGCCGGCGCATTATGCGATGGCAGATCTGGGTCTATGCAGTTTGCAGTTTGTATCAGGTTATACCTGAGTACATACGGTAACCTCTATCACTGCCTATTCTCGCTCATTATTTTATGGTACTTCCTGGCCCTCTAAAGGAAATCAGGGAAAATCTTCAAACGGTCTATTTTTTAAACTTATTTTGATGTGGAAAGGGCAACAAAATAAAAGAGCATTCTAGTCAATGACTATCAACATGGCAGACTGAAGATGCCACACAGTCCATCATTTTATCCTGCACTTAAGATCAAGTGGATCAAAATATTAATTGATCCACTCATTTATTTGCGTTCAGAACCTCACTTTACAGACACATTTGAAAAGTTTTGTGAGGACAAAATCATTTTCTTAAATAAAGAAGGCTTCCACAATGTTTCACAGCAATTTAACATTTTTTTTTTGGGGGGGGTGTGGGTCACCCTCCAAATTTTTATTTTTTTTAAATGTGTGTTTTGCATGGTCAGAATGGATGATTACCCCACTGCAACCCTGAACAAATTGTATCATTGCCACATTGCCACTCCGGTAAAATACATATATTAAGATAAATGGTAACAAAATTTTACTTTTTGTAAGAAATGGTGTGAAAAGTCTGGGTTTTTTTTTTTTTTTTCTTACATGTAAAGATTTCATGCAAACTATTAATATCTATATTACTTTTGTAAAATTCTATGGAGTGCTTGATGCATTGTCAAGAACTTGGAAAAACACTATTAGAAAGTTAGGATCTCTGCTACATGAAAATAAAAATCTTCTCAGAAAGCAGTACAAAATTGCAAAATCATTTTATAAACCATACATCTGAGGAAAACAAAAAAAGACTTCAATGTAAAATTCCAAATAAATTATTCACGTGCGAATTGGGAAGCAATATTTTTACTTCCCTACAGGACTTCACAATTTTATATACAAAATTCTCCATAGAATGCTCTATACTAATAGTAGATTTTTTTAACATTAAAATCTCTGAGACATCACTACTGTATGTAATGAAGGTCAAGAGACTCTGTTATATTTTGTGAATGTAATCAGTATTAATAACCTTTGTGTCAGCTTAAGAGAAAAATTCATGCTTAATTTTGTTTAAACAAAATGTGTGTGAATATATATATATATATGTCGGTTCAAATAATTTTTGTTGAAATATTAAAGAATTAAATACTATATATAAAATATGGACCCATATATACATTTGCATTTCTGAATACCATAGGATAAGACAGGGTTTTTAAAAAAATCCTAAGTATAAAGGAGACATCCCAGTAATTCAGATTATATAACACAGACCCCGACAATCCATATACTTTAAATATATATATATATATAACGTCGTAAGATTGTGCAATATCTCTAATCACAACTGTCTCAATGGCAAAAACAGATACACATGTAAGTCAGCTATGATAAATGAGAGCAATGGGCTAGAAAAGGTAAGTAGGTTTGGAGTCAATCACAGTAAAATACAAGTCACAATTAAACTCATTCTCCTTGGCTTTGTCATTAAGAAAAGATATTTTGCTCACTATTATTGTGTGGTGGTGTTATTACTTCTTTTTCCTTTATTTTCCATTGCAGTCTACGTAGTGGTCGTCGATCTTGTTGCCGCGATCATAAAACTTATTTCTTTTGTGTTATTTCACAAGATTCAAACCTCTCGTATTGATGACGGTATTCTCCCGCAGGACTGTATTAGTTAGCAAGTTCACAAAAAAGTATAGAATAGCTCAGTTTGTATGTGATGCAGAGAAAAAGGGATATAGAAAGATAAAGAGATGAATAAAAAAGAAGTTAAGATCACTTTCCTTTCAATCTAAGTTGAAGGTTTTCAAATATCGATATCAGGCACGTATTTAGAAAGATTCTTCAGCTTGAAGTTGGAGACAAATACTGTCTTTTCTATTCATTCAGAAAAATGGTAGGTCTTGTCTACATGTTGCCAGAAAATACAATTTAATATTTTTCTGTCTAAATATGGAAGTAAATACTCGTAATACCATTTAATATTTTTCAGTCTAAATATGTTAGTAAATATGCGTAATACCATTTATGAACTACTTCCAATACATATACTTTGAAACAAAATGTGTTACAATCTTGTTCGAAACTAAAATGTATAAAAATGTTTAACATGGTGCTGCTATAATAATAATAATAAGTAGTAGTAGTATTGAAGAAAAGTGCTAGATATAGCGATGTGGACGTCATCACGATCGGCGTCAACAGAATGTTAAAGGTTTTGTGCAATCCTAAAACTCCAAAACAAGGTGAAACATAGTGTTCCACAAAACGCTCTTATTATTTTTTATAATTACTGAACTATAAGAATAATTTCAGTGCTTTGCACTACAATCCCCATTTTGCCCATTGTAAGGATGGCATCTGTCACTGCGATCAACATGATGCATTTCGATAACTAACACCTTGGGGCTTACATATATATTAGTGTAAGGTAAGGCTTTTCCACTTTTCCAGATTGGTTTAATTATATGATTTAGTGGCTCTCCTGTGAAAATATTTTTTTTGAGGATACATAAATACCCATCAGAAATGATTGGTTTCAAGAACAAAATGTAAGAGGAGTAATTGTCACGTTACATTATTGCTATGGTGCTTCGAACCTGTTTTATATCTTCGCCAGTACACGTCATATCACATCATAGTTTCATACAAAACTTAAGGCATAAGTTACTCATATAATTAACATCCAGAAAATGGCATCTTTCATTTACTTGTATAATAGATCATGGTAAATGAGTAAATAGTGAATAAATTAGGATCACCTCACTTTTTATGCCAAGACTGTCATCATTTGATTATCACATAAATCCATTTACTATTTGCTCCATATACATATTGGCCTGAAAGTTACATAATTGGTACACCTACTCAAAGCAATTATCATACTTGTGTGCAGTATTGTATTCCGATTTCACCAGGACATCTTTGTAAACACCTTGGTTTGCTATTTCCTATGCAACCATTGATCCAAATACTTTTCATACAGACAAGACCACATAAATCCACAAAAATATATTTAACACATCTTGGACTTATCCCTCTGACTTTCCTTAGTCCCTCTTGATATGACCTTCAACATCAAGTAGTCTATATGGTATCTGATACCACCTTCAACATCAGATAACTTATGTAGCAACTGATACCACCTTCAACATCAGATAACTTATGTAGCAATTTATACCATCTTCAAAATCAGATAACTTATGTAGCAACTGATACCACATTCAACATCAGATAACTTATGTAGCAACTGATACCACCTTCAATATCGGATAGCTTACGTAGCAACTGATACATTCTTCAACATCAGATATGTTATGTAGCAACTGATACCACATTCAATATCAGATATGTTATGCAGCAACTGATACCGCATTTAACATCAGATGTTATGTAGCAACTGATACCACATTCAACATCAGATATGTTATGTAGTGACTGATACTATCTTCAATATGCAAGAGTTTATGTAGAAAATTATCCGACCTTTAATGTAAGATGTATGCGTATGTAGCAACTGATACCACCTTCAATATCAGATAACTTATGATAACAACTGATACCACCTTCAACATCAGATATGTTATGTGGCAATAGCAACTGATACCACCTTCATCAGATATGTTATGTAGCAATAGCAACCCTCAACATCAGATATGTTATGTTAGCAACTGATACTATCTTCAATATGCAAGAGTTTATGTAGCAAATTATTTGACCTTCAACATCAGATATGCCTGTTTTCTTCAACATCAGATAGCTTATGTTAGCAACTGATATCCCTTCAGCCTTCAACATCATATAACTCATGTAGCAGTTGATACCACTTTCAATATTAGATACGTTATGTATCAACTGATACTTTCTTCAACATCAGATAAATTATGTAGCAACTGATATCACTCTCAATATCAGAGAGCTTATGTTAGCAACTGATACAACCTTTAACATCAGATAGCCTATGTAGCGAGTGATACAACCTTTAACATCAGATAGCCTATGTAGCGAGTGATACAACCTTTAACATCAGATAGCCTATGTAGCGAGTGATACAACCGTCAACAATAGATAGCTGATGTAGCGAGTGATACAACCTTTTACATCAGATAGCCTATGTAGCAAGTGATACAACCTTCAACATCAGATAGCCTATGTAGCAAGTGATACAACCTTTAACATCAGATCGCCTATGTAGCAAGTGATACAACCTTCAACATCAGATCGCCTATGTAGCAAGTGATACAACCTTCAACATCATATAGCCTATGTAGCAAGTGATACAACCTTTAACATCAGATAGCCTATGTAGCAAGTGATACAACCTTCAACATCATATAGCCTATGTAGCAAGTGATACAACCTTTAACATCAGATAGCCTATGTAGCAAGTGATACAACCTTCAACATCATATAACTTATGTAGCAACTGATAGCACCTTCAACTTATGTATCACTGATACTTTCTTCCACATCAGATAACTTATGTAGCAACTGATATCACTCTCAATATCAGAGAGCTTTTGTATGTTAGCAACTGATACCACCTTTAACATAAAATAGTTTATATCGCAGCTGATACCAACTTTAGCATCAGATAACTTATGTAGCAACTGATATCACTCTCAATATCTCATTATCAGACAGCTTATGTTAGCAACTGATACCACCTTTAACATCAAATAGCTTATATGGCAACTGATACCACCTTTAACATCAGATAACTTAATGTAGCAACTTGATACCACCTTCAATATCAGATAGCATATGTAGCAACTAATACCACCTTCAATATCAGATAGCATATGTAGCAACCAATACCACCTTCAACATCAGATAACTTATGTATCAACTGATACGATCTTCAACATCAGATATGTTATGTAGCAACTTATACCAGATTCAGCATCAGATAGCTTATGTAGCAACTGATACAACCTTTAACATCAGACAACTTATGTTAGCAACTTATATCACCTTCAGAATCAGATAAATTATTTAGAAACTGATACTACCTTCAACATCAAATAAGTTATGTGGCAACTGATACTATCTTCAACATCAGATATGTTATGTAGCAACCAGATAGGTTATGTAGCAAGTGATGCTGTCTTCAATATGCAAGAGTATATGTAGCAACTTATCCAACCTTTAATATCAGATAGCCTATGCAGCATCTCATGCATTAAAAACAGCAGACTCTAATAAAATTTAATATGGTTAGAAAATAAAGTGATCTCAACACTTGTTATTGTATATGCATCATTTAAATAAGTAAATGATATGTACTTAAGTCGTGCATGGCAAATATGTCTAATAGTAAACATAAGTATGATAATTCTGTGGGAGTTCTTGTCGTCTTAGTCCTCAACTACAGCTGTGTTTTTTTCGCATTTAGCTTTATGTCTCGAACAACATGGCCTGTGCCGACATGAAAATTGGTGGCTGTATTTTTCTTCTGGAGTACTTATCACAACATCAGTGGAAAGATGCTCTCCCCAATTTTAAAATGCAGTTTAAGTATGATCATGTACCAGACCGTTGGATAGAAGTAGTCCTAACGTATTACATGTATGTGTAACTTACAGTTAACAGTCATGAATAGTGAGGGGGAGGAAATTTGACAATGGAGTTAGACAATTTTGCAGATTTAATTTTGTTTTAAAATAGGTGCTTAAATTGTCTAACTCCATCATCAAATTTCCTCCCCCTCACTATTCATGACTGTTAACTGTAAGTTATACATACATGTAATATGTTTGGATAGAAGTAGTCGTAACGTATTACATGTATAACTTAACTGACCTACTGAAGCCAAAATTAATAGATACCTTTCTTGTCTCAATGCAAGCCATCCACAAAGTTTCATCACATTTTGTGGCATAGGGCTTAAGTTATTTTGCGGAAACCATTTTCCTTCTGGGAGTCCATTTGGTGCTGACCTTTGACCTTTTAAATGCAAAGTCAATAACGGTCTCAACAAGGCAGCCATCTACAAAGTTTAGTCAAAGCATGTGGCACAGAACATTAGTAGTTTTGAGGAAAGTATTTTTCCTTCTTTCAGCCCATGTGACCTAGACCTTGACATTTTGACCCCAAAATGAATAGGTGTTTCTTGTCTAAAATGCAAGCCATCCAGAAAGTTTGTCAAAGTAGGTGATAAAGAAGTAAAGATATTGTCTTAACCCATTTTTCTTCTTAAAGTCACTATGACCATGACCAACCATTTAAGCCCCCAAATCAGCAGGTGTCTTTCTTATCTGCAACACAAGCCATTTACAAAGTTCGGTTAAGATATCTGGTATAGGTCAAGTCAACTGATCATGTGGAAACAGCTTTCTGTCTTTCAGTCCATGTGACCTTGATCTTTGACATTTTGAGCCTGAAATCAATAAGTTTTTGCCTTTCCCCAAATACAAGCTATTCACAAAGTATGGTAGCAGTAGATGGTGGAAAACAGATTTTTTGATAGGTCTAACATGTGTGGGTCACTATGGGGACAAGATGGGAAATCTCATGTTAAAAACATCCAAGGTTTAACATGATGGGTTGATATAGGGTCAAGACGGAAAATGAAATGTTAAAATATATTAGGACAAGATAGGAAATGTAATGTTAAAAATGTCTACAGGATGTGAATTGAACATTTGTCTGCCATCTTCTGGGTTTATAGCGTCAAGATGGGAAATCCTATGTTAAAAATTGGTTCATAGGTTTCACATGATGAGACTGTGTGGTTGGAAATGTAACAGTGTATGTTTCAAGTGGTTTGTCATCACACCAGTGCTAATCTGAATGTGAAGCTCACTCCACAATGATACTCTACTGGCTGAAAAGAGTTTCCTGGAATTCATGACAAGACCATTTCTTCCTTTTAATTACAGAGTGTTGAAATCATCTTTGATATTCTTCAGTGATAACAAGATTTTCAAATTAACTGTGGAGGAGGACATATTGGATGTCAGCTTGGCATTATTTTTATTTTAGGATCAACAATGCATGTTAAGAAGGTTTCTGGTAGAAAACCCATTTTGTTGATCATGGTGGCCACATTTGACATTAGATTGGCACCATTACTATTTAGTACCAAGTAGACATCATAAGAAGTATTTTAGTGCAAGTACAAAGTCGATATGACCAGTCATCTAGGAGAAGTAGTGATATTAAGATCTTGAAAATAGCCATTGTTGCAGTCCTATTAGAAGTTGAATCAAGACCATTTTCGATTATGACCAACCAAACATCATGAGAAGTCTCTCAATGAAAACCCCATGCTGACATGACCATTCATTCAGGAGAAATAGTGATTACAAGATTTTCAAGATGGCCAATGTGGCAGGCATATTAAATGTCTGAACAGCACCATTAGGACCAACAAGCCATCAATAGAAGTGGTTTAGTAAAAACCCAATGTTGATACAACCATCCATTCCGGAGGACTAGTGATAACAATATTTTCAAAATGGAAACTGTGGTGGCCATATTCAACATCAGATCAACATCATTTTCATTTTGGACCAACTGTGCATAATAAGAAGTCATCTGGTGAAAACCCCATGGCAATATTACTTTTCATTCATGAGAATCAGCAATAACAAGATTTTAAAGATGGCTACTGTGGCAGCAATATCAGACAGCAGATTAGCACCATTTTCAATTAGTACCAACTTGACAAGTATTCTGGTGAAAACCCCATGGCAATATTACATTTCATTCAGGAGAAGTAGTGATAATATTTTCAAGATGGGCACTCGGGTGGCCAAATTGGATATCAGATCGAGCCCATTTTTATTTAGGACCAATTAGACATTACATTAAGTCTTTTAGTGAAAACCCCCATGTTAATATGACCACCCATTCAGGAGGAGTAGGGAAAGCAAGATTTTAAAGATGGCTGCTATGGTGGCTACATCAGCATCATTTTTCATTTAGGACCAACTAGACCATGGGATGAATGTGTACGTAAAGTTTCATGGCAATCCTCCAAGTAGTTTAGGAGGAGTAGCAATGACAAACTTGTGCTAATGGACAGATGGATGAAGGACGATAGACAACAGACCATCACATAAGCTCTTCTGGTATATGACCAGTAGAGCTAAACATTGGCAGATTTAAGGAAAAAGGTTTGGAAAATAAATACAGGATAGGAAGACTTTAGGAGAAAAGTATAAATGACCAAAGTGAGTTCTGCTCTGCTACTATACTGCTAACCACTCTCTTAATCATAGAAAAAGGAAGACAGGAAGATATAGAGAAGGTGCATAGGTAGGACAAAGAAGAATTACAGGGAACAAATTGCTAGGCCACAGGTTCTACTTATAATACCATCTTCTCAATCGGAAAGAACTTAACAAGAACTTCCTACACTACCATCACTGTCACTGCGCATTGGCAGCGGTGGAATGGTATTATCAAACACAAAAGCCCAAGTAATAATAAATGTGTATTGAAATGAAATGTGAAGAACATGAACATACAATAAATGTGTGTTGAAATGAAATGCAAATAGCATGAACATACAATAAATTCAGTACAACAACAGTGCTCTTAATCCAACAAATGTATTCTCAAGCTACACAACAAGTTATTGTTTAAAATAAATATTTACATTCTTCTTCTTAATGTATCAATCAATCAGGAAGATTAATAACAGAACTATAACCAGCAGACACATGTACCTATGCATACATGTAAATATACAAAATATCCCCAGAAACAGTCATGAATGCAAATGTTAAGAAATATCATGCACCATATTAGACAAACAGATACAGAAACACACATGCCATATTGGTAAATAAATAAAAACCAATGTAAGGCACCTGACTCTAAGACTAAGACCTGTTAAATTTTGCCTTTTGAAAAGCTCTAGAACCATGCCAAAATGTTAACATTTAAAATCTGTGCTTGAATAATAAACCTAACCATTTCATATGGCATGTTTTATTTAAGAGCCAAAGTGCAGAGTCATCGTTCTTCTTTAATTTGAATTTTCAACTGGTGCAGCCTTTCAAAAAGATATAACAGAATGTATGTATAGTTGCAGCTTTTTGTTGACTCTTGTTATGATCACACTAAATAGCCCAAATCAATTTGGAATAGCAATCACCTTGAATATGCCAAACAAATATTGCCATATCTAGCAGACCTACTATATACAAAATATACAAATAAATTGAATGCAAATGTTAACAAAGTTATGTCACATCAGTTGTACCAGTAAATACACTGAAATATGTTAATCACAAACACACATCAATCATGCCAGTAAACGTCACAGAAACTGAAAGAAACTAAAATTTAGCATAAAATACAAATACAAAAAGATAACATGTACATATACACACCCATACTGGCACACAAGACAAACAAATAATAATGTGGACAAAATGGATGATTACAACATCACCTTCTATGTGACCCAGACCTCAACCTTGCCATGAATTTTTGCAATTCCGAAACATGGATGATTACAATATCAGTGGTATATGACCTTGACCTTAATCTATGCAATAACATTATCAAAAAGGTATAGATTATATAACTGACTGTTGAATCATAGCATTTCAGTAATTTCGGGGGATGAATATCTTTGTGATGGTAACTACAATCCAGAGTCTTGAAACCCTAGTGTGTACATTTCATTATTCACCAAAAACACACGTTATATCTAGAGAGTCTCTTGCATGACCTAAGTCAGAAACTTCATGCCATCTTTAATTTAAAGCAGAATCAAAATAAACACAGGATTTTTATGTAATGAAATAATATATTAAACAAAAAAGGCCAAACATTGTTTATAGATATTTGAAAGACTTGATACCGCAATACCAGGATCAGTCACATGCACTGAAAGAAATCATGATGTGGATCATAGAGAAAGTCAAAGGATGAAAATGAACTGCAATTATATTCTCTGGTTAGTAGAAAATTGCATCTGCAAGACCACTCAATTGCAGCACATCACATGGCACAACATACAGTATCTTTCCAGACACAGGAATCTAGCCAATCAAATTACAGCACACATCGATGTGCAAATAAAGGTATTTGAAGACCAAGTGGCTAGCTGTTATCAACAGGAACATGGAAGCACGACCAGTCCATAAATGTGAATCCTACATGACCTTGACCTGAATAATTGCAATATCACCTGTTGAATCACACCTTTTCAGTTAGTCATTCCAAATGAGGTGCCTTCTGAACCCTGCCCCACTCCCCCCATATAAAACTTTCCTGGAAGTAGGACCCATCCATAAATTTTAATCCTATATGTACCGGAAACTTTATGCCAAATGAGGCACAGCTCTATATAAAACCAAATCATTCTAAACCTAACACTAACACACTGGTATCTAAGCCTAACAGACCTACTCTAAAGCCCTAACTAAGATAGCAAAGTAGTCGTCACTATTCGCAAACCTAAGTGCAAATGGTCAGAAAGAGACCAAATCATGCACTAGAGTTATCTGCAAATATAAACGCAAAATCATGAATCAAACAAAATAAAACATTAGCATCCAGTGTTTTCCTAATTTACTTGTAAGCTGTGCCTTGTCTCTACCCAAGTCCGGATTTCCTTACTGTAAATATAAATGTTTAATGGGTACTGCAGGCCCCTACCTATATCCCACCCCACCCCCTGCCTCCCAGAATGTTACTTCCACCCACAAGTAACCCTTACCCCCACTGTACCCACCCTCCTTCCTGCTGTACCCTTTCAATGACCTATTCTCCAGGCACCTCATAATAAATCCCCAATTTTTTTGCCCCTACAAAATTTCCTTAAAAGTAAGACCCCGGGCAGTTCCATTAATCATTGTAGGAAAAGTGTAAATGGAATGATCTTTTTGCCGCATCTAAATGACTCACAGTTTAAAAAACAATCAGCAGTGCCTGCTATAATGTGCATATATGCATGCAAACTGACCCGGTCACCAATGCTTTACACCTGTTAAATTTTGCCTTGATAAAAGATCTGGATCCATGCCAAAATGTTAATATTTAAAACCTGTGCTTCAATAACAAACCATAATAATTGCATATGGCATGTTCTATGTTCTATTTAATAGCCAAAGAGCAGAGACATCTCTCTTGTTTAGTTTGAATTTTGAACTGGTGCACCATTAACTTGTATTGTCTCTTTGAATGTAGAGTTGCAGCTTTTATTGACTCTGGTGAGATAGCCCTAACTAGTCCTAACCAATTTGGAATAGCCATCACTTTGAATATGACAAAAAAATATTGCCACATCTAACAGGCCTACTATTCACAAGTGTAGCTGTCCACTCTGGGTCAACAGTCACAGGTAGTACCGTCTACTGTTACTTACGGTAGCAGGCGTAGCCCGACCTGACATAGACCAATAAGAAAGCATTAGTTATTTACCTTGACCTTTATCCTCTTTGACCCCAATATCAATAGACTTTTTTCTTACCCGAAGTGCAAGCCATGCAAAGTTTAGTTCAGGTATGTTATGTAGGAGTAATGGTATTGTGTGTAAACCACATTGGTATGATATGGACAGACACACAGATCAACGAACAAATGGACAGACATCAGAATATATTGCCATATCTAGCAGATCCATGTACCTAATACACAAAAAATATACCAATAAATAAGCACCCCACCCCACTGCCTTCCAGAACATTACCTTCACCCAGAAGTAACCTTTACCCCGAACTTACCCCAAATCCCCAATTTGTATGTGCCTACATTAACCCTACAATTAACGCCCCCAGGCAGTCCCAAATGTCAAATGTTTAATGGGTACTGCAATCCCCTAGTACCCGCCTATAACACCACACTCTACCCCAAAATATGTTCCCTCCACCCAGGAGTAACCTTTATCCCATTTTACCCAAAATCCCCAATTTTTATGTCCCTACATTAACCTTAAAATTAACACCCCAGGCAGTCCCAAATGCCAAATGTTTAATGGGTACTGCAATCCCCTAGTACCCACCTATAACCCCACCCTCTTCCCCCAAAAACATTCCCTCCACCCAGAATTAACCTTTATCCCATTTAACCCAAAATCCCAAATTTTTGTATCTACATTTACCCTCAAGTGAACACCCCAGGCAGTCCCAAATGCCAAATGTTTAATGGGTACTGCAATCCCCCTACCCATCTACAACACCACCCCCTGCCTGCCAGATAAATATAAACATACAAATAAATATGCATCAATGTAAATGGGAAAATGTCATACACAAATAAACAAATACAATCACAAACACATATATACATCAATCATAGACATACACATCAATCATAAGTAAAAATCACAGAAGTAACCTTTACCCCAAATCCCCAATTTTTATGTCCCTACATTAACCCTACAATTAACGCCCCCAGGCAGTCCCAAATGCCAAATGTTTAATGAGTACTGCAATCCCCTAGTACCCGCCTATAACACACACTCTACCAAAAAAATATTCCCTCCACCCAGGAGTAACCTTTATCCCATTTTACCCAAAATCCCCAATTTTTATGTCCCTACATTAACCTTAAAATTAACACCCCGGGCAGTCTCAAATGCCAAATGTTTAATGGGTACTGCAATCCCCTAGAACCCACCTATAACCCCACCCTCTTCCCCCAAAACATTCCCTCCACCCAGGATTAACCTTTATCCCATTTTACCCAAAATCCCCAATTTTTGTATCTACATTTACCCTCAAGTGAACACCCAAGGCAGTCCCAAATGCCAAATGTTTAATGGGTACTGCAATCCCCCTACCCATCTCGAACACCACCCCCTGCCTGAAGGATAAATATAAATATACAAATGAATATGCATCAATGTAAATGGGAAAATGTCATACACAAATAAACAAATATAATCACAAACACATATACACATCAATCATACACATACACATCAATCATACAAGAAAACATCATGCAAACTGAAAGAAGAAAAGAAAAATTAACAAATAAATATCCACGAATGTAAATGGGAAAATGTCATACACAAACAAAGAAATACAATCACAAACACAGATACACATCAATCATACAAGTAAACATCACGCAAACTGAAAGAAGAAAAGAAAGATTAACAAATAAATATGCATCAATGTAAATGGAAAAATGTCATACACAAATACACAAATATAATGACAAACACACACATCAATGATACACATACACATCAATCATACAAGTAAACATCACAAAAACTGAAAGAAGAAAAGAAAGATTAACAAATAAATATGCATAAATGTAAATGGGAAAATGCCATACACAAATAAACAAATACAATCAAAACACATACACATCAATGATACACATACACATCAATCATACAAGTAAACACGCAAAAATGAAAGAACAAAAGAAAGATTAACAAATAAATATGCATCAATGTAAATGGGAAAATGTCATACACAAATAAACAAATATAATCACAAAACATATACACATCAATCATACACATACACATCAATCATACAAGTAAACATCACGCAAACTGAAAGAAGAAAAGAAAGATTATCAAATAAATATGCATAAATGTAAATGGGAAAATGTCATACAAATACAATCACAAACACCAATCATACACATACACATCAATCGTACAAGTAAACATCACGCAAACTGAAAGAAGAAAAGAAAGATTAACAAATAAATATGCATCAATGTAAATGGGAAAATGTCATACACAAATACACAAATATAATCACAAACACATCAATCATACAAGTAAACATCACAAAAACTGAAAGAAGAAAAGAAAGATTAACAAATAAATATGCATCAATGTAAATGGGAAAATTTCATACACAAATAAACAAATACAATCACAAACACAGATACACATCAATCATACAAATAAACATCACGTAAAAATGAAAGAACAAAAAATTAACAAATAAATATGCATAAATGTAAATGGGAAAATGTCATACACAAATAAACAAATACAATCACAAACACATACACATCAATGATACAAATACACATCAGTCACACAAGTAAACATGACGCAAAAATGAAACAAAAAAAGAAAGATTAACAAATAAATATGCATAAATGTAATTGGGAAAATGTCATACACAAATAAACAAATATAATCACAAACACACATACACATCAATCATACAAGTAAACATCACGCAAACTGAAAGAAGAAAAGAAAGATTAACAAATAAATATGCATAAATGTAAATGGAAAAATGTCATACACAAACAAACAATTACAATAAAAAACACACACATCAGTGATACACATAGACATCAATCATACAAGTAAACATCACGCAAAAATGAAAGAAGGAAAGATAAACAAATAAATATGCATCAATGTAAATGGGAAAATGGCATACACAAATAAACAAATATAATCACAAACACACATACACATCAATCATACAAATAAACATCACACAAACTGAAAGAAGAAAAGAAAGATTAACAAATAAATATGCATAAATGTAAAGGGGAAAATGTCATACACAAATAAACAAATACAATCACAAATACAAATAAACATCCATCAATCATACACATACACATCAATCATACAAGAAAACATCACGCAAACTGAAAGAACAAGGAAAGATTAACAAATAAATATGCATAAATATAAATGGGAAAATGTCATACACAAATAAACAAATATAATCACAAACATACATACACATCAATCATACAAGTAAACATCACGCAAACTGAAAGAAGAAAAGAAAGATTAACAAATAAATATGCATCAATGTAAATGGGAAAATGTCATAGACAAATACCCAAATAAACAAATACAATCACAAACACACATAGACATCAATCATACAAGTAAACATCACGCAAAAATGAAAGAACAAAAGATTAACAAATAAATATGCATCAATGTAAATGGGAAAATGTCATACACAAATACACAAATATAATCACAAACACACATACACATCAATGATACACATACACATCAATCATACAAGTAAACATCACGCAAACTGAAAGAAGAAAAGAAAGATTAACAAATAAATATGCATAAATGTAAATGGGAAAATGTCATACACAAATAAACAAATACAATCACAAACACATATACACATCAATGATACACATACACATCAATCATACAAGTAAACATCACGCAAAAATGAAAGAACAAAAGAAAGATTAAGAAATAAATATGCATCAATGGAAATGGGAAAATGTCATACACAAATACACAAATAAACAAATACAATCACAAACACACATACACATCAATCATACACATAGACATTAATCATACAAGTAAACATCACGCAAACTGAAAGAAGAAAAGAAAGATTAACAAATAAATATGCATCAATGTAAATGGGAAAATGTCATACACAAATAAACAAATACAATCACAAACACAGATACACATCAATCATATACATACACATCAATCATACAAGTAAACATCACGCAAACTGAAAGAAGAAAAGAAAGATTAACAAATAAATATGCATCAATGGAAATGGGAAAATGTCATACACAAATACACAAATAAACAAATACAATCACAAACACTCATACACATCAATCATACACATCAATCATACAAGTAAACATCATGCAAAAATGAAAGAACAAAAGAAAGATTAACAAATAAATATGCATCAATGTAAATGGGAAAATGTCATACACAAATAAACAAATACAATCGCAAACACACATACACATCAATCATACACATACACATCAATCATACAAGTAAACATCACGCAAACTGAAAGAAGAGAAGAAAGATTAACAAATAAATATGCATAAATGGAAATGGGAAAATGTCATACACAAAATACACAAATAAACAAATGCAAAAACAAACACAGATACACATCAATCATACACATACAGATCAATCATACAAGTAAACATCACGCTAAAATGAAAGAACAAAAGAATAATTAACAAATAAATATGCATAAATGTAAATGGGAAAATGTCATAGACAAAAAAACAAATATAATCACAAACACATACACATCAATTATACAAGTAAACATCACGCAAACTGAAAGAAGAAAAGAAAGAATAACAAATAAATATGCATCAACGTAAATGGGAAAATGTCATACACAAATAAACAAATACAATCACACACAGATACACATCAATCATACAAGTAAATATCACGCAAACTGAAAGAACAAAAGAAAGATTAACAAATAAATATGCATCAATGTAAATGGGAAAATGTCATACACAAATAAACAAATACAATCACAAACACAGATACACATCAATCATACACATACACATCAATCATATAAATAAACAAATATCATCACAAACACACACACACCTCAATCATACAACTAAACATCACGCAAACTGAAAGAAGAAAAGAAAGATTAACAAATAAATATGCATCAACGTAAATCGGAAAATGTCATACACAAATAAACAAATACAATCACAAACACATATACACATCAATCATACACATACACATCAATCATACAAGTAAACATCACGCAAACTGAAAGAAGAAAAGAAAGATTAACAAATAAATATGCATAAAAGGAAATGGGAAAATGTCAGACAAATACACAAATAAACAAATACAATCACAAAAACACATACACATCAATCATTCAAGTAAACATCACGCAAAAATGAAAGAAAAAAAGAACATCTCGATGATGATCAAGATGACGATTT
Source organism: Margaritifera margaritifera (assembly GCA_029931535.1). Taxonomy (NCBI): domain Eukaryota; kingdom Metazoa; phylum Mollusca; class Bivalvia; order Unionida; family Margaritiferidae; genus Margaritifera; species Margaritifera margaritifera. The sequence continues at coordinate 15,099 of JAQPZY010001423.1, read as the reverse complement.
CGATGATAACGACGTAGACGATCTAGATGATGATCTCGACGATGACAATCTTGATGATGACGATCTCGATTATAACGAGGTTGAGGATCTCGATGATAACGTAGACGATCTAGATGATAACGATCTCGATGATAACGATTCCATGATAACAATCTTGATGATGACGATCTCGATGATAACGACGTTGAAGATCTCGATGATAACGACGTTGACGATCTCGAAGATGACGATCTCGATGATTCCGATCTAGATGATAACGACGATCTCGATGATGACGATTACATGATGACAATCTAGATGATAACTACGTTGAAGATCTCGATGATGACCACGTAGACGGTCTAGATGATGACGATCTTGATGATGACAGTCACAGGTCGTACAGCCTACTTCTACTTGCGGTAGCAGGCGATGCCTCAACTGACTCTCACATATATATATATATATATATGATGAAGTCTATTCATGACTAGAGACACTGAACGAGGAGGAAGAGTATGTTGATGATGATGACGATGTTGATGATGATGATGATGATAAGACAAAATGACAACAAATCCTGAGTGATGACTGGGACAAACCTGTCCCTGCCAGAGACCAGTGGAGTACAATCCTAATCAAACTGAAGGCTTCGATATGCAACTTCCTGTCCATGGAAGGGAGAGAAATTATTGATGATGAGACTTCTTCCAGTGTTGAGGACCTATCTCCACTACAACAATAACAATAACAACAAAGAAAAACTCCATGTCAGAAGTGACCATGGAGAAAAGAAGCCAAAACGACAACAAATCCTGACCGACGCCTGGGACAAGCCTGTCCCTGGCAGAGACCGATGATGATGATGATGATGATGATGATGATGATGATGATGGATGATGATGATTGATGATGGATGATGATGATTGATGATGATGATGATAAGAAGCCAAAACAACAAATCCTGAGCGACGACTGGGACAAGACTGTCCCTGCTAGAGACTACTGGAGGATAGTCCTAATCAAATCAAAGGCTTCGATATGCAACTTCCTGTCCATGGAAGGGAGAGAAATTCCTGATGATGAGACTTCTTCCAGTGTTGAGGACCTATCTCCACTACAACAATAACAATAACAACAAAGAAAAACTCCATGTCAGAAGTGACCATGGAGAAAAGAAGACAAGACGACAACAAATATTGAGCGACGCCTGAGACAAGCCTGTCCCTGGCAGAGACTGGTGATGATGATGATGATCTATGATGGATGATAATGATGGATGATGATGATAAGTAACAAAAACGACAACAAATCCTGAGCGACGACTGGGACAAGCCTGTCCCTGGCAGAGACCGGTGATGATGATGATGATGATGATGATTGATGATGGATGATAATGATGGATGATGATCATGATGATGATAAGAAGCCAAAATGAAAATAAATCCTGAGCGACGACTGGGACGAGCCTGTCTCTGGCAGAGACTAGTGGAGTAGAATCCTAATCAAATTGAAGGCTTCGATATGCAACTTCCTGTCCATGAAAGGGAGAGAAATTCCTGACGACGAGACTTCTTCCAGCATTGAGGACCTATCTCCACTACAACAATAACAACAACAACAAAGAAAAACTCCATGTCAGAAGTGACCATGGAGAAAAGAAGAAAAGTGACCATGGAGAAAAGAAGTCAAAGTGACAACAAATCCTGAGCGACGACTGGGACAAGCCTGTCCCTGGCAGACACCGGTGATGATGATGATGGATGATTACGATATTGATGATGATCTTGATGATGGCGATATCGATAATGACATTAGCAATCTCGATGATGATGATCCTGATGATGTCGATCTCGAAGATGACGATCTAGATGATGGCAATCTCGATGACAGTCGCAGGTAGTACCGTCTACTTCTACTTACGGTAGCAGGCGATGCCTGACCTGACTCTCTCATATGTATATATGAAGTCTATTCATGACTAGAGACACTGAACGAGGAGGAAGAGGATGTTGATGATGATGATGATGTTGATGATCATGATAAGACAAAATGACAACAAATCCTGAGCGACGACTGGGACAAGCCTGTCCCTGCCAGAGACCAGTGGTGCACAATCCTAATCAAATTAAAGGCTTCGATATGCAACTTCCTGTCCATGGAAGGGAGAGAAATTATTGATGATGAGACTTCTTCCAGTGTTGAGGACCAATCTCCACTACAACAAAAACAATAACAACAAAGAAAAACTCCATGTCAGAAGTGACCATGGAGAAAAGAAGAGAAGTGACCATGGAGAAAAGATGCCAAAGTGACAATAAATCGTGAGCGACGACTGGGACAAGCCTGTCCCTGGCTGAGACCGGTGATGATGATGATGCTGATGATGGATGATTATGATATCGATGATGATCTTCATGATGACGATCTCGATGATAATGACATTAGAAATCTCGATAATGATGATCCTGATGATGTCGATCTCGAAGATGACGATCTAGATGATGGCAATCTTGATGACAGTCGCAGGTAGTACCGTCTACTTTTACTTACGGTAGCAGGCGATGCCTGACCTGACTCTCTCATATATATATATGATAAAGACAATTCATGACTAGAGACACTGAACGATGAGGAAGAGTATGTTGATGATGATGATGATGTTGATGATGATAATGATAAAAAGACAAAATGACAACAAATCCTGAGCAACGACTGGGACAAGCCTGTCCCTGCCAGAGACCAGTGGAGTACAATCCTAATAAAATTGAAGGCTTCGATATGCAACTTCCTGTCCATGGAAGGGAGAGAAATTCCTGATGATGAGACTTCTTCCAGTGTTGAGGACCTATCTCCACTACAACAATAACAATAACAAAAAAGAAAAACTCCATGTCAGAAGTGACCATGGAGAAAAGAAGACAAGATGACAACAAATACTGAGCGACGCCTGGGACAAGCCTGTCCCTGGCAGAGACTGGTGATGATGATGATGATGATGAGGATGATCTATGATGGATGATAATGATGGATGATGATGATGATGATGATAATAAGCCAAAAGGACAACAAATCCTGAGGAATGACTGGGACAAGCCTGTCCCTGGCAGAGACTAGTGGAGTACAATCCTAATCAAATCGAAGGCTTCAATTTGCAACTTCCTGTCTATGGAAGGGAGAGAAATTCCTGACGACAAGACTTCTTCCAGCGTTGAGGACCTAACTCCACTACAACAATAACAATAACAACAAAGAAAAACTCCATGTCAGAAGTGACCATGGAGAAAAGAAGCCAAAACGACATCAAATCCTGAGCGATGACTGGGACAAGCCTGTCCCTGGCAGAGATCAGTGATGATGATGATGATAATGGATCATGATGATGATGGATGGATGATTATGATAATGATGATGATGGATTATGATGATGATGATGATTGATGATGGATGATAATGATGGATGATGATAAGAAGCCAAAATGAAAATAAATCCTGAGCGACGACTGGGACAAGCCTGTCTCTGGCAGATACTAGTGGAGTAGAATCCTAATCAAATTGAAGCCTTCGATATGCAACTTCCTGTCCATGGAAGGGATAGATATTCCTGACGACGAGACTTCTTACAGCATTGAAGACCTATATCCACTACAACAATAACAATAACAACAAAGAAAAACTCCATGTCAGAAGTGACCATGGAGAAAAGAAGTCAAAGTGACAACAAATCCTGAGCGACGACTGGCACAAGCCTGTCCCTGGCAGACACCGGTGATGATGATGATGATGATGATGGATGATTACGATATTGATGATGATCTTGATGATGGCGATATCGATAATGACATTAGCAATCTTGATGATGATGATCCTGATGATGTCGATCTCGAAGATGATGATCTAGATGATGGCAATCTCGATGACAGTCGCAGGTAGTACCGTCTACTTCTACTTACGGTAGCAGGCGATGCCTGACCTGACTCTCTCATATGTATATATGAAGTCTATTCATGACTAGAGACACTGAACGAGGAGGAAGAGGATGTTGATGATGATGATGATGTTGATGATCATGATAAGACAAAATGACAACAAATCCTGAGCGACGACTGGGACAAGCCTGTCCCTGCCAGATACCAGTGGTGCACAATCCTAATCAAATTAAAGGCTTCGATATGCAACTTCCTGTCCATGGAAGGGAGAGAAAATATTGATGATGAGACTTCTTCCTGTGTTGAGGACCTATCTCCACAACAACAATAACAATAACAACAAAGAAAAACTCCATGTCCGAAGTGACCATGGAGAAAAGAAGCCAAAACGACAACAAATATTGACTGATGCCTGTGACAAGCCTGTCCCTGGCAGAGACCGATGATGATGATGATGATGGATGGATGATGGATGATGATGGATGATGATGATGATGATGATAAGAAGCCAAAACAACAACAAATCCTGAGCGACGACTGGGACAAGCCTGTCCCTGCTAGAGACTACTGGAGGATAATCCTAATCAAATCAAAGGTTTCGATATGCAACTTCCTGTCCATGGAAGGGAGAGAAATTCCTGATGACGAGACTTCTTCCAGCGTTGAGGACCTATCTCCACTACAACAATAACAATAACAACAAAGAAAAACTCCATGTCAGAAGTGACCATGGAGAAAAGAAGCCAAAACGACAACAAATCCTGACTGACGCCTGGGACAAGCCTGTCCCTGGCAGAGACCAATGATGATGATGATGATGGATGATGATGATGATGATGACGATAAGAAGCCAAAACAACAAATCCTGAGCAACGACTGGGACAAGCCTGTCCCTGCTAGAGACTACTGGAGGATAATCCTAATCAAATCAAAGGTTTCGATATGCAACTTCCTGTCCATGGAAGGGAGAGAAATTCCTGATGACGAGACTTCTTCCAGCGTTGAGGACCTATCTCCACTACAACAATAACAATAACAAAAAAGAAAAACTCCATGTCCGAAGTGACCATGGAGAAAAGAAGACAAGACGACAACAAATATTGAGCGACACCTGGGACAAGCCTGTCCCTGGCAGAGACTGGTGATGATGATGATGATCTATGATGGATGATAATGATGGATGATGATGATGATGATAAGTAACAAAAACGACAACAAATCCTGAGCGACAACTGGGACAAGCCTGTCCCTGGCAGAGACCGGTGATGATGATGATGATGATGATGAATCATGATGATGATAAATGGATGATGATTGATGATGGATGATAATGATGGATGATGATCATGATGATGATAAGAAGCCAAAATGAAAATAAATCCTGAGCGACGACTGGGATGAGCCTGTCTCTGGCAGAGACTAGTGGAGTAGAATCCTAATCAAATTGAAGGCTTCGATATGCAACTTCCTGTCCATGGAAGGGAGAGAAATTCCTGACGACGAGACTTCTTCCAGCATTGAGGACCTATCTCCACTACAACAATAACAATAACAACAAAGAAAAACTCCATGTCAGAAGTGACCATGGAGAAAAGAAGAGAAGTGACCATGGAGAAAAGAAGTCAAAGTGACAACAAATCCTGAGCGACGACTGGGACAAGCCTGTCCCTGGCAGACACCGGTGATGATGATGATGATGATGATGGATGATTACGATATTGATGATGATCTTGATGATGGCGATATCGATAATGACATTAGCAATCTCGATGATGATGATCCTGATGATGTCGATCTCGAAGATGACGATCTAGATGATGGCAATCTCGATGACAGTCGCAGGTAGTACCGTCTAATTCTACTTACAGTAGCAGGCGATGCCTGACCTGACTCTCTCATATGTATATATGAAGTCTATTCATGACTAGAGACACTGAACGAGGAGGAAGAGGATGTTGACGATGATGATGATGTTGATGATGATGATAAGACAAAATGACAACAAATCCTGAGCGACGACTGGGACAAACCTGTCCCTGCCAGATACCAGTGGTGCACAATCCTAATCAAATTAAAGGCTTCGATATGCAACTTCCTGTCCATGGAAGGGAGAGAAATTATTGATGATGAGACTTCTTCCAGTGTTGAGGACCTATCTCCACTACAACAATAACAATAACAACAAAGAAAAACTCCATGTCAGAAGTGACCATGGAGAAAAGAAGCCAAAACGACAACAAATCCTGACTGACGCCTGGGACAAGCCTGTCACTGGCAGAGACCGATGATGATGATGATGATGGATGATGATGATGATGATTGATGGATGATGGATGATGATGATTGATGATGGATGATGATGATGATGATGATGATGATGATGATGATGATAAGAAGCCAAAACAACAACAAATCCTGAGCGACGACTGGGACAAGCCTGTCCCTGGCAGAGACCGATGATGATGATGATGATGGATGATGATGATGATGATTGATGATGATGATGATGATAAGAAGCCAAAACAACAAATCCTGAGCGACGACTGGGACAAGCCTGTCCCTGCTAGAGACTACTGGAGGATAATCCTAATCAAATCAAAGGTTTCGATATGCAACTTCCTGTCCATGGAAGGGAGAGAAATTCCTGATGACGAGACTTCTTCCAGCGTTGAGGACCTATCTCCACTACAACAATAACAATAACAACAAAGAAAAACTCCATGTCAGAAGTGACCATGGAGAAAAGAAGCCAAAACGACAACAAATCCTGACTGTCGCCTGTGACAAGCCTGTCCCTGGCTGAGACCGATGATGATGATGATGATGATGGATGATGATGATTATGATTGATGATGATGATGATGATAAGAAGCCAAAACAACAAATCCTGAGCGACGACTGGGACAAACCTGTCCCTGCTAGAGACTACTGGAGGATAATCCTAATCAAATCAAAGGTTTCGATATGCAACTTCCTGTCCATGGAAGGGAGAGAAATTCCTGATGACGAGACTTCTTCCAGCGTTGAGGACCTATCTCCACTACAACAATAACAATAACAAAAAAGAAAAACTCCATGTCCGAAGTGACCATGGAGAAAAGAAGACAAGACGACAACAAATATTGAGCGACGCCTGGGACAAGCCTGTCCCTGGCAGAGACTGGTGATGATGATGATGATCTATGATGGATGATAATGATGGATGATGATGATGATGATAAGTAACAAAAACGACAACAAATCCTGAGCGACAACTGGGACAAGCCTGTCCCTGGTAGAGACCGGTGATGATGATGATGATGATGATGGATCATGATGATGATAAATGGATGATGATGATGATTGATGATGGATGATAATGATGGATGATGATCATGATGATGATAAGAAGCCAAAATGAAAATAAATCCTGAGTGACGACTGGGACGAGCCTGTCTCTGGCAGAGACTAGTGGAGTAGAATCCTAATCAAATTAAAGGCTTTGATATGCAACTTCCTGTCCATGGAAGGGAGAGAAATTCCTGACGACGAGACTTCTTCCAGCATTGAGGACCTATCTCCACTACAACAATAACAATAACAACAAAGAAAAACTCCATGTCAGAAGTGACCATGGAGAAAAGAAGAGAAGTGACCATGGAGAAAAGAAGTCAAAGTGACAACAAATCCTGAGCGACGACTGGGACAAGCCTGTCCCTGGCAGACACCGGTGATGATGATGATGATGATGATGATGATGGATGATTACGATATTGATGATGATCTTGATGATGGCGATATCGATAATGACATTAGCAATCTCGATGATGATGATCCTGATGATGTCGATCTCGAAGATGACGATCTAGATGATGGCAATCTCGATGACAGTCGCAGGTAGTAATGTCTAATTCTACTTACGGTAGCAGGCGATGCCTGACCTGACTCTCTCATATGTATATATGAAGTCTATTCATGACTAGAGACACTGAACGAGGAGGAAGAGGATGTTGATGATGATGATGATGTTGATGATGATGATAAGACAAAATGACAACAAATCCTGAGCGACGACTGGGACAAGCCTGTCCCTGCCAGATACCAGTGGTGCACAATCCTAATCAAATTAAAGGCTTCGATATGCAACTTCCTGTCCATGGAAGGGAGAGAAATTATTGATGATGAGACTTCTTCCAGTGTTGAGGACCTATCTCCACTACAACAATAACAATAACAACAAAGAAAAACTCCATGTCAGAAGTGACCATGGAGAAAAGAAGCCAAAACGACAACAAATCCTGACTGACGCCTGTGACAAGCCTGTCCCTGGCAGAGACCGATGATGATGATGATGATGATGGATGATGATGATGATGATTGATGATGATGATGATGATAAGAAGCCAAAACAACAAATCCTGAGCGACGACTGGGACAAGCCTGTCCCTGCTAGAGACTACTGGAGGATAATCCTAATCAAATCAAAGGTTTCGATATGCAACTTCCTGTCCATGGAAGGGAGAGAAATTCCTGATGACGAGACTTCTTCCAGCGTTGAGGACCTATCTCCACTACAACAATAACAATAACAAAAAAGAAAAACTCCATGTCCGAAGTGACCATGGAGAAAAGAAGACAAGACGACAACAAATATTGAGCGACGCCTGGGACAAGCCTGTCCCTGGCAGAGACTGGTGATGATGATGATGATCTATGATGGATGATAATGATGGATGATGATGATGATGATAAGTAACAAAAACGACAACAAATCCTGAGCAATGACTGGGACAAGCCTGTCCCTGGCAGAGACCGGTGATGATGATGATGATGATGATGGATCATGATGATGATAAATGGATGATGATGATGATTGATGATGGATGATAATGATGGATGATGATCATGATGATGATAAGAAGCCAAAATGAAAATAAATCCTGAGCGACGACTGGGATGAGCCTGTCTCTGGCAGAGACTAGTGGAGTAGAATCCTAATCAAATTGAAGGCTTCGATATGCAACTTCCTGTCCATGGAAGGGAGAGAAATTCCTGACGACGAGACTTCTTCCAGCATTGAGGACCTATCTCCACTACAACAATAACAATAACAACAAAGAAAAACTCCATGTCAGAAGTGACCATGGAGAAAAGAAGAGAAGTGACCATGGAGAAAAGAAGTCAAAGTGACAACAAATCCTGAGCGACGACTGGGACAAGCCTGTCCCTGGCAGACACCAGTGATGATGATGATGATGATGGATGATTACGATATTGATGATGATCTTGATGATGGCGATATCGATAGCAATCTCGATGATGATGATCCTGATGATGTCGATCTCGAAGATGACGATCTAGATGATGGCAATCTCGATGACAGTCGCAGGTAGTACCGTCTACTTCTACTTACGGTAGCAGGCGATGCCTGACCTGACTCTCTCATATGTATATATGAAGTCTATTCATGACTAGAGACACTGAACGAGGAGGAAGAGGATGTTGATGATGATGATGATGTTGATGATGATGATAAGACAAAATGACAACAAATCCTGAGCGACGACTGGGACAAGCCTGTCCCTGCCAGATACCAGTGGTGCACAATCCTAATCAAATTAAAGGCTTCGATATGCAACTTCCTGTCCATGGAAGGGAGAGAAATTATTGATGATGAGACTTCTTCCAGTGTTGAGGACCTATCTCCACTACAACAATAACAATAACAACAAAGAAAAACTCCATGTCAGAAGTGACCATGGAGAAAAGAAGCCAAAACGACAACAAATCCTGACTGACGCCTGTGACAAGCCTGTCCCTGGCAGAGACCGATGATGATGATGATGATGATGATGATGATGATGATGATGGATGATGATGATTGATGATGGATGATGATGATTGATGATGATGATGATAAGAAGCCAAAACAACAAATCCTGAGCGACGACTGGGACAAGACTGTCCCTGCTAGAGACTACTGGAGGATAGTCCTAATCAAATCAAAGGCTTCGATATGCAACTTCCTGTCCATGGAAGGGAGAGAAATTCCTGATGATGAGACTTCTTCCAGTGTTGAGGACCTATCTCCACTACAACAATAACAATAACAACAAAGAAAAACTCCATGTCAGAAGTGACCATGGAGAAAAGAAGACAAGACGACAACAAATATTGAGCGACGCCTGAGACAAGCCTGTCCCTGGCAGAGACTGGTGATGATGATGATGATCTATGATGGATGATAATGATGGATGATGATGATAAGTAACAAAAACGACAACAAATCCTGAGCGACGACTGGGACAAGCCTGTCCCTGGCAGAGACCGGTGATGATGATGATGATGATGATGATTGATGATGGATGATAATGATGGATGATGATCATGATGATGATAAGAAGCCAAAATGAAAATAAATCCTGAGCGACGACTGGGACGAGCCTGTCTCTGGCAGAGACTAGTGGAGTAGAATCCTAATCAAATTGAAGGCTTCGATATGCAACTTCCTGTCCATGAAAGGGAGAGAAATTCCTGACGACGAGACTTCTTCCAGCATTGAGGACCTATCTCCACTACAACAATAACAACAACAACAAAGAAAAACTCCATGTCAGAAGTGACCATGGAGAAAAGAAGAAAAGTGACCATGGAGAAAAGAAGTCAAAGTGACAACAAATCCTGAGCGACGACTGGGACAAGCCTGTCCCTGGCAGACACCGGTGATGATGATGATGGATGATTACGATATTGATGATGATCTTGATGATGGCGATATCGATAATGACATTAGCAATCTCGATGATGATGATCCTGATGATGTCGATCTCGAAGATGACGATCTAGATGATGGCAATCTCGATGACAGTCGCAGGTAGTACCGTCTACTTCTACTTACGGTAGCAGGCGATGCCTGACCTGACTCTCTCATATGTATATATGAAGTCTATTCATGACTAGAGACACTGAACGAGGAGGAAGAGGATGTTGATGATGATGATGATGTTGATGATCATGATAAGACAAAATGACAACAAATCCTGAGCGACGACTGGGACAAGCCTGTCCCTGCCAGAGACCAGTGGTGCACAATCCTAATCAAATTAAAGGCTTCGATATGCAACTTCCTGTCCATGGAAGGGAGAGAAATTATTGATGATGAGACTTCTTCCAGTGTTGAGGACCAATCTCCACTACAACAAAAACAATAACAACAAAGAAAAACTCCATGTCAGAAGTGACCATGGAGAAAAGAAGAGAAGTGACCATGGAGAAAAGATGCCAAAGTGACAATAAATCGTGAGCGACGACTGGGACAAGCCTGTCCCTGGCTGAGACCGGTGATGATGATGATGCTGATGATGGATGATTATGATATCGATGATGATCTTCATGATGACGATCTCGATGATAATGACATTAGAAATCTCGATAATGATGATCCTGATGATGTCGATCTCGAAGATGACGATCTAGATGATGGCAATCTTGATGACAGTCGCAGGTAGTACCGTCTACTTTTACTTACGGTAGCAGGCGATGCCTGACCTGACTCTCTCATATATATATATGATAAAGACAATTCATGACTAGAGACACTGAACGATGAGGAAGAGTATGTTGATGATGATGATGATGTTGATGATGATAATGATAAAAAGACAAAATGACAACAAATCCTGAGCAACGACTGGGACAAGCCTGTCCCTGCCAGAGACCAGTGGAGTACAATCCTAATAAAATTGAAGGCTTCGATATGCAACTTCCTGTCCATGGAAGGGGAGAGAAATTCCTGATGATGAGACTTCTTCCAGTGTTGAGGACCTATCTCCACTACAACAATAACAATAACAAAAAAGAAAAACTCCATGTCAGAAGTGACCATGGAGAAAAGAAGACAAGATGACAACAAATACTGAGCGACGCCTGGGACAAGCCTGTCCCTGGCAGAGACTGGTGATGATGATGATGATGATGAGGATGATCTATGATGGATGATAATGATGGATGATGATGATGATGATGATAATAAGCCAAAAGGACAACAAATCCTGAGGAATGACTGGGACAAGCCTGTCCCTGGCAGAGACTAGTGGAGTACAATCCTAATCAAATCGAAGGCTTCAATTTGCAACTTCCTGTCTATGGAAGGGAGAGAAATTCCTGACGACAAGACTTCTTCCAGCGTTGAGGACCTAACTCCACTACAACAATAACAATAACAACAAAGAAAAACTCCATGTCAGAAGTGACCATGGAGAAAAGAAGCCAAAACGACATCAAATCCTGAGCGATGACTGGGACAAGCCTGTCCCTGGCAGAGATCAGTGATGATGATGATGATAATGGATCATGATGATGATGGATGGATGATGATGATGATGGATTATGATGATGATGATGATTGATGATGGATGATAATGATGGATGATGATCATGATGATGATAAGAAGCCAAAATGAAAATAAATCCTGAGCGACGACTGGGACAAGCCTGTCTCTGGCAGAGACTAGTGGAGTAGAATCCTAATCAAATTGAAGGCTTCGATATGCAACTTCCTGTCCATGGAAGGGATAGATATTCCTGACGACGAGACTTCTTACAGCATTGAAGACCTATATCCACTACAACAATAACAATAACAACAAAGAAAAACTCCATGTCAGAAGTGACCATGGAGAAAAGAAGTCAAAGTGACAACAAATCCTGAGCGACGACTGGCACAAGCCTGTCCCTGGCAGACACCGGTGATGATGATGATGATGATGATGGATGATTACGATATTGATGATGATCTTGATGATGGCGATATCGATAATGACATTAGCAATCTTGATGATGATGATCCTGATGATGTCGATCTCGAAGATGATGATCTAGATGATGGCAATCTCGATGACAGTCGCAGGTAGTACCGTCTACTTCTACTTACGGTAGCAGGCGATGCCTGACCTGACTCTCTCATATGTATATATGAAGTCTATTCATGACTAGAGACACTGAACGAGGAGGAAGAGGATGTTGATGATGATGATGATGTTGATGATCATGATAAGACAAAATGACAACAAATCCTGAGCGACGACTGGGACAAGCCTGTCCCTGCCAGATACCAGTGGTGCACAATCCTAATCAAATTAAAGGCTTCGATATGCAACTTCCTGTCCATGGAAGGGAGAGAAAATATTGATGATGAGACTTCTTCCTGTGTTGAGGACCTATCTCCACAACAACAATAACAATAACAACAAAGAAAAACTCCATGTCCGAAGTGACCATGGAGAAAAGAAGCCAAAACGACAACAAATATTGACTGATGCCTGTGACAAGCCTGTCCCTGGCAGAGACCGATGATGATGATGATGATGGATGGATGATGGATGATGATGGATGATGATGATGATGATGATAAGAAGCCAAAACAACAACAAATCCTGAGCGACGACTGGGACAAGCCTGTCCCTGCTAGAGACTACTGGAGGATAATCCTAATCAAATCAAAGGCTTCGATATGCAACTTCCTGTCCATGGAAGGGAGAGAAATTCCTGATGACGAGACTTCTTCCAGCGTTGAGGACCTATCTCCACTACAACAATAACAATAACAACAAAGAAAAACTCCATGTCAGAAGTGACCATGGAGAAAAGAAGCCAAAACGACAACAAATCCTGACTGACGCCTGGACAAGCCTGTCCCTGGCAGAGACCAATGATGATGATGATGATGGATGATGATGATGATGATGAGGATAAGAAGACAAAATGACAACAAATCCTGAGCGACGACTGGGACAAGCCTGTCCCTGGTAGAGACTACTGGAGGATAATCCTAATCAAATCAAAGGCTTCGATATGCAACTTCCTGTCCATGGAAGGGAGAGAAATTCCTGATGACGAGACTTCTTCCAGCGTTGAGGACCTATCTCCACTACAACAATAACAATAACAACAAAGAAAAACTCCATGTCAGAAGTGACCATGGAGAAAAGAAGACAAGACAACAAATATTGAGCGACGACTGGGACAAGCCTGTCCCTGGCAGAGACTGGTGATGATGATGATGTTCGATGATGGATGATAATGATGGATGATGATGATGATAATGATGATAAGAAGCCAAAACGACAACAAATCTTGAGCTACAACTGGGACAAGCCTGTCCCTGGCAGAGACCGGTGATGATGATGATGATGATGATGAATCATGATGATGATAAATGGATTATGATTGATGATGGAATATAATGATGGATGATAATGATGGATGATGATAAGAAGCCAAAATGAAAATAAATCCTGAGCGACGACTGGGACAAGCCTGTCTCTGGCAGATACTAGTGGAGTAGAATCCTAATCAAATTGAAGCCTTCGATATGCAACTTCCTGTCCATGGAAGGGAGAGAAATTCCTGACGGCGAGACTTCTTCCAGCATTGAGGACCTATCTCCACTACAACAATAACAATAACAACAAAGAAAAACTCCATGTCAGAAGTGACTATGGAGAAAAGAAGAGAAGTGACCATGGAGAAAAGAAGCCAAAGTGACAACAAATCCTGAGCGACGACTGGGACAAGCCTGTCCCTGGCAGACCGGTGATGATGATGATGATGATGATGGATGATTACGATATTGATGATGATCTTGATGATGGCGATATCGATAATGACATTAGCAATCTCGATGATGATGATCCTGATGATGTCGATCTCGAAGATGACGATCTAGATGATGGCAATCTCGATGACAGTCGCAGGTAGTACCGTCTAATTCTACTTACAGTAGCAGGCGATGCCTGACCTGACTCTCTCATATGTATATATGAAGTCTATTCATGACTAGAGACACTGAACGAGGAGGAAGAGGATGTTGACGATGATGATGATGTTGATGATGATGATAAGACAAAATGACAACAAATCCTGAGCGACGACTGGGACAAACCTGTCCCTGCCAGATACCAGTGGTGCACAATCCTAATCAAATTAAAGGCTTCGATATGCAACTTCCTGTCCATGGAAGGGAGAGAAATTATTGATGATGAGACTTCTTCCAGTGTTGAGGACCTATCTCCACTACAACAATAACAATAACAACAAAGAAAAACTCCATGTCAGAAGTGACCATGGAGAAAAGAAGCCAAAACGACAACAAATCCTGACTGACGCCTGGGACAAGCCTGTCACTGGCAGAGACCGATGATGATGATGATGA